>MNCI01013742.1:426207-443344 GCA_015680685.1 Gnetum montanum
AGAACTAGCACCCGGTTGGATATTTACTTGCTGAATATTTACAGCTCTCGCGGCGTTACGTTGCTGCGGTTGGGTAGGTAATTCCCCTTGCATTGTTGGAACAGGTTGTATGGGAACTACAGGAGGAAGAGGTGCGGGTGGAGTTAGAGGATGGACTGAATGTGAGATATCTCCCGGAGCAGAAGGAGTCCTTCTAAAGTACTCTCGAGCTTGGTAGTGACGTTGGGGGGTAATGTGACCCATAGAGTCACCTGGAGAAACTGGCTGCTGCACATAATAACTGTAAGGATCAGGCTGCCGGTAAGGGTATTGATGTGTTGGTGGTGGCATCCCCCGTGACCATGGGTATTGCCACTGCTGATGTTATCCAATGGGATGTGGAGGCATTCCACTTGGATAATATGCCAAGGGTTGGTGGAATTGCCTTGGGTTACCTTGTGAGTAAGGTAACCTTCGGGGTGTTTACCGTTGATTAAGTCTTGGATTTAATGCATACACCCCAGACTCCTGCAGATGTAAGATAATTAGGTAACATCCCTTAGGATGGTCATAGTAGCAAACCTCACATCCACCATCATCGTCTGAATCAGAATTTACAACCTCATCGGAGATAGGAATTTTTTCCTTACCCTTGTTATGTGCAGGGCTTAAGTTTCTCCGCTTGGTTTTGCCTTTGTCACTACCTTGTTCTACCTTAGAGTCTTCTACAATTTTTAGGACTGCTTCTATTCTTGAGTCTAAGGTATCCCACATTTGGTCTACCTTAGCCGATACCTCAGTTGTTAACTTTTGGATCAGCACGGTTTTCTGATTCACCAACTCTTCGAGTGGTGACTCATCCTCCTCATCACAGAATTTCACTCCCTTCTTGCGAAGGGAGGGATCGCGGTTGTATTCTTCCGCACTTTCCCTCTTACGTAGCTCACCCTCTTCTTGCGCTACTTGTTCCAACAAACTTTCAACTTCATGGGCTCTCAGTTGGGAAAGTCTCCCTTGGGCGTAAGTCCGAAGAGTTCTTCTCGTTTCATTCCTTAGCCCATCCATGATGTGGCGAAGTTGATCCCGCTTAGCATACCCATGGCCCAAGCAACGATGTAGCAGTGTATAATAACGGGCCATGGTAGCATCCAAGGGTTCATAAGCACCTTGTTTCCAGCCTTGGATCTGCTTACGCAAATTGGACACTCTGGAGTACGTTTGATATTTGTTGTTGAATAGTTCAAGCATCGTACTCCACCTCCTGATGGTTTCCAGTTCTATGGACCAGTACCAGCTCTATGCTTCTTTGATGAGTGTCCTTGGAAACAACTTGAGTTTTTGCCACTCATTATCTATATTTTGTAAGGCACAGGCATCGTGGAATGCCTATAAATGATGTTGAGGATCAGCGTTGTATCCCCCTTCAAAACGTGGGATATTATTTATATCCAAACGCTTGATCCTACTATCTTTTAAGTGCCTTGTGGGGATCCTAACGGCCTCTATGATGTCTAGCATGCTTCGGGTTGTGAGTAGGGGTTCGTCATGATCATCTTTATCATGATGTCTATGATGTCTTCGTGGTGGTTCCCTACTCTCCCTACATCCTTGCCCTTGTCCTAACTCCTCTCAAATTTCCTATCGAGGTCTTTCATCTTCCTTACTTTTACCCTCTCCATTATGCTCACGATGGTTGCCCCCAGATGTGGAAGGAGAGTGTGAATGGTGAGATGAAGGAGAAGAGGAAGGGGATCCATCACCATGGCGATGTTTCTTACCTTCTCTTCGGCTGCTTCGGCCCCGATTGTTGTAATGATCTAATTGTCCGTCCTTAGTGTGAGTGGTTGTTCCTGCCGTGAACAGTTGGTGCTCACGGGGATCAGAGCCTGTAGCATGTACAGTTGATCGAAGGCCCTGATGCCTTACCTCTTCACCATTGTGGTGAGGAGGAACATCATTTTCTAAGAAGCCCATTACGAGGGGTTCCTCATCTCCTATTTCACTAAGGACATGTGGGACCTTGCCCTTCAACAGTGACTGTTGGCTCTCCTGCCTTTTGTCCCGAATACGTTGGGCATTTGTGGGATGATAATCCCTTGTGTCAAAGTTATCCAGAACGTATTTCAGAAATAGTTCTTGTATGCCAATCTGTGCTAAAGCACGGAAAAGCATGTTAGGGACAGATCGATTTGGGGGTAACACAATGTTACCTTGCAAATCTCTCCACCGTAGTTGTTCATCTTGATGGAGAATAAAAGTAAAATCTGGCACATACTCATCGGGATGAGTATATGTCACCTTAGATTGTTTAGGACATGGTTGGTCTAGGTTATGCGTATGATGCTGACTATCTTCTATGTTATCCTTAGGTGAGTTGAACTTATGAGAAGAAGCCATTCTTATGATGTGCTATTCACTGTTATATGTGTTCTTAATTAACTAATTAACCCAAAGATTCGTTGAGGNCCATAATTTTGAAGTATATGCATTCTACTGATGTGAGCATGCTGTATTTCGTATGGTTGACCTTGTAACACCACTGATTCCACTCATTTTTGGCTTTAGGGTCACCTTGTGTTGATAGCTCTACTAGTTATGTTTCAATATTAGGTAATCCCAGTGCATGTGTGACAACTTTAGTTGAGTAAGACACTTGAATATCCTTGATTTTCACTATGGAGCTTGGCTTTCTATTATTCTAGAAGAGATATGTCTCTCCCATGTACCACTCCCCACTAGAAATGATGACTGACCACATGGGAGAGGTTTGCAATTGTGTTTTCACCTCTGTTGGAGCATGCTCTATAAATGACCGAAAGTTCAATTCCTAGAGAACTAAATGTTGGATCTCATGAGGCCTGATGGTGTTGAAATAGGATTGTGTTGGTATGACTTCAAGCCTTGGTATGGGTCCTGGTGCTTCCCCTTGCTGCAATTGTTCTAATGGAACTTTTTCTTCAGGAATTTGTTAAACAAATTCAACTTTGGGCTCCTCTCAAAGAGGTCCCATTGCATGGGTTTCCTCTGCTAACTCCTAGGCTTATTCTTGTTGGTCCCTTCTAGTTCTAGGCCATTTATCCCTTGGTTGAGAGGGTTCTCCCTCCTACGGTCATTTTGATCTTAGTGCCATCTGTAATCACAACATGACCATAGGTTAGAAATTTGTTGTATAGCATGAAACAATTGGGATACCTTATCTTCTCAGGATAGTTACACTTGGCTAAGTTGTGATTATGACTAATTTAATTAATTTTAATTATTATTTTATTGTTAATAAATCATTTCGAAGGATTTTGGAAGGGTTAACTATTGAAAATTGATGGTTTCATATCGTTATATTCATTAATCTTTTGGGGGAGTAAGAAAAATTTTCAAAAAATTTCACTGGAAACCTTAAGGTTTGTGCCCCCCAAGATTAAAAGCTTACCTCCAATAACTGTAGGATCAAAGAACGGAGTGATTTGGACAAATGGTTGGGAATTTAAGGGCTTTGGAAGGTTTTGGGCTCTAAAAAATGACAAAAACTCCCTATGTGTTATGAGGAAAATGAGAAAAATTTGAAAGTTTGCAATGATATATATATAGTTTTTACAATGTGTTGATGGGGCCTCGTCGATGCAGCTATGGACCACCATTGACTTTAGTTGATTTGGTCAAAAATTGAAAATTACAAAGAGATTTTGAACGAAATTAGGATCAAATGGAAGCTCAAATAGCCATGAACATGATGAAAATATGAGAAGAGGGTGTTGAAGTCTGAAAAATTGAGAAAATTAAGAAAATGAAGAAGGAGGGTGGAAAATGAGAGATCAAGGAGCACACTGTGGTTTGCTCAATGGAATATGTGAAGAATAGGATTGTAGCAATGTCTAAGGTAAGGAACTTAACTAACCAAACCAAGAGATATGCAAGTGGATCCTCCCCATAGCTAGCTCATGCCCTTGTTACCCTTGCATAACCTCAACTAAGGAGTTTGTGGGCCCCAAAATTGATTAATGGTCATGAAAAGTTTAGGACCAACAAAAAAGAATCTATCCAAGAATTCAACAACATCAGACTAAGACATAGAGCATAACATAGAACTTAGCAGTGAGGTGAGTTATGGCATTATGGATGGATGATGGACAAGGTGGAATGGAATCCCGAATTGAGGTCATAAGATGTCCCTTGTGGAGTTTGTGTTTAAGATGATATGAGAAGATCCATCCTTAGTCTAGACCAAAACCAGCCACGTTCAGTGACTTCACATCATTACTCTAAGATCGATCCACCTCCTTGAGACATGAGAGTGCTCCCACAAAACAACCACCATTCTATAAAGAGAAGAAAAGAGAAGTAAGAAGTGAGAGAGGGCCTTAGTTAGAGGGGACCTGCAGGCATGGGTGCATGTCTTTCTAGTCCCATAACCAATGCTTGTAGCCCATTTATTTATCTAAGAGGTGTGCTTTGAAATCCCATCATGTTTTTTTTTTCAAATTGTTTTTTTTGATGGAAACCACACCATGCAAAGACTTTATTCAACTTCCTGGAGTGGTTGGAATGGAACGGAAAGCAGTTCATGAAAAACATCCAAGCACTCAAGTAAGTAGAAGAGTACAAAGAGTATTAAGTCCCCTTGAAGCCATACCCTCTACAAAACTTTGGATCCTTCCCAATTCTAGAACTACCAAGGTTATTGATTGATTAAAAGTTTCTTTAATGGAAGGGACCTCAAACTCCCAGAACAAGGAAAATCATAGAGTTTATTGGATGGGTAGATGATGTGGACTCAGTACCTATTCCATGAAAAATAAATCATGTCATAGTCATTAGACATGAAAATTCAAGAATAGAAACTAGACATTGACAATCACACCATTATGCACAAACCATCATCAGTAAACAGCAACAACAACACTGTGTCATGCGGTAATAAAACACTTTTATTAGCAAAAAATGATGAAAAGTTACACTCAAACAAATAAAAATAAGATAAAATATATACAAAAAAGTATAAAGTAATCAAGAAAGGTTTAAATATACTAATAATGGTGTAAAACAGAGAATGGTGAAAAATGGAAGAAATTGAAAATGAAAAATTTGTAAAATAAGTAACTTGTAAAATCAAAAATGTGGAAAAAAAATATAAAAAAATAGGAAAACTGAGGAGCCATATGGATTGTTAGCATGGATGACCATCTCTCACATGACTAAGTTGGAAGGAGGAGATCCAAAAAATTGAACACTATTGTCCATCCGTTAGGGTGGTAATTGCACTAGCTTGTCTTGGTTCTAGAAAAGGTTTCACTTATTGGATGTTGACCAACTAATTTTTATTTAGGCTTTTAGGCTTGTAGATTAACATGGTCCTAGAGGGAAATTTTTGATCAATTATATAAGTCCCCTCCCACAACATTTGGAATTTGGTCTTCTGAGGTACATTTGTGGGATTCTAATAGAGAACCCTATCTTTTGGTTGAAGTTTTACCTTTAATATTCTTAGGTCATGACATTGCTTATTGAATTCCTTGTGCACCTCATTCAAAGATATGGCCACCAATCAATTTTCATCTACAACATTGAGGTTGATTAATCTTTCTTTTTGTGCTAGACTTAGGTTAAGATTTAAATCATAGGCTATTAAGAGTGTACCAAGTTTAGATTGAATCAAGAGCATTGGAAGTTTTCCGTACACTAACTTGTAAGAAGAATAGCCAATAGGAAGTTTCCATGTTGAATAGTAGGCCCAGAGGACATCGTTGAGTTTTGTACTTCAATCTTTCCTATATTTCCTAATGGTCTATGTTAGGAATCTTGTGATCTCATTGTCGGTTATCTCTACTTGATCGTTGGCTTGGAGGTGATAGGGTGTTATTAATTTATGTTCAACCCACAAGTGTTGCATTAACTTTCTAAAAGTGGCACCTCTGAAATGAGTTGCATTGTCAGAAATTAGTGCACGTGGCACCTCAAACTTGTTTACAAAATTTTGTTTTATAAATCTAGTAGTAGTGGATGATGTACAATCAGCAACAACTATTTCTTCTACCCACTTTGTGTAGTAGTTGACTGCTATGATGATATATGCCTTTTCATTGGACATGGGTGTGATGAGACCCATGAAGTTAATGCCCCATATGTCAAACGGCTCTAGTGGTTGAATCCACTATTGATGACCTTCCATTTGAGTAGTCATCCCACCATCTCATTAAAAACATTCACAAGATCAAACAAAATAGTGGGCATCGTTGAATATTGTAGGCCAATAGTATCCTATCATCAGGATTTTTATGGCCATGCATATCCCTACATAATGGCCTCCGTAAGGCCCTTTGTGAGCATCTTGGAGAATGCGTAGTTGATCTTGATCTGGGACACACCAATGAATCAGGCCATCGATGCAAACCTTGTAGAGGTGCCCATTGATTTCCATGTGGTATTTCGCCCAATGAAGAAATTATTGCTTCTTTCTAAAGTCAAGATCTTATGGCATCTCCTGAATAAGAAGGTATGTCAGGATGTGGTTGTACCATTTTGTTTCTGTGGGAACTTAGTAATTTATTTCTCATGTAAAGAGAAGTTCATTTCAAAACTAATCAAAGAGTGGACTCTCCTCCTCTTTATTATCCCATCTTAATCAAGAGAGGTGGTTAGTGACCACATTCTTGGTCCCTTTTTGATCTACCATCATGAGATCAAATTCTTGCAAGATCACAAGCCATCATATGATACGAGGGCTCACTATCAACTTGTTCATCAGGAAGTGGATGGTACTATGGTCTATGTGCACAAATACTTTATAGCCAAGAACATAGTACCTGAACTTGTCAAGAGCATATGCCACTACCATTAGTTCTTTTTCAATTGTGTTATAATTCAACTATGCATCCACAATGCTTCGTCTTGCATAGTGGATGTAATATGGACATTTCTTATTATCTAATTACCTAAGCATAGCTCTCAAAGCATAATTAGATGTGTTCATCATTATATGAAATGGTCTATACTAATCTGGCACCTATAGAATTGGAGTTTCTATGAGTTTCTCCTTTAGTAGTTGGAATGTATGTTTACACTCCTTGGTCTAGATGAACGAAGCATCTTTTGTTATAAGCTTGATCAACGGCTTTACGATCTTAGACAAATTCTCTATGAATCATCAGTATTAGCCAGTATGTCCAAGGAATGATGTGACATCTTTGATTGTCTCTAGTTATCGTGTAATTCCTTAGATAACCCTTATTTTTTTTGGGTCTCCCTCAATCCCTTCTTGTGAAATTTGGTGTCCCAACACAATGCCTTCTTAGATCATAAGGTGACTTATTTGCCAATTGAGCTATAGATTTGTTTCAACACATCTTTTTAGTACTTGCTCAAGGTGGTCCAAGGCTTGCCCAAATGCAGCTCCATATGTGAAGAAGTCATCCATGAAGACTTCCACACCACTACCAATTTTCTATTGGAAAATACTAAGGATCATGTATTAAAATGTTGTAGAGGCATTGCACAAATCAAATGGCATCTTACAATATGCAAAAGTTCCCTAGGGACTTATGAATGTTATCTTGGCCTAATCTTTTGGCGCAATTTGGATTTGGTTATAGCCATTATAACCATCCAAGGAGATATAATAGTAATGCTTGGATATGTTGTCCAACACTTGATCCACAAATGATAATGGAAAATGATCTTTAAACATTGCCATATTCAATAGCCTGAAATCGATATAGATCCACCACTTGCCACCTTTCTTTGGCACAATTATGAGTGAGCTAATCCACTCATTATCCACGATGGGGTAGATGAACCCTACCTTGAGGAGTTGCTCTATTTCCTCCTTGACAATTTGTTGCAATTTGGGGTTTAGCTGCCTCTCTGGCTATCATCTCAGCTTCATGGTTGGGTCAGTGTAAATGTGATGTTGGTATATCATTTGATCAATTCTTCTTAGCTCGGGATATAACCAAGAAAAGGCTATTGGCCATTTGTTAGCCACCTTTAACATCTTTTCTTTTTGTTCAGAAGAAAGTTTGACATTGATTATGACCAATTTACCATTGTTTAAAAATGCATATTCTATGCCGACTGATAGAGTTTTCAGCTCTAGGGGCTCCTACTTGAAGTTATTAGGGAGTTCCAACTCTCCCCAACAAGTATCATCATTTTCATCATTGGAGGTTTGGTGATGAACTTGCTCAAGTTCATCCATGCTTTCAACATAAGTTGATGTTAGACTCTCAATTGGTTCTATGTATAATGTGCTGCTATATGAGTTAGTGATCAGCCACTAGGTGCCCTCTTGCTTTGTGGATACTACGTATAGACACATTTGAATATTTGGTTCTTGTGCACACTAATTGCATGCTTTGATGTATGTACTTTTGATGAACCAAATCTTTTACACGTAAATGCACCTGTTATCGTTGTACACGATGCATGGAATACGCTTCTTCTCTAACTTTACAAATTCATTTTCCTTGGAGATGTCCAAGGAGAGCTCCCTTATGCTTGTACATGCATCAACCATGCTTAACCAAGACCTTCACATAATGATGGGGAATTTACCTTTTTAGGTTTCATCCTTGATTACCAGAAAATTGGTAGGATATGACCACGCACTTATCGTGGTCACAATGTCCTCCACTAATCCCAAAGGAATAGTGATTGATTGACCTACCAATTCTAGATAGATGTTGCTCTTTTTTGAGAGGTGGTAAGTTCTAGGCCTTGTACATGTCATGGGAGATGAGATTGACATCGGAACTAGAATCAAGAAGAGCATTGCATGGCTCATGTCAAGCAATTTGCAAGTAAATGAGAGGACTTCCTAGGTCAAATGTTTTTATGGGAAGATTGCTAGCCTTGATCCAATTGAAAACAACAATAGTTAGCATCATAGTGTGGATTTGAGGTAGTGTTTGGTTTCAAGGACACTCAAGGGTATTTGATGTAGAGGATGAGGGTACTAGAGATGTAGGGTGATCAACTATGCTAGGTTGTGAGGGTTGGGAAGGATTGTTGGGTTAGAAGAAGGGTCTTTTTCTAGATCGATTATCTAAACCACTCAATTGGAAAGTCAATTATGAATGTATAGTCCTTGTAGCATTTCATTGCTGTGGTTGTGGAGGAATCTCACCTTGTATGGATGGAGTATGAGGTAACTGGGTTGAGGGTAGAGGTGTGTGTGTAGAAAGATGTGAAGGATGGTATGGATATGGGTTTTCTCCTTGAGTAGATGGTGAATATGTTTGGTGGTACTTTGAAGGGTAATAGTGATGTTGAAATGAGGCATGACTTGCAAAACTTCTTGGAGAGACAGGTTGTTGAACATAGTACCTGTATGGATCTAGTTTCTTGTAAGGATATTGTTACCTTAGCAATAGCATTCCCCATGATTGTGGTTAGTGCCACTATTGGTATTGTTCATATGATTGTGGTGGAACTCCACTTAGGTAGGAAGCTTGTTGTTGTTGGTGGAACGGTCTTGGATTGCCTTGAGGACAAGGCAATTGTCTGGGTGCTTGCCTATGTGCTAATCGAGGATTCAATGTGTACATGCTAGACTCTTGTAAGTGTGACACCATAGGATAACACCCCTTTGGATGTTCGTATTGATAGATGTTACAACCAATTTCACCATCAAAGTCAATTTCCACAACTTCCTGTACAGTAGCAGCTTTGCCCTTACCTCTTTGGTAGGCACATTTAGCTTCTTTTCGCCTCCTGTGGTTACAATCATTATTTTTCTCTTTGGATTCTTTAGCAATATTTATAGTAGTTTTGAACTTTTCATCCAAAGAGTTCTATAATTTATCAACATTTGCTGAAATATTAAAAATATATTTTTGAATGGGCAAGGTTTTCCTATTCACCACTTCATTGATTGGTGACTCTTCCTCATCACAAAATTGAACCTCATGCTTCCTAATGGAAGGATTCCTATTATACGCTTATGAAATTTCCCTTTTTGCAACTTAGCTATTTCTTTTGCTACCTACTCTATCAACCTTTGGATTTGATAAGCTCTTAGTTTAGACAATCTTCCTTGGGCATACATCCCAAGAGTTCTAGTTTCTACTCTGAGTGCATCTATGATGTGGCAAAGTTGTTCCCTCTAAGAATAACCATGGCCAGGGCATTGGTGTAAGAGTGAATAGTATCTACCCATGGCAGCATCCAAGGGTTTATGTGTTCCTTGTTTTCAGCCTTGTATTTGCCTTCTTAGATTAGACACTCTAGAGTATGTCTGGTATTTGTCATTAAATAGCTCTAACATGGTACTCCATCAACAAATGGATTTTGGTTCCAAGGATTGATACCAGCTCTCAACTTCCTTAATGAGGGTCTTGGAGAAAAGCTTGAGTTTTTGCTAGTCATTTTCAATGTTTTGTAAGGCACAAGAATCATGGAAAGCTTATAGATGATTCTACAGATCAAGATTGTATCCCCCTTCAAATCATGGAATATTATTTATGTCTAAGTGCTTGATACGACTATCTTTCATATGCCTGGTTCGAATTCTAAATGCCTTTGCAATGTCAAGCATACTTTTAGTCGCTAACAGAGGTTCATCATCATGATCGTGTTAATGATGTTAATGATGGTTTCTATCACCTCTACGTTTTTATGGCTTTGATGGTCATTGTTGTCTTGTTGATCATCTTCATCACGATTATTTTGACAATGGCTTCTATGAGAGTTGGAAGATGAAGAGGAATGTTTAGAGTTGGATGAAAAGGATGGAGAGGAAGGTGGACTGCCATCGCCACTGCGGTATCCACCACCACTTTTTCACTCATTATGACCACGATACTTAGATCCCTTGCTATTGTGATGTTTACCTAAGTCCCTACCTTGATTGTTACTTTCTCCCGAACCTAGTTTATGAATAGTGGATCACAAGTTTAAAGTCACACCCTCGTTACCAACAATAGGGGGTGGAGAATCTTCATGTTGAGAGCCTTCAAAGGGAGGATCTTCATTGCCATCTTGATTTAGTAGGAACAAGGGATTAGTGAAATGTTTTTCATTCGTAGCCTCATGGTGCTTCTCCTGATGTTAATCTCATTTGCATTGTGTTTTAGTGGGATGGTAGTCCCAAGTGTCATATCCATTCACAATGTATTCCTCATGATGATTTGAAATGCCCAACTTCTTAAGAGTTTGAAACAGCATCCCAGGTATAGATCGATTGGGAGGCAAGATGATGTTGCCCTTCATATCACACCATCGTAGCTATTCATCTTGATGCAGGATGAAGATGAAGCCCAGTACATACTCATCTGAATGAGTATATACCACTTTGCACTCCTATGGAATTGGTGGTTTGACATCTTCACATCTGTGAGAAGAAAAAGACATTTTGCAAAAAAAAAAAAAAAAAAAAGATTATCAGTGTGCTTAGTAGTGATATGTCGTGTAAAAGTGATGTTAACCTTGAGTTCATCCAACAATATAAATAATATTTACTAATCGTAGATAGCACACGTTTCAACAAACAAAGTCCTTGGTAGCAGTGCAAATGATGAGTGATGAGGTACCCTTATGCCCAACCATATGAATCACAAAGCATTCACAAATGATCTAGTCAAATTTTGTGGACTTTATAGTTTTTGGTACACTAGTCTTCTAGGAAGTGAACCTTGTCCTAAGGTCATTCATTTTCTTCTTGATTATACTTATGAAGCATAATGATATGGTTAATAGTAATCAAGGCATATTATTTTTATCATTTTATGTCTTATGTTTTTGGGTGCTTGAAGAGAGAGAGATATAGTAATTTAATGACTAATCTAAACTAACTAACTAACTAGTCTCTAACTAATCTTAACATAAGCATCTGTTCCTACTTTTTGTACATGTCTTGAACCCATGTATCCACTATTGTGTTACCAAGTGCTACGCTACTTGGCACACTAAGCACTAACGCTACTGGGGTTACCAAGTGAATACATGTTATGCTCAAAGTAGTCGTGCTTATGTATTTAATCTATCTAGCATATCTCACTTAATTATCTTAATTAGCTTAATTACTAGAAAATATTGAATAATTGATTAAAAAAATTAAATGCATAAATAAAATATTTAATCTATCCAAAATGCTATAAGGTTTATCAGAAAGCTTGTCTTTATTGCCACACACACTATCGTGCTCAGGTACAAAAATGCTTGAATAAAGATCCATACACTCAATGAATCCTACTACGGGCACTTAGGAAAATATTCTAATTGTCAAATGGCAAAACTACAAGAGCTCCACTACTACTATGACAAGACATGCCATAAATGTAGCTGATGAGCTCATATTTATAGGCAAAATAAGACCCTATGTCAATGGAGCCTCATCAACACATCATTGCATGTGTCAATGGGGCCTTGTTGATGTGGCCTTGTTGATGAGGGCATGTCAACATAACAAAAAATGTGACTCATCATACCCCCATGATTGAATGAAAAGTAATCCTCAAGTTCCTTTATAAAGTTGGGAAGGTATGGAATTCTTGACTGATTCTTAACAAAACAAGACAAAATGGACTAACTTGACAAAATTGAGTGCCTGAGTGTACAGATCAACACATTACGAAAATTATGGTGTTCATGATACAAAATTAAACATCATGACATGACTTTTCAAACTTTGATGACATGCCCTCTGATGGTGTGAAGTTGGTGGAGAAGGTCAAATAGTCGCAAGAGATGGTGGCTCTAATGGTTCTGAGGGACCTTCATTAGCTTTAGGCACATGTGGTGGTTGAGGTGGTTGTGGTTGTCATGCTACTATTGCAACTTTTTATGGAAGGTAGAAAGTATCCAGCATTGCTTTCATTTTCTCTCCTTACTTCTAGGATTGTGCACTGTCCACATAGCTTCACCAATGTGGGTCAGAATGGGCACATCCTAGGGACATGGGATTGTTGGAAAGAGCTCATTTGCATTGATAAACTAGGTAGCAAATTGTTTGTGTTCAATGTCAAATGCTCTAACTGCATCCTTCAGCTCCTGGTAATCATTCATTCTTTTGGCTAAGTTCTTAATAGTTGATCATTGATTTGTGAATCGTGCTTTGAGAACTTTCAGTTTAGCATTTTCAATCTCAAGCTTCTACTTGGTGTCTTTATGGTGTTTAAACTCTACCTCGTATAGCAAATACAAGCTAGCTACTTGTTTTTATAACTCTAAGCACGACCTTCTAGTAGTTAACATTACTAGGTTTGCATAGTGGAGATTTGCCAACTCCATGTATTCTACCATCTCCTCTATCTGCAACTCCTTTAGGTGGATCTTCCCTTTGTTGTAGGCATTAATCCCATCAATGATGGGCCTTCATACTTCTCTTCCTTGTTGAAGTTGCTAAAGAGCTTCATTTACTTTTGCCTTTGCCATCTGGATGTGCTTCTCATTTACTTCCTTCTGCAAGCCAACATGGTCCCTATAGTGATTTTTAACTCTTTCAAACTTCAAAGCTTTATTTTTCCAAGTGATGATCTCAATGGAAAACTTCTGGTGTAAGGCATGAACTTCTTCCATAGATATATTCTGATTTTCTATGGTCAATTTCCTTAATTCAATATTCACCCTAGCTAGTTGCTCTTGATGTTGATGAATGAATTTCTACATTTGTTCTTTTCGGGCATCAACATTGCATAGGTGATGATTTTCTATGGTCAGTGCCTCATTCTTGTGGCACATCTGAAGCAGGTACTTCTGAACTAAATATGTCTTTGCTTTTGCTATGGACTGGTTGAAGATGGTCATCATCGTGTCCTCCTCAGCCTTCCTGCATCATTCTTGAAGCTGTTGACAAGCTTCATCTTTGGTTATTGTTAGGCCAAGGAGGGCAGGATCAACAAGATGGGCACAAAATTCGGCAACCCCCATGGCCAAGCGTTGATTCTGTGCTTGAACCATTTTTAGTTGCCTCTCCAAGATAATGCATTTGCCCCTTGCTTCTAGCAGCTTTGACTAGGTTGCAGTGATGTTATCCAAAAAATCAAAGATATCTGAAATTGGTTTCCTGATCCTTACTAGTTGATCCAGAATTTATTTATGTTGGACTGCACTCAATTTTTCACTGACCATGCCTACAAATGTCTACACATCTCAAAGTGCAGATACGTTTGGTACAAACACTATAGGTGCATTGAGTGCTTTAGTGATGTGGTTAACAACTACTTTAGCCACAGTCTCTTGCCCTTGGTGCTGCATCACCAGTACAATGGCCCCTTCACATTCCTCCAAACGCATTGAGAAGGAGGTGGTATTCCTAGAGATTTCTGGGAATAAATGGTGTTGTGATAATAACACTGTTGCCTCTTAAGCATTGGGATCAGAGCTCATGGGCAACTGTGTTCATTGGGCAAGAATATTGGCCCACCCCTTTCCATCTAGCTAATTGTTTGAGCCACCTCATTAAGGTGACTTATTGCTAGTCAATACATAGATGGGTCTGCACTACTTGTCCCTATATGCTGCTCTTGCTCACGCAAGAGCTTCTTTCAAATTTTGTGCCAACGTTCAATGGCTGCGTGGGCCTCTAGTGTTGTCTCTTAAGTAGGTAGTGGAGGTGGCAGCTACTCCTCTTCTTTAGTTGTGGTAGGTGTCTTTTCTTTCATGATTTTAGGTCATGAAGCCAAAGGAGCATGTCTAATTGTGTCATTGGCGTAGTGGATAATTCATAACCTTTTGCAAAGTTTTCGGATGAGGCATGGAAATAGTAGGGTTTTCCTTCCATGTTCATTTTCCTTGAAGCATTTTTCAATTTCTAAATAGATTAGTTACAATTTTTGTTAGGACTTAATGATTTATCTTTTAAAAAATAATAATATTTTATTAAGTTGCATATGCTAATCTCAAATATCTTCTTCTCATAGAGTTGATTCCCCACCTACTAATAATGTTACAAAGGAGAATGATAGAATAACCATGAATGATGATAATGTACCTTATTATGTTAAAAATAGTTCATTGACATCTAGATCCTTATTATTTGGACTTTACCTTTATATTTTACCAAGATGAACAAATGAGGTAAAGGGACCTTGATGATAACATTGTGTTGCCACTTGATTATTCAACTCCATCAATGCTGTTGGTTGCATTAATGAGAGTTTGCCTAGAAGCAGCTATCGTTGACTAATAAGGAGAATATAGATTATCACTTAGGTAGATCCAATCATCAAAACCCTCCTCTCATAAATGTAGATGAAATGACTAACCTATGGTTGCACTTAGTCTTGGCTAGAAATCAAGGAAGAGGGGGAATTAGAACTAACACCAAGAGGACCTCAAGTCCTAGATCTTTCAACATGTCACCAAAGATGTAATAAATCACTTCTCCTTGAGTTTTTACATTGATAATTGTAATAGTCTTTCTATATGTGTGTGTGTGTGTATGTGTATATGCATGTTTTGTTGTAAGGTTATGTATGTACTTTGCTATTAAGATTGGACCATGATGGAAATGACTTATTGGAATAGTAATAAATTTGTTGGCCTGATTTTTATATATATTATGATTAAATGTTCAAATGATTAATGTATACTAAATATGCTTTAAAATATAGGATGGGAATGTTTTATATATATAGAAATATTTTCTATTCTATTTCAACAAAGAGATTGAGAAACAAAAGAAAAAGAAGGACAATATTCTAAGATGTGTCTCAAGAACTAAAATAGGTATGTTAAAATAGAAATAATTTAAAAAGGAATTGTAAAAGAATATTCACTATTAAGAAACTTAACCTATGAATCAAGTTGGAGGAACTTGATCCATGAATAAGGGATATTGTGTGCAAATACCATAGCTTTGTATTTTGTTTTTATAAGCATATGAAATGTTTCATCTAATTATGATGCATGGTTCTTTTTAATTTTAAATAATAGAGTATAACTACCTCCTCCATGGTTGTAGAAATATCATGTGATGATCTTTTAAGGCTTGTAAGACTAAAAAAATTCACACTGCTAATAGCTTGAAAAAGAAGGTATCTTATTTGATCATGTATCCTAAACTTCCCCTTATAAGTATAGTTTTAAAACCATTTTCTTTGCATCTTATGACATAATTCTAAAAGGTATAGAGATAGATATTATGCTTGAATGTTCCATGATCATCAAGAGGAATTGAACCTCAAATCTAGTAAAATTAGAATTCTAAAATGTTGAAAATTGTTGATTTGGGAATTAAAGTTGGAACTTATGAAGATACATATTTTATTGATTTTTAATATTGCTCATGGAAATAATTAAACTCATGAATCAATGGTAGCAAAAAAGGAAATGTTTAACAAGAAAAAAGAAGAAAAGAAAGAATAGTTTTCAAGAAAGAGTTAGTTACAAGAAACAACCCACTATCTCTTAATCCACTAACAAATAGGGAGAGGAGGAGAGGAACAAAAGAAAAGAGAAGAAAGAAAAATGTAAAAATCACAAAGAAGAAAAGTGAAGAAAGAAAATGAACAATAGTAAGAAGTATGGTTGAGAAAGGAAAAATACAAGGCATAGTAGTTGAGTAGGAAAAAACGGGAATAATAGTAGGTAGTGTGTCTAAGAAGAGAGAGAAGATTATGACTACTATAAGAGATAGTAGAAACAAAGAATACTAGTGTTACATAGTAGTCCAACATTTTGAGAAATTGTTTTAGTAAGTAAGAAATTTGGGTAATGAGGTAAAATGATCCTTCTCTCCTATGCTTGATAATGATTAACATGGGTTGATTTTCTTAACTTCTCTTCTTGCTTGTCTAATCACCTTCACAATGCTTGTATGAAATTACCAAGATTATTGTTAAAAACTTGGATTGATGAATCCTTTATTTTCCTTTTGGATCTCTCCACTTGTCTTCAATACTCTCATACCTAAAGGACTTGGATGAGAGTTGTTTCTATAATGATTCAGAAACACCCATAATGATTTGGGGCATTTTTGGCAAAAAGAGTACAAACAAGGGACAAGGATTTTTTATATAAATATTGGTACCATTGGTAATGAGTGAGAGTATCTTTGAATCCATGACTAATTGTGAATATTTTAGAATTTTAGAATTCTTGGGTTTTGGCTAGAATTTGGTTGATGAATTCTTCTTCATTAAATGCTTAAATCTTGGATTTGAATCTTGATTTATATTTTTATACTTTATTAAGCCTAGTTTTGATATCTTTCTATAAGTCTAGTGGA
>MNCI01013742.1:443576-469159 GCA_015680685.1 Gnetum montanum
AAAAAAAAAAGTTACCTATGCATTTTCTTTCTTTCAACTAGCATTTTGGAGGCTTTGGGTGTTAGCTCTTGCTCCCTAGAAATTGGTGTTACAAGAGAAAAATCAAAGGAATCACTAAAGAAGAGTAAACTAGCATGAATCTTCCAATTCTCTATCATTTTTATCATCTTTATTATCAAGCTCTAATGAGGATAAGCATGGATAATGGAGAAGTGAAAATGACAAATGGTCCTATGAAGATCATAGAAGAGACCAAAATAGAAATGGAGGCATGGTTGATAGATGTGATAGACATAAAGATTATGATAGAGAACACAGAAATGAAAGAAAGCATATTAGCCAACACTGAAAAAGCCATGGTCATGATAGAGACCATGATAAACACGATAATTATGATAAATCCTTGCTTGCTACTATGATCATGATTAATATTAAGGAGGCTATTTATATTTCAACTAGGCATCAAAGGGATAACTACATTAAGTGACATAACATGAACGACATTCCTTAGTTTGAGGGAGATTACAATGTTGATTTGAAACATCATTTGTAAGCCTTTCATGATGTCTGTGCTTTGCAAAAGATAGAGAATGACTAGAAAAAGCTCAAATTATTCCCAAAGACACTCATTAAAAAAGCAAAAACCTTGTACTAATCGTTTGAACCAAAATTTATCAAATGATGGAGTACAAAGTTGGAGCTTTTTAATAAAAAATATCAAATGTACTCCAAAGTATCCAACTTAAGAAAATAGATTGAAGGATAGAAACAAAGTAACCATGAGTTTCTTGATACATCCTTGGATAGATATTACTCATTATTGCACAAGGGTCTAGGCTATGGCTTTTCTCAAAGGGAATAGTTGAGACACATCTATGCCTAAAGGAGACTATTAAATAAGGGCCTAAAATCAACCTTTCTCTTCTTTAATTTAAAAAGAAAATGCCTAGGGGATTGTTTTATCCATAAGAAAACTACATGCATTTCTACAATTAATAATACTATCCAAGTGGAGCTTTACCTCAATCTTAACAACAATATTATCAGCATTGGCACTATTAAGAAATTTCTATCATTATGGAAAGGGCTTGGATAAGCACTATTAAGAAATTTACAAGAAGAAAAAATATAGAGAAATTAAGAAGAAGAGAGAGGGCTTGGCTAGTTAAATAGAGAAGTATCACAACATGTAGTTCTTGTGAAGAGAAGGTATGTGTACAAATGTGTTTGTACACAATAATTATTAAATAGGAAGGCACTCAATGCGTGACAATAGAGGAGAGTTGTTAATAATAAATTTTCATAGAACCAAAAGAACCATTGACAAAATTATATGTAAAGAATTTGAATGAGATGGAATAGGTACAACAACAACAACTCTCCTAGGTAGGACATATGCAATAAGAAGATACTAATTAGGAAGATTTGAAGATTCTAGAAGAATCTATGCTTGAACCAATTGAATTAAAGATATTTCTAAAATCACTCGAATATGTTTTTCTTAAGAATGAAAAACCAATAATCATCAATGCTAAGTTGATATAAGAGAAGAAAGAGAAGTTGTTAAAAGTTGTAAAAAATGGCCAACAAACTTTGCCTACTTATACAATAAGATAATAGGGATAGATCTATGCATATGCAAACACATAATCTCTATAGATCCAACCATTAAGTCAAAATGATAACCACAATATTGGTTGAATTCCATATTGAAGTAGGTTATTAAAAGAAAAATCAAAAAACTCTTAAAATCCATATTCATTTATTCTATGGTAAATAATGAGTGGGTAATCCCATTTTTTATTGTATCTAAAAAGGAATGCTAGTAGAGGATCTACATTGATTTTAGGCTATTAAACATTGCAACATTCAAGGGTCACTTTCCATTACCATTTGTTGATCAAGTATTGAATGCTATAGTAGAACACAAATAGTACAACTTCTTGGATAGTTATAGCAACTATAATCAAAATCATATTACACCTAAGGATCAAGCCAAAACAATGTTTACAAGTCCCTAGGGGACTTTTGCCTTAAAAAGATGTTATGTGGCTTGTACAACACTCTTGCAACCTTTCAACACCTAAACCTTGAGTATCTTTCAAAAGTAAATTGGTAATGGTATTGAAGTCTTCATGGATGACTTTTCCACCAACTAGTTAGACTTTGAATAGGCATTGGACCATTTAGAACAGGTACTAAAGAGGTTCATGAAGACAAATTTAAAACTTGACTAGAAAGAAAAGTTACCTAATGGTCTAGACAATATATTTGAACATAGGATATTAGAAAAAAGGTATTGATATTGATCTTGAAAAGATCAAAGTAGTCCAAGGAAGCAATTAGAGATCTCAAATAGTGAAGGATGTCAGATCATTCCTTGAACACATAGGGTACTATAGGTACTTCATAGAGAATCTCTCAAAGATTGTAAAATCATTAGTGGAGCTTACAAAGAAAATTACATTCTTTATTTGATGAGATGCTTGTGAAAAGACATTTAAGCTCCTCAAGAAAATACTTGTAGGAACTCCAATTCTACAAGCTCTTGCTTGGTCACAACTTTTGTACATAATGATAGATGCACCTAATTACATCTTTGGAGCCATGATTACATAGTTGGACAATCAAGAATGTCCATACTACATCCATTGTACAATTAGAAGCATTACTACTACACAACTTAACTACACGACTACTGAAATGGAGCTAATGGTAGTGGTGTATGTACTTTAGAAGTTTAGGAACTATGTGGTTGGATATACTATTTTATACACATATGTCATGGTGCAATTAGATTCCTCATGAATAAACCAATGATGAACCTATAAATCATGTAGTGGCTAGTAATCTTACAAAAATTCAACATTACTATGATTGAGAAAAAGGGGATAAAAAATGTAGTTGTAGATCATATTTCTAGATTGAGATCAGATAATAAGGTTGATGAAGAGCTCTTATTTGGTTAATTTCTTGATGAATCATTATTTTCAAATGCTATTGTAGTGTCCTCATCAACCACTTCATTGTTTGTGGATTACCTTACATATTTGGAGTAGAAAGTTCCTATTCAATGGGATAATCATGGGACCTAGTAATTCCTACATCATATTAAGCACTTCATGGAGATATAGCTTAGTCCTTGTACAATTTTCACTATCAGCTTGATGTGCTACTATGTTCTATAGGAGAACCAACTGCAAATTCTTTAGGATACATACAAAGGACCATTTCAAGATAACCATGTAAGAAGAAGAACAATCATAAAGATTTTCATGGCTAGGTATTTCTAGCCAACACTCTTCCACTTTCATCATGCATATTACTTTGTGAAATCTTGCAAATGATGTCAACAAGATAATGCAGTGTTGACACATTTTAAAGGATCGCAATAGTAGATACAACCATTAGGACCTTTTGACTTGTAGGGAATTGACTTCATGGTTCCCATCATTCCTTCTTTAAATATCAAGTTGTATATCATCATTATTGTTGACTATTGCACAATGTGGGTTGAAGTAGTTATAGCACCTTGATGTATAGTCTACCTCAATAGACTCGAAAAAGGATTCATTCCATAAGCTTCCTAAGCAAAATTAAACTTAGAAGTAAGAACAAGATAATGAATTGGAGAAAGTCCTCCTTTTCATAAGAAAACTCTCAAAATGTAGAGAATTACATCAAAGCTAAGGAGCCAAGCTCAACTCACAACTCTCCCAAGGATCTTAGAGGCCACATATGTTTCCTCTAAATCCTCAATTGCTCACACTAGAGCTAAAGCTCAAGATAAGAAACTTATGAGAGATTTTCTCAATCTCTCTCAAGTGCTCTCCCTTGCCTCTCATTCAAACTCTTCTTGCATAAGCTCTAAAATTACTCTTGCACAAGCTCTCTCCTTGCACAAGATCACAAAAGACTAGCCTTGTCTCTTGGACTAGCCTTCTCCTTAAGACTAACCTACTTCCTTTGATTAGCCTGATTAGCCATAGGCCTTTGATGCCTTTTTATAGCTTTTTGGTATGACCTTTCATCTTTCCTCCAAATTTCCATTCAATTTGATGTCTGTTAAAATCCATACAAGATGTATTTGAAGAAAAATGGAATGTCATGCCCCAAAGTGGCTATTAACAAAGGAGACGTCTCGACTCTAGCTCAGACGTATTGAGTTTAGCTGAGACATCTTGTCTTAGATGTCTTAAGAGTATGGAGATGTCTTGAATGTAATGGACACGTCTCACCTACCATGACTAAACCCAAATATGCTTGCTTCGAGGCCTAAAACCTTTGGATGCCTCCAAATAAGTCTTCATAGATTCTGGAATCCCTTAAACTCATCAAAATGAGTTTAAAACACCTCCAAACATGCCAAAAATCCCAGAATTATCATCAAAAGTTAACATAAGAAGAAATACACAAACAAAACATACTCATATCTAGAATACATGGAGAATTATGTAATGATTGGGTAATTTCATCATAATCTCTCCCACCTTTAAAAATTTCATGCTTAATGATCTTTCACAAGCTAGAAGGCACCATGCTCCCATGACTTAAGGTCATCACTCTTAGCATAATAATCAAAACTCAATGCATTAGAAACATGATAATAAGTATTATTTAAGGTTTTGGTTTTGAGCTTCCCTTGCTCATGAAGGCTTGTTCTCATGTCCCACCATGCTTTCTCCATTTGAGCATCTCCTTGGAATTCTTCCCTTACATCCCCATGATGACTAAAACCTACAACAAATAAAGAATAAGAAAAAGTAAAAGGATTAGGCTTCCTTAACCTAACATCCTTTATTCCCTTCTTTTTCCTTTTCTTCACCTTGTTATTCTTGGTGTTTGGAAGACTATCACTTAGCTTCATTTTGCCATTAGCATCACAAGAACTTGGATTGCCTTCATGCTGCTTATCCATTTCATAGCTAAGATAATCAAATTCATCACTGTTTATGTTCTCACCAATGTCAATAATGATCTTCTCACAATGACCATGCCAATAGCCATCATCATCAAGCAAACTACCATTATTAGTCTTCCTCATACTAACAATGCCATCAAAAGTCACAACATGACTCTCATTCTCATCATAATCACTACAATGATCATGATGTTCATCATTACCATTGAACAAATCACTACCAAACTGAAGTGAAAAACTAACATCCATCACACTAGCTTCAAAATAAGAGACATTACTACCATCAATAAGGTAAATCTTAGACTTACTTACTTCTTCATGACTTTTCCTATCCATCATTGGTTTAACTTGATCTTCAACATGTGGCTATCTAATCTCATCAAAGCTTGAAGGTTCAAGATATCAAATAGGAGTCCCCAATTCCAATGGCTTATCCTCCTGAAAGGAATCATCAACAAGATCTTCATTCTAATTTGGAGGTACTAACTCAAAAGGTAAACTTTCCTCAATGGCTTTAGCATTAGTTTCATCAAAAACATCATCAAAGTAATCATTTAGCCACATACCTTGACTAGAAGACTCACCTCTCTCCAATGAGATAGCCTAAACTTGGCTAGAATCTCCTTTCCCTCACCACAAGACATACAGAAATTACAAAAATAATGAGTATTATACCTTGTAGTGCTACCTTTGATCCTCCTTGAAGAAAATCCTTGACCCTTGCCACTCCTTTGGCTTGGATCCTTTATCTCCCATGGCTTATGAGGTAGGAATCTTCTCGATTAACAAGATGCACTATCTTAGACTTTGAAGATCTCTTGGTTCCTTTGATGAAGCTCTTGGCTCCCTCTCTTGAAACCTTTGAATCTTGCACACTCCTTTGCTCAATAAGAGACACTTGAGAAGTCCTTTTCCCATTGATCTTTACTTTACCAGACATTTTATTTTCTTCCTTTCCTTGATGGCTAGTAGATATTCTCTCAATTATCCTCAAAATATTTCCCAAGTTTATCTTGAATTTCTCCATATCCCTTCTTGTTGAAGTTTCCGCAAAATCTTGGTGCTCGTAGGCCTTGACTTTGGAAAGAACTTCTTGAATTTTAGTTACAAATGTCCTAAAGAATCCTTTGAGCTCTTGAAGCTATTGTCCAAGGTCTTAATTTGTCTTCTTCTTAAGAGTCATATCTTTCATAGGTCTAAAGGTAACACTTAAAGTAAAAAGAATGAAATCCAAAAGAAAATGCAAAAATATCCACAATAATGTTTCTTTCATTCAAAGAAAACATCAAGCTTCAACATAAAAGTATAAATTTGAAGCAATTCACTTCAAACCCTAGCCTTTCAAAAAAATTAATGCTCAAAAATCACAAAAGAAACTTGATCTTACAAGATTCAAGCAATCTTTACCAATCTTAGGTTCTCCAAACCCTAAGTGGTTGTAAAGCTTCAAAATTCTTCAACATTTCTTCAAAAGCTTGATGAGTATCAATAATTTAAGTGTGGAAACCTCCAAACCAAGTGCATATGTGTGGATTCATCCAAACCAAATGCTTCGATACCATTCTAATGTGGAGCCTACCTCAATAAACTTCAAAGGGTTCATTCCACAAGCTTCCTAAGTAAAATTCAACTTAGAAGAAAGAACAATATAATGAATTAGAGAAAATTCTCCTTTTTATAAGAAAACTCTCAAAATGTAGAGAACTACATCAAAGATGAGGAGTGAAGTCCAACTTACAACTCTCCCAAGAATCTTAGTGGTCACACATGTCCCCTCTTAATCCTTAATTACTTACAATGGAGCTAAACCTCAAGAAAAGAAAATTATAGAAAATTCTCTCAACATTTCTCAAGTGCTCTCCCTTGCCTCTCACTCAAACTCTTCTTGCATAAGCTTTATCTTGCACAAGCTCTAAAATTCCTCTTGCATAAGATCATAAAAAACCAACCTTCTCTCGTGGACTATCCTTCTCCTTCAGACTAACTTACTTCCTCTAATTAGCCTAATTAGCCTTAGGCCTTTGATGCCTTTTTATATCTTCTTAGTATGCCCTTTCATCTTCCATCCAATTTTCCATTCAATTTGATGTCCATTAAAATCTGTACAAGACATCTTAGAGAAGAATGGGATGTCTTACCTGAAAGTGGTTGTTAACAAAGGAGATGTCTTGAATCTGGCTGAGACATCTTAGAATTATGTGAGACATCTTGTTTGAGATGTTTTGAGAGTGTGGAGATGTCTTGAATGTAGCTAAGACACCTTGGAGTAGCTGAGACATCTCACTTGCTAGGGCTAAATACAAATATGCTTGTTTTGAGGCTTGGAACCTCTAAATGCCTTTAAACAAGTCCCCATAGATCTTGGAACTTCCTAAACTCATCAAAATGAGTCCAAAACACCTTTAAACATGACAAAAAATCCCAAAATTATCATCAAAATTCAACACAAGAAGACATAGACAAATAACACACACACATATCCAAAATACATTAAGGATTACACAAGGACTGGGCAATGTCCTCATGACACCTATTGCTAAATTCTTTAAATAACATATGGTAAATAGCTTTAGCATGCCATGAGTGCTCATATTAGATGATGACACACACTTTACTATATTAACATTCAAAAAGTTAATGCAATGCTTAGGGATGCACCACAAGTTAACCACACCATACCATCCCCAAGGTAATAGATAAGCTAAAGTCACAAACTATGAGATAACTTGCCACTAGCACACATAGTTAGTAAGTACAGGAAGGATTAGAGCAGCAAACTTAATGATGCTCTATGAGTGTATAGATCAGCCTAGAAGCTTCCTATCAGGTATTTCCTTTATGTCTTAGTGTACAAGAAATTACTAGAGTTTCCTATTCAAATGAAAATCCCTACACTAAATACTACATGTGATTTGGACCTAGACCTTACCTTAGCACAATGTAAGCCATTGATGAACTTAATGTGCTAAGTAAAAATAGAATGATTACGTGACCTTAAGATTAGATACCTAAACCTCCAACTATGTGATAATGTCCTCTATTACAACTTGAATCATGTACTCAATGTACTATGTTTTGAATGCTTTGAGATGGACCCTACTTAGTTGATGTGGTTTACAGGTTTGGGGTCCTACAAATTTACCACTTGTCTAACCTAGTTAAGCTTATCTTGGTGAATAGATAGCAAATCAAGCCATTTGAAGAACCCTATGAATCTAATGCCTCTAGCACCTCAACTACTATTGTTGCCAAATCCATGTTCTACATCTCCTTCTCAAAACTTAATTGTGAAGAAGATCCTTTGATTTGAGCTTAATGCATTTTAATCTTTTGGTTTTAAGATTTCTTAAGATTTTCTAATTTGTTAAATATTTTCTAGTTATTTGGTATTTTCAAATTTTTCATATGTTTTCCATTCTTATAATTTTTCACTTTCTTTCATATTTTAAAATTTCATGGGTCATTTTGCAAAATTTTGTTAATAAAGTTGTAAATTTTGTGCAAGGATCAACTTCCTTTTTGGAATTATGTTCTATGTTATTAAAGTGTTGAAGGGATAATCATGCAAAGTAGTGAGGTCATATCATCCATCCCTTTATTTCCTTTAATAAGATGCCCTTGACATGGGAATAATGTGATCCTTATTGCATTTCAAACTAAAACTAACACATGATCATTAAATGTTAAAGGAAAGAGAAAGGACCATGAGACTTAGATAAGGGTGTGAAATCAATGGGATTTTCTGATTCTTTGGACCTCACTATGGATCCCATTGGTTTCATGTTGATACATTACCATTGTTGTTTTTCATTGCTATTGGGAAATTTTATTTACAAACACTTGTTCCCTTGTTACATCACTAGAAATGCATGTGACTTGTGCCCATAGGCAGTCCTATGGAAAGGGTAAAAATTAAATAATTATATAAATTCTAAAGAAATAATTCTTGAAATACCATTGAAAAGACATGTGACCCATGCTTAAAGGTACTCCTTTGATGAGATTGGAATTGGTTATGAAATTGGAAAGTGATTACATAAACTCAGGAGTTGCAATTGTTGTTAGATGCAATAAATTTGGGTCACTTGAATATTTTGGCATACTAGATTTAGAAGACTTTAGAAGCTTTCTCGCCTTCTTAAAATTAAGTATTTCATGTGGTATCTTCTTTAGAAAGGTCTTCCTACTGCATGATGTCTCATGTATTTGGGTGTGCCAAAACCTAAATGTTTGATATTCAATCCAATTAATGAGTTTATTCATTTCTTTAATAATTGTAGCTTTGCCATGCATGATTGGAATTGGGCCTCTCTTGCTATTAATGATTTCTTTCCTAATTGCAAAGAAGTTCTTGGAGATGCTCCTTCCCTTTCTAAGAAGTTGCTTTTTTATCTAGAAGTGCTTAGGTTCTTGCATTTTGCATGCTATTCAAAAAAAAAAAGATGCGATATTTTTTACAATCATGTAACTATCCATGATGAATTCACCATGCTTAAAAAAATCAACATTATTCAACTTGTTCTTTTTGAAGTTAAATCTCAAGTTTGTAACACTTTACTGGAGGTTATTAATCTTCTTCAACTAACAAAACCTTGGACCAACAATGTTGTTGGAAACTTTGCTTAGCTTATACTTCAGCCTTTGTGCTACTCTCTATTGTTTCTTAGTATCTTTGTTTTGCTCTTTTTGGTTGTTAACAAGAAAGTCTTTAGTAAGAAGTAAAAACTTGTAAGGACACTTTTAAACAAGGCCAAGGTCTGATCCTTTTCTTACCATAGAGAGAAGGTTTTTAAGGATTGGTTGTAAGGATAGAAACTTGCAAGGGCATCCTTAAAATATAGGTACACCCCAAGATACATAGTCAAATTAGAACTTTATGACTTAACATTGCCTACTAAAATTGAATGCATAACTTGGACCTTCCAAATCAAGAGTTGTATCCCTAGACTTATACCTCTATGATATAATCGACAATTTCAACTTTATGCATGTGGAAAATATATGTCAACATCTTGCATCAATATTTGATATCACGAGGGACCATCATTTGGAGTGATGATAAGGGTGTTCATTTCTAAAGTTAGAAGTCGTAGGTTCAATCTTAGGCTTTCATTCATCCACTCACCCTCCTAGGACAACTTTTAACATATAAGGGAATGAGCTTATAAATAAACATAGAACATACTAAGAAACATTTAAAATTATCAAAATAGAGTAAGAGTTAAAAGATTAAACTAAATAGGATTTTCAATAAGATTTATAAATTGCCAAGCCATGTGGGTAAAATAGCCTTGATTTTGATTAATGTTATTAGAATAGATTTTAATTTTTAAGTGTTTTTTAAACTTGTCTATCTATAAAATTGTCCATTACATAAAAGAACTTCACTATTATCTATTAATCACCTATGATTCTTAGAGTTACCATTTCTTATGTGTTCCACAAGAGGTGATTTAAACTTAAATTTCTCCTCTACTATACTTAACTATAAAAATGTTATTTAAGTTAAACTAGGCTTCTTTTGTTTTGGTGGAAGGATTTCAACCCTAATGATGATCAATTTGTACTTTTTGCTTTGCAACTCTCTTTGTCAAACGAAATATAAATACCCGAATCTTCCTTCTAAAAAAACACTAGGCTTCAATGCTTGTCTAGTCTCTTAAAACTTATTAATCTCATCCAACATTAAGGTTTCACATGGTGGTTATATTCTTTATCTTGCATGTTCCTTAGAATATAAGAAATGTAGCATTTTTCTCTTTTTAATGTTTTAAGGACCCTTGACTTTTCCTTGGTAGAAACATTTTCAAGAAGAACTTCAAATAGCTTCAATGAACAACATAGAAACTATCCAAAAACTTTGCATGACTTCATTAAACAACCTAAGAGTCAAATTGGTAATACACATTCAAAAAAGCATCCCAAAAAAGAACTTGTTAGCATACATTTAATACTACATATCATTTTATATTAAACAACAGGTCCTAGCAAGGAGTATTAGAAACCAATACAATTTGACTAACAGCCCACAACATATAGCCAACATAATACAATATGATACTTGGAAATCCTTATCAAACAATAAGCTAACCACTTAATCCACCTCGCTAACCACTTAATCCACCTCACATTGACCCTAAACTTTGTGCATTCCATAACAATTCCTACTTGGCTAGTTTCCACAAGAAGAAAGCTTTTCTAGAAACCTTTTTTATTTGTGCAAAATTTATTATTTCTACTAATACCCCAAAGATTTCAAGATCATTTTTTTTAACACCTTTTTGAATTAGTGATTGATCTAGCTTTATTTAGTTTGAGAATCATATTAAGGTTTCATAATGTGTATTATTAATCTCAAAATTAAGGTTTCATAATGTTTATTAATAAACTTAAATCTTTTACCATTTTAAATGTTAGATAGTTTTTAAAATCAAACTGTTCAACGATCTTTTCCTCAATTCTAAAAATGTCTCTTATCTAATATGTGATCCTTATGGTGTTCCGAGGTAATGTACCATCCGTTCCATTTGAACTTGGTTTCTTGACATACTATTAAACTTTAGTTTCATGACATAGGATAAGTGGAGGACAGTCACGACCTAAAAACTAGCCAAGCAAGGAATGTAACGTCATCTCTGTATAGTGATGTCTATACACAAAAAATCACTATTGAACTTCATAGAACAGTTGCGAAATCAACCTTTCTAGAAACTTTTTCAAAAAGAACCTCACATAGCTTTAACAAACAACTTAGAAAAGCAAGTGCTATAGCCCAGTTGATGTACTTATATAGTTTGTATCAAGAAATGCAGCTCCCCCTGCCAGCCAAAAGGCATTGTTCCAGGCAATCAATCGAGTATTTAAAAAAAAAAACAACAAAACAAAATTAACCTAGAAAGAACCTACTTTGGTTCCAGCAAATAAGGCATTGTTCCAGGCAATCGAGTATTCTCTGAAAAACAAACCTAGAAAGAAGCTACTTGTATATTGAACACGAGGCCTAAAACTCTTAATTCCACAACAATGCACTTTGAAATTCAGTTGAAATAGATATCGTAATCTTGAATGGATTTCTATCATTCAAAGCCCATTAAAAAGAATTAACAATAAATACATTAATAAATAGGAAGCCATTCAAGAAAACAAAAAAAGCCCCAAAGCATGTCTACAGAAAACATTGACGTCCGTCCAACTTCTTTGATCAGAGTTAACAAAGAAGGTACCGTTGTACTTGCAATAAATTCAAGTATCCATTACAAAAGTTGCTGTATAAGAAACATTTGCACTTCAAACACGATGTTGAAAAATAACATGGAAAAATGCAAAAATTTAGCAACCAATCATGTAGGATATTGCAGCGATACAAACTTCACCGGAATGATGTCAAACATTTACAAGTGATCACAAAGTAAAGATGAACACCAATTGTAACAAGGATCCAGAACCTCGTTACAAAACCGACAACAGCAAAATAAATCTCTCCTCCAGAACAAAATTGCAGTGCAGACTTATGAATTGGTGGAAGCAGAGTCTCTAAAATTTACAAATTCAAGCTCCAATCATAATTATGGTATGTAATCTTCAGTTGGTTATTACTTAGCAGACCCAACAATTGCTCGGATTTAGAAGGCTCCAGAAAGTTGGCTACAAACTTCAGAACTTCTGTTTCATTCTTACCAAAGTCCACACTAAACCTATTACCAAAGAGTAATAAAAAAGTATTAATCACAATGCCCATTTAGTGAAAAGAAGGTAGCTTTTCTTTGGGAAGGAAAAGTAAATATTATACCATCGCAAAACTTGGCTAGCTGAGGCAGTCTTGTTTTCGACGTCAATAAGGAAACCACCATCATCAAAGTAGATTCGAGCAGCAAGTCGGAGCTCTTCATCAATGCTAGCAGGGGAATAACATCTAATAGCAGGACTTGATCTTGAACCACTCACTAAAGCAAAATGGACCAATGGTTCAGGCTGTTGCAAAGCAACCTGTTCACAAAGTTGTAAAATAAATTAGAAATCAATTTGTTCATACATGATCAACAAATATTGAACATACTCATTGAAGCTTGCTCCAAAATGACTGCCATTCAGGATTGAGTTTTGCAAGTCATAACAAAGAACTATGATCACCAGGCAACTTTCAACGCTGGTATGATTAAAAAGTATAAAATACTCAAATAGAGAATTTAGTAAAAAAGATGCCATTGCAATTCAAAAGCATGTAAAAAAGATGCCAATACAATTCAAAAGCATTTAACCAGTGCATTCAGATAGGAAGGTTAATCATTTTTGTGCTCGGGATAAGAAAAATAACATCATCATGTCATTAAACATAACTGATATATTAAAGCAAGGCATTGACAAAGTACATCACCTTAATGCGCTTATCCTTTGGGCCAAAAGGCTTAATTAAATTGTAAGGTGGCCGTTGGTTACCGCGTAAAATCCCATTCTGAATAGCTGAAAGTGAGTAAGCGTAGCCACCAATGACATACCTAAAATCACCAAAAAATTTCCTCCTCTCCAAAGCTCCCTCAGGGTAACCCCAAAATATAATTGCATGAATTATCATCATATTATAGAGGTTGACAAAGAATGCAAGTTTCTCGTCCCTTGACAGATCATGCAAATCCACACGCTGCAGATCCTCAATTACTTTAAGATACCTAAAACACAAAGAAAACCAAAATGTCAGCTTCAATATTATCTCCACTTAGGCACCGTCCTACTACTAAATCGAACTTTGACACAGACCTTACAAACTCTTCACTGGCCCCTATGGCCTTGTAATTAACATGTTTTCCATCTTCGGATATATGTGCTTCATATATTGCCAGTGTCAAACCTCGTAGCTTGGCTGCAATTTCAGTCACAGATTTTGGCTTTAAGTCATTTGTTATCCCATTGAAGTTAAAACATTTTGTAGAAATAACAGGATCATGTTCCATAAAACGGTAAAGATGATTCCCATCTTCAAACACATTCTCCCTGACAGCAGCAAATTAAAAGTTCAGCCTTCAAGAAGATATCCAAATTTAAGCATACAACCTTGAAGTGCAGTCAAAACTAGTATTTCAGATACTCACTCTAGAACATGATGAAAGAAGTGCTTTTGAGCCAATTTTCTTCCAAATTCAACAGCCTGCATTGTGCACATGCAAGTGAATGGCATTGATTAGTGTGACGGTTCAAATTTAAAATGTACTTAATGTAAAGAAACGCATTTGAAAGAAATCTTCAAAATGTCAGTTCAAGAAATCTACGGTAAATTTTTAAAAATGAACTTAAAAAATTGAAATCAACTGAATAAACCTCATCTCTTTCCAACAATTGATCCTCTGCAATGAAATCAACAGCTTCAGTTCCAGAGAAGCATTTGCTAAACATCCTTATATTGTAAAATCTGTCTTTAATAACCAAATTTTCACGAAGTTTTTTAACAAAATTGGCAAGATCATCGACTATTCCTGTATTCCCAAAGTCATCCTCGTTGGCTGATGGTGGGACAGGAGCCGAATCAGTTGCCTCATTCATTAATAAATCATGAACTTTCTGATCAAAATCACCCTTCTCATCCAGACCCCTAATTTCATTGATTCCTCCAAAGCATGTATCATTGACAAAAAGCTGAGGGACAGACACTGAGGCCATTCGTTTCTCTAAATCTGCTTTCCTTCCAGGAAACACATCTATGTTGATTTCCACAAACTTAAGGCCCTTAGCCTTGAGAAGGCCCCGAGCTGCCCTGCAATGTGGATTTTCAGAACATGTATACAAAATAATCCGACCCTTGTATGGGGATTGAACAGGCTCACGAGCCTCTGATTCAATATCTGCCTGTCCTTGATTACTGCCAGCAAGCCCTTCAATTTTCTCTAAACTTGTCTTGACCAAATTTACTGGGTTCCAAGCACCCCAGTCCTTTCCACCCTTTGGATCATCCTCCTTTACACCATCCTTTTCTGCTTGAACACTTTTATCTTGCCTCTCACCCTGATCACCCTGCTCTTTTTTCGTGGTAAAACGTTTAATGACATCAGATAATACCACTTGTTCAGAGAGTTTACGGATCATGACTCCACGCTCTATAACATAGTTCTTGATGGCTGCTGCCGTATTAGGCCACACTTTGCTACCACTACTTTCTGACCGAGGTGAAATCCCTCCCTCAGTGCCATCAAAAACAGGCTCTGGGATTTCTCTTTCCTGAAATTCGCGTACAGCTTTGTTTTCATCATCAGCTTTATGCTCTGTGCTCTTTCTTTCACTTGGACTAGCATCGCTGGTCTTCTCAACCATACCATTTTTTATATTACGTTCCTCCACAATTTCCTTTTCCGAAACTTCCCTGACCTCCTTTTCCTCTGCCTTAACTTCTTTTATGCTGATTTCCTTTTCTGTGAGAATCAATTCTTCTGGTTTGATTTCCTTTTCAGTGATCTTTAATTCCTCTGATTTGATTTCATTTTCATTATCATTTGCTTTGATTTCTCTTTCTTTAACTTCTGCTTTGATTTCCTTTTCTCCATGTACTCTTATTTCCGTATTTGTAACTTTTGATTCATCGTCCACTTTCATTTCCCTCTCTGTTTTTCCCAGTTTTTCTTCATTGATTTGCTTTACGTTTTCTTCCAGATTTCCAGACTCTATCATTACGTTTTCAATATTCCGGCTAGAAGTTTCTGTACCAACTGCTTCCTCAGCATCTTCAAATACCTCCGTATTATCATCCATAGAGTCATGAACTTTCTTGTCAGAGTCGGTATGACTAGCCATGATTCCCAAGCTCCTGATGGCAGCAAAAATATGTAATCGTAATCCAAGAAAAGACAATTTACGTGTGAATAAAGAAAACATTAATGGATTTGAAAACATAGAAAAGCCTAACAAATACAGAATATGGTTAAAATTTAAAATCTACGGAAATGGAAAAAATTACTATGAAGACACATCTATAACAAAAGAAAAGAGAACAATTTAAAAATCCCATTTACATCATCAAACATTTAAATCAGAAATTAATTAGATGTCAAAGAGAAACGTTTATTCAATAAATAGATATCGTAAAAACAAACAAATTTCAATAAATTTAAAAATAATATATAGAGATCCAGATACAACAAATACATGATAAAATCCTCATTTACCCAATGACAAAAATGAAAATTGGACAGAATATACATACAAACATCAAATGCGAAAACGGTTTTCCTCTGTCCAAAACTCGCGATGTAAATAAAAAAAATTAAGAAGCAAAATAACAAACACATGGCATGCTTCGCTTGTTGACAAATTCGAGAACAAAAATAAAAACAGGACAACAACAAAATAATGGAAATAATCTTGACAAAAAACCAATAAAAGAAAACAACCACCAATATTCTATGAATAAGCATTGCGCAACAGCCAATTGCGATTTCCATGAAATTCTCAACGAATCAAACCAATAACAAACCAAATTCTGAGATGGAAAAACAAGCAAAGAAGGGCAACTACCGCATAGATACATACAAACCGGAGAAGGGAAGAATGCGAAAGAGCGCAAGGAATGTCTTTTGATGCGTGCCTGTGATGATAATGCTATGCAATAATCAGCAGAAACATCACGAAACAAATGTAAATAATTTATCTTACCTTGCCTTGCCTTGATTTGACTTGACGTGGCCAAACGCTATTAATAGCACGATGATGACGACAACAACAAACAAAATGATGTTGCAGAATTTCAACCGCTATGCCGAGACGAAGGAGATTGCCAAAGCGACAACAGGAACTCGCTCTGAATCGGGATTCTAAATCTGAATTGCAATCGCAATTGCAATTGCAACAACAGTAGCAGGAGTCAGTTGAACCTGATTCAACGCAGCAGCATAAGCGAACGCAAACGGAAATGGAAATGGAAATGGAAATAGCAAATGTAAATGGAATACCAACCTTGTTTTATAGGCAGATTTTGCGCCAAGACAGGGGTAGGATTTTGCCCCCGGTTTATCGGCATAGCACACTAAATTAATTGTGTTAGCAGTTGTTGGATTTGGGCTCTTGACTGCTTGGCTTCCTCATCTACATATGCTCATCCTCATCATCTTCTCAATACAGCCACAACACAATATCCTCCTCTCACGTTGCTGCTTCATTGTTCCTTGTTTATTTATTTTTTAGGAAAACAATATTGGTGGTGGGCACCCTCCCATCCTTGTTTGAAATTTTTCATCGCTTTCTTTCTTAAGTTTAAGTTTTATTGTCAAACTTTTCCCCACCTACACAAGTTTTTTTTTTTCTCTCTCTCTCTCCTTGAACTCCCTTTTCCAAGGTTTGATGATTCAATTTTGATTGGTTCACTTTCATAATTTCCAAATTTTTTTAATGGTATTTTTGAACAACTATTTTCAAAAAGGGAATTATGAGTTTAATATTTACCTTTATTTATGGTACGGTAGTAGTGCATTAGCTTTGTAGTGGGATATTATTATAATAATGAGCTATATGGTGGAGCTTCCTTGTTTGAAATAATAATAAAAAAATTAATTGCTATTTACAATTAGTAAGCATTGGTAAGCATGTTGTTTTATCAAATTGTGCTTAGTTAAAGCTCAGGTTCTAACAACTCTTTACATTTTGTTGGGACAAGGTTAGGATGATCATGATCATAATGATAATAAAGCATTGGTAAACATGTTGTTTTGTTTGTAACATGTTGGAAGTTTAAATTGTGCTTAGTGAAAGCTTAGGTTCCAACAACTCTTTACATTTTTCATGGAATAGGTACTTACAATGTTAGTACTTTTTAAGAATAATTTATTTAATACTCTTAGACAAGCAAATATGGTGTTAGCTTAGAATGTGAACTAAAGAGCCATAGCTTTTCATATTCCTGCTGCACACATAAAAAGGCCAAACACAACCAAATGCAGAATGGGAATGGGAATGGGAATGAGAATTCCATTTCCATTTTGTCTCCATCTTCGTCTACAACTGCTGTTGCAGGCCACTTGGCCCAACCAAATCAGCTTCGATGATGCCAACTTCGGAGCTCTGCCAAAGTGTTGGAAAGGCACCTACGATGGTGGCCCATGCTTCAACTGCAATAACAAGCTCATTGGCATGCGCTTCTTCAACCAAGGTAGCAATAAGGCAGTAGGCCAATTGCCCCTTGCTGCATCCTTGCTTAACACTAAGGGCCATGACATGCACACATCATCGACAATCATAATACAAATTTTGTTATAATAGCTAAAAGATTCCTTCATTTAGATTTCTTTTTTTTAAGATAAAATTTATATATGAATTAGGCCAATATGTTTCTTAAGTAGCTTTGTTTGAATGTATGTTTTAAACATAAAATTTTGCAAGTAGGGGTAGGATGAGGGGTAGAGCCAGAGGCATTCAAGGAAAGACAGTAATGGCTATAGTTGAAGCTGCAGCCTGAGGAGAAGGGTCTTCTGAAGTTTTTGTGTCAACAATAGCCTTTGGTTATTGGAATCTCTTTCTAGAAACAAACTTTCTGCTAGTCTCTTTATGTGTGTTTTTGTTAATTTTTTATAGTAAATTGTAACATGTTGAACATTACATTTTGATGATTTTGTGCAATTTTCATAGTTTCACTTCAAGCTGAGCTCTTCTGTCATTAGTACTTAGCATGCCTTCCTATACATTTGCATTCCCAATGCAAAAACATTCCAAAGTTTGGTTCTATTCTTTTTTCAATGCTTTCTGCAGTGGCAGGGAATTTTGAAATTGTAATTTTCTACTACTATATTGAGTAATCTTTTTTTGCTACACCCTTTTTCAATGTAAAAGAACATTTGTAAGTTCATTTTCTCTTTATCTCATTGTATATTTTGTGTAGGTTTTATCATTTCTATGGCTGTGCTTTGAAATTCAGCAGTTACCATGGACTAGATGCATTCAGTTGTTACGATTGTGACTTCTTTTTAATTTGCAATATGCATTTTAATAAAATGCAAAAGCGTTAGCATTTTTGCTAGCACATGAAAATTATTAGCCAATTCGAGATGTCGACCTGACTTCGATCATAATTTTAACAATTTTTCTTGCTTATTGGGAGGACTTAAAGAGTTCAAATTTGATAATTTCTTCTTACCTTCTTGTATGCAGTGACGCCTTTTCTTTATGTACATATTCTTTGATTGATGAAATCTAATGGATGATATGGTTGTTAACCTAGTAAATTTTAAAAACAAGAACTTCTGCACCTTTGGTAGCCTAGACCCTGGGGAGATCTTTGGCAAGATCATGCTGTGATGATCCTAGCTAATGCTGAGGGAAACGATGACGAGCTCTCTGCCGACGCACATGTCTTGCCATAATCATAAATAACCAATTATTTATAAATCTCCCCTAGCCAAAGAGTCACTACAGGGGAGCCAATGATTATATTTATCTCGGCTATTCATAATCTTGGTTATATATAATGATATATTTATAATCATGAACATAATTGATTATATATAATGATTATAAACATTTCATCATAAATAAAGTCGACTATTTATAATCATTTCATTATATATATCTTATGGATAATGTTAACTGAGATATAATCATTATGGGTTAGCATTATGAATGAATAAATAATATCTTTAATATTATGGATTATGAGTAATATTTCATCATATCTTGGCTTTTTTTATTATGAAATGTTTACCGTTCGAATGAATCTTATAATCCATAATATCTTAGATTATAATTATGGATTATTGCTCTAATTATAATAATCTCATAACATTTATTGGATTCCACAATAATTATAATATAATAATTATGAATGAGGTGTTAGCATTATTCATATCTTGTCCATTGTAACAATAATGTTAATATACAAAAGTCCATGATATAATAATAACATTATTTAAGCATTTGTAACGTGAATTTTTATATCTCCACGAATGAATATGCATTACAAATATATGNAGCATTTGTAAAGTGAATTTAAGAATCTCCACGAACGAATATGCATTACAAATATATGTTGCAATGCCAATTTAGTTTGATCTCTTTGTATTCCCTCATGCACATGGAAGCTAAAGAATTAGTGTGGGGGAGTTGAATCTCTACTCGATTAATGCCCCCTAACCCCTGAGCTTCCCATTCGTCTCTTTGTATTCTCTCACATGCACGCACCACATGCATGGGAGCCAAAGAGTCACTACAGGGGAGCCGAATCTCTATTTAATTCACACCCCCTAACCCTTGGGCTCCCCATTCATCTCTTTGTATTCCCTCCACATGTAGGGCCTGACGTGGGTAATAATGAATATTTATTATTATAAACGGTGGGTAATATTGAATATTTATTATTATTATAAATGGTGACGATTATAGTTACAGTGACGATTATAATCATGGAAACGGTTAAGATGATGACGGTTACGGTGTGATGCAGTATTTAAGGATATTGAACTTAGGCATCATGTTACAAGATTAAGAGGTGCAATATTGAAATTCATGCATTTTTAGAAACATGGATCCTGCTGCTATTAATCCCAATAGAGAAGGTGAAGAACACTTTCTTCAAGATCAACAACAACAACCATCTACTGCAAAAAGTAGTGAAACAACTATCTACTACAACAAGTAATGCAATCTCTACTTATGTGTGAATGTGCAAGGGTAATTCTTACAATTAACCTTAGGCCTGAAGCAGGATTGATGAATGGTGCACTTAGCATGATTCACAATATTATGTATCCTTAAGGTAAATAGGCACTTGCATTACTATTATATGTTATTGTTGATTTTGACTCCTACATTGGATGTGCCTTTGATAATGGTAATTTCCATCATGTGCCAATTGTACTTGTGGTCCGAGGAGCATCTCGTTAGTCACTATTACGGTTGGCATGGGCCATGACTATTCATAAATCTCAAGGAAAGACACTAAATAAGGCTACCATTCACATTGGTTCAAGAGAAGTTATGGGTCTAAAGTTGGTTGCATTATCTGGAGTCAAGACCATTGATTCTTTAAAGATTCATCCTCCTTTTCATGTGCAAAGATACAGAAAGATTTTAGATGCTAAACATCTCCAAAGTAGAAATGCACAGGAAGTTCATTTTGCTTAGTTGGAGAATTAGGCATATTGAGTTCACACTTATCATTGTATTTTGCCTTTTGCTCAATCCTATTATACAGCTCTGTAATGTTTGTTGCAATAATTGTGCAATGTATTCCTTCATCAACATATATGAAATATATAAACTTTTATTTTAACTAATTTATGTTTACTAGTATATATTATTTGGAATGCAAATAGTGATGATAACTGATGGGATGCGATATCGCATGGGCCCGTGCATCCCTTGCGATATTGCGTACGCGATATCGGGTCTTCCCCTATGATATCGCATATGCGATATCGCGGTGCGCCGTCATATCTATAAATAAGAGGCGGCTCTCCCTTGTTTCATCATCCTAGGCTTAGACCGTAGTGAAACTTTGGCATATTGATCACTCCATAGATAGAATATTTTCCATGTGCCCGCAGTAGGAGTCCTAAAGTGAACGGATCTTTATTCGAGCAAACATTGTACCTGAACACAAGTTTATGTACGGCAATAAAGACGAGCTTCTTGGATAAACCTTGCAATGCATGGAATAGGCTAATTAGGACTTTTATTTATTGTTATTTACTATTTTCCATTTACATGCTTTATTAGGAGTTAAATCTTTCTCCACCCTTCTCTCCTAGTTAAGTGCCTCAGTACGATCGCTTTCAGCACGTGCGTTACGCATGGTGATCCTAGCAATGACTAGCGTTTGGTAACCACGGTTGCATTGGTTTAGGGTGTGTACGGTAAGTGGGAATGGATGCTGACGCTAGGTTAATTCAGACTTAGTTAGTTAGTTAGAGTTAGTTAGTTAATCTCATCAACCCTTCACCTCGATAGCATAGGAGATAAAACCGAAAAAGACATAAAAATCATATACCTCGGACTTACTTAACCATACATTGTGACAACTACAAGTAAGTCTAGGAAGACAATGAATAATTAACCTTAAGTGTTCCATGAGGTGTGTAGGCATTTAGTCTGCGGAGTTCGACCTGATCACGCGTGTTACGCTCGTATTCATATGGTTGAGTATAGGGGTACCGCGTCACTCATCATTGGCATCATTGCCGAGGACTAAGTGTTTGTGCACTAAGTAGAACATAGGAAATCATTCACATCATTGGGAGCTTAAATGAATCCTTAGGGTTAATTAAACGAAAAAATTATATAACGGTTAATCAGCACATTGAATTAAACTAAGATGTCTTATTCTCACAAGAGCAACTCACCACCTAGGGACAATACAAAGAATAGTCGGCAATCAGAAACACATAACCTAAATCCGTCGATTCCTCAACAATACCGAGTGGTATATGCTCATCCTGATGAGTACATACCAGACTTTACTTTTATCCTCCATCAAGATGAACAGATGTGCTAGAGAGATTTGCAAGGTAACATAGTGTTACCTCCGGCCCGTGTAGTCCCCAACATGCTCCTCCGTGCTTTGGTACAAATCGGCATGACTCAGCTCTATGCTGAATACGTTGCCGTAGATTTTGACACAAGGGATTATCATCCCATAGAAGCACAATGTATGAGGGACTCAAGGCAAGAGAGCCAACATACACTGTTGAAGGGCAAAGAGGTCCTGCACGTCCTAAGTGAGATCAGAGATGGTGAACCACTTATAACTGGTTCTCTATCGAAAGATGTTCCCCCTCCTAACAAAAGTGAGGAGGTGGGGTATCAGAACTTACGCTCCATGATACACAACCTTGGTTCTAATCCCCATGAACACCAATTGTTCACTGAGGGAACAAAAACATATGACAAGGACAGGCACTTGGATTGTCATCACGATCGGGGCCGAAGCCACAGAAGAGAAGACAAGAAACATCGTCATGGCGATGGTTCTCCTTATTCTTCCCCTTCTTCACATCGTTCACCCTCTCCTTCCACATCAGGGCGTAGTCATAGAGAGCATAATGGTGAGGATAGAGGTAGGCGAAATGAGAGACCTCGACGAGAGATTCAAGAGAGAGGACAAGGGCATGAATGAAGGGAAAGTAGGGAACAACGTAGATATCATAGACATCATGAAAGAGACGATCATGATGAACCCCTACTTGCCACTGGAAGCATGCTAAATATAATAGAGGCAGTTAGAATCCCAACAAGGCATTTAAGAGATAGTCAGATTAAGCGTTTAGACATGAAAAATATCCCACGCTTTAAAGGGGGATACAACGCGAATCCGCAAAATCATTTATAGGCATTCCATGATGCCTGCGCCTTGCAAAACATAGAGAACGAGTGGCAAAAACTCAAGTTGTTTCCCAGGACACTCACAAAGGAAGCAGAGAGTTGGTACCAGTCCTTAGAATTGGAAACCATCAGGAGGTGGAGTACGATGTCAGAACTCTTCAACGATAAGTACCAAACATACTCCAGAGTGTCTAACTTGTGTAAGCAGATCCAAGGATGGAAACAAGGTATTTACAAACCCTTGGATGCTGCCATGGGCTACTACTACGCATTGTTACATCGTTGCTCGGGCCATGGTTACGCACAACGGGATCAACTTTGCCACATCGTAGATGGGCTAAGACATGAAACTAGGAGAACCCTTGGGACTTATGCCCAAGGGAGATTATCAGAACTTAGATCCCATGAAATTCATTGATTGTTGGAGAAAGTAGCCAAACAAGAAGGTGAGCTACAGAAAAGGGAAAGTTTGGAAGAATACAATTGTGATCCCTCTCTTCGAAAGAAGGGAGTGAAATTTTGTGATGAAGAGGATGAGTCATCACTCGAAGAGTTGGTGAACAGAAAAATCTTGCCGATTCAAAAGCTAACAACATAAGTATCGGCTAAGGTGGATCAATTGTGGGATTCCTTAGACTCTAGACTTGAAACTGTCCTGAAAATCATAGAGGAGTCTAAGGAGGAATGAAGTAGTGACAAGAACAAGACAAAGCGGAGAGATTCAGGCCTTGCACATAACAAGGGTAAGGGAAAAATTACTATCTTCAATGAGTTTGTGGATTCAGACACAGATGATGACGGTGGATGTGAGATCTGCCAATATGACCATCCTAAGGGATGTTGTCCAATCATCTCACATCTACAGGAGTTTGGGGTGTATGCACTTAACTTGAGAATCAACAAACGACAAACACCCCGAAGGTTACCTTATCCTCAAGGTACCCCAAGGCAGTTCCACCAACCATTAACATACTATCCAAGTGGAACTCCACCACAACCCATTGGGCAACATCAGCAGTGGCAATACCCATAGTCATGGTGGAAGCCATCACTGAAACATCAATACCCTTACCGGCAACCTGATCCTTATGGCTATTATGTGCAGCAGCCGGTTTCTCCAAGTGACTCTATGGGTCACACAACTCCCCAACATCACTACCAAGTTTGGGAGTATTTTAGAAGGACTCCTTCTCCTCCGGGAGGCACCCCACATACCTACCATCCTCCTAATCCATCCACACCTCTTCCACCAGTAGTTCCCATAACACCTCCTACTCCAACAATGAAAGGGGAACTCCCCACTCAATCGCAGCAACGCAACACTATGAGACCCATAAACATTCAACCCGCTGCTGGTTCTGACAACTGCAAGAAAAGAAGACCTTTTTTCAGAACCAAAAGCCCAAGAAAAGCTCTCACAACAACAAGCGGTTGAGTCTAGGTACACTCCTCCAACATACAAGACTTCGGAGCTTCCTTCAGTCCAACAACAAAGCTATACGCATACGGTTATGTTAATGCATACCATAACCGACTGGATCAAGGTAGGCCATCTTCCTAGGAAACTATCTGACCTTGGAAGCCCCTTAATCTATCTACAAGTCACCAGGAACAAACCACATAAGGCTCTTCTTAACTCAGGTTCCAGAGTCAATTTAATATCATGAGAAATGTATCAAGCATAGAACCTGCACCAAATCAAAAAGAGTAACATTCAACTAGAGATGGCAGACCAGTCCATCACCATTCCCTTGGGATTGGTGGAGGACATTGTTACCACTGTGTGTGGGTGGTCATACCCAGCTGACTTCTTGGTGATAGAAGTCAACAATGACAACGGGGGCTTCCCAATTATAATGGAAAGGCCATGGCTGAGTACAGTAGATGTGTACCTAGGGATCCGCAATCTTTCCTTGAAGATATCTAAGGTAAACATATATGGAAAGATTGAGAAGAAGAAAGTTCCGTGCATCACATATAGTGACTCAGAGGGTGATGACATGGAAGAATGTTTAGCATCTCTTCCATGTAATCGGTGTACCCAAGAAACACAAATTCAAAGGTGCATATATGTAGCAGCCACACAAGTAGTAGACACCCCGTGGTTGATAGCTAGTTGAAAGAGCAACCGACAAATATGCATGGAACGAACTAAGGAAACAACCCATGCCAATAACGAAGGCATAGATACATTGGAATATGAGCGTCACCAACTTCCACCTCTTAATCTAAGAACATCAGTTGGGAGAAGTTGGGCACTTCTACGAAATTCAAACAAATGCTCATTATTTCGGATCTCTCCCTTGCAATTCAATCATGGGGGAGATGGCCACCTATGCTAATCATTTGAGGCCCTAAGTTCTTTTTAGTTTTTGTTTTA
>MNCI01013743.1:12542-43359 GCA_015680685.1 Gnetum montanum
TCGTTGTCTTCCCAATTACACTTGTGAGGTTCAAGGGTATGATCTAAGTGTAATTGAGGTATATGATTTTTCTTACTTTATATTTTATAGATTTGGTTGCCTACAAGAAAAATTAAGAGTAGAGTAATTAAAAATCTAATTCGTTATTGTCTATCTAGCCTAACACAAGTAACTGCCCCACTTTTCTAAACACATATAGCATTGTTGGGCTACCAAACGTTAAACATTGCTGGGTTACCAAGTACTATATGAATGCTCGAGGTGGTTGTGCTCGTGCTCATTAACAATTGGAAATAAATTGCTTAATTCAAATGAATTAAAGTAAAGAGCAAGGAAGCAAAATGCATTAAAAAATATTAATTTATTCTCAATGCTACAAGGATTGTCAAAAGAGTTCGTTTAATTCCTATTACACTACTATGCTTAGGTACATTAGTGCTCGAACAAAGAATCATACACACTTAAACTCCTTCTACGGGCACTCAAAAAATATTCTAACTCTAAGGAAAATAAATGGCAAGAGCTTTGCTACTCTGACTAAAAATGACCAAAAACTAATTAAGAAAACTGGAGCCTAGGCGTAGTATTTATAGGCCTAGAGTATACACTCTGACATCGCATACGCGACATCACATCAAGACCCCGACGTCGCATACGCGATGTTGCAACCAACATGAAAAATGTGTTCATCATACCCCCATGACTAAATGAAAACTTATCCTCAAGTGAAGAAGAGAAGGAATAAGTTCTTTACAATATAATATATTGGGTAGGTATGGGATTATTGACTAACATTACAAATTGACTTAGATGAAACAGATAGACTCTCAGTGCCCAAGTGTTCGAAAGCGCAATTTTTACAAAATGGGGTGTTCATGATAAGAGAAGTAAATACCCTAGATAATAATGACATCCAATGCCTCTTGGTAGGAGAAGAATGAAAGAGAGAAAAGAGATTCAATGATCACAAACAGTCCTCATTGTGTGGTACTGCTACATCCTTGGTGAAGATAGTCCCACTTCCAATCCATGCTTCCCATTACACTCACAACAGAATCATGAATTAGTATGCAATGTGTAACACATAACTATTAAATGTCTTGTCTCGTCAGTGGTTACACTTAGCTAGGTTGTGATTATGGTTGATTGGTTCCTTGAGTAGTGTTAGCGGGAAGGTTGACAAATAAGGTTAATTAAATTAAGTGGTCCATTAAATTTAGAAAAGTTCAATACAAGGAAATATTTGAAGAGGGTATAAGAATTCACAACAATAAAAAGGAAAGTTCACTAATAATTGTTATGAAGATGTGCATAATTGGATGTCATTGCTATGGTAAACAAAAAAATTTGATTGTAAAAGTGTCGAAGGGTAAAGAACTTAACTAACCCAACTAAAACATATGCAAGTGGGTCCTCCCCAAAGAAAGCATAGGCCTTTATGCCCTTGCATAACTTCAAACCAAAGCGTTCATGGGCTTTGTGGATGATTAATGGTTATAACAGGTTAAGTATAAAATCCCAGAAGAAACTAACTAAAACTTTTGACACATCAAACCAAGACATTAAACCAAAACATGAAACTAATACTAAGATAAGACATGAAGAGCATAGATGAATGAGAGAGAAAGTGGAATGGAGTTTCTAATTATGGTCACATGAAGTACCTTGTGAATTTTGTGGCTAAATGGCTTAATATGATCCATCCTTAGTCTAGACCAAAACCAACCACATTCACTGACTTCGCATCGACATTTTAAGACCAATCCATCCCTTGAGACATAAGAGTGCTCCCACAAAACAACCACCATTCCTTATTAGAGAAGAAGTAGGAAGTGAGGAAGGGCCTTAACTAGAGGAGACTAGTCCCATAATTAGTGCCTATAGCCCATTTATTCTATTTAAGAGGTATGCTTTGAATTCCCATTGTGTTTTTTTATTTTTTATTTCTTAAAATGGTAACCACACCATGCAAAGACACATGCATTTATTTTGTCCAAGGGATGTGCTTTGAATCCTCATCATTTTTTTTCTAATGAGAACCACACGATACAAGGACTTATTTAACTTCCTATTATTGGATGACATGGAATGGNACAAGGACTTATTTAACTTCCTATTATTGGATGACATGGAATGGTAAGAAGTCCATGAAAACACACATGCACCTAGGCAAACAAAAAAGCACAAATAATAATGAATCCCCTTGAAGCCACACCCTATTCAAACCTTTGAATCCTTCCCAATTCTAGAAACTACTGAAGTCACAAATTTATTAAAGTTTTATTAATGAAAAAGGGACTGCACATTTCCAAAATAAGGAAAATCATAGAGTTTGTGGATGGGTGGATGCTATGGACTTCCTACCTATTACATGAAAAAGAAACCATGTCCTAATTATTTGTAAGGAAATTCAAAGCCAGAAACTAGACACCAACAACCAAGTAACAAAAATAGTACATACCACCATCAAGTAACACATTACCAATGTACCTAGCACTTATTAACAAAAAGTTAGAAAACGACACTAAATAAGATAAAATATAAAGAAGGTGTAAAATATTCAAGAAATAGCAAATGTATTAATGATGGTGTAAAACAAAAATTAGAAAATATTAATAACATAAAAAAAAGATGTAAACTAAAGAATGTGTAAAACAAAAAACGTGTAAAACAAAAAAGTTTGAAAATTGAGGAGCTACTTTGTATGGTTAGCATGAGTGGCCATCTCCCCCACAACTAAGTTGAAAGGAGGAGATCCGAAATATGGAGCATGGTTGTTAATCTAATGAGGTGCTTATTATGTTGACTAGCGTATACTCATGGAAAGGTTTAATTTTTTGGATGTTCATCAACTATTTTTTGTTTGGGCACTTAGGTTTATAGATCATCATGTCCCTAGAAGAAAAAGTATCATAAATAATGTAAGGTCCTTCCCACAATGTTTGAAACTTAGTTTGTTGAGGTATGTGTGTGGGGTTCCAATAGAGAACCTTATCTCCCAATTGAAATTTGACTTTTCCAATTTTTAGGTCATTACACTTTTTGGTATAGGCCTTGTGCAACTCGTTAGATGATAAGGCTACTCGCTAATTTTTGTCTAGTAGGTTGAGATTCATCAGTTGTTCTTTTTGGGCTAGACTTAGGTCAAGGTCAAGGTCACAAGCTGTTGAAAGTGTACATAGTTTGGATTGAATAGGAAGTGTTGGTAATTTTCCATACATAAGCTCATAGGGAGAATAGCCTATAGGAAGTTTCCAAGTTAAGCGGTAGGCCCAAAGGGCATCGTTGAGTTTTGTCCTCTAGTCCTTCCTATACTTGCTAACTGTTCTTATTAGTATCCTTGTGATTTCCCTATTGGTAACCTCAACTTAACCATTAGCTTGGGGATGGTAAGATGTTATGAGTTTATGTTCAACCCCCAAGTGTTGCACGAGCTTTTAAAATGTAGTGCCTATAAAGTGAGTTCCATTGTCAAAAATTAATGCATGTGGTACACCAAACCTGCTTACACCATTTTGTTGTACAAATCAAGTAGCAGTAGAGGATGTACAGTCAATGACAGCTGCTACTTCTACCCATTTCGTACAATAGTCAATAGCGACTATGATATATGCCTTTCCATTTGACATGGGCGTGATGGAACCCATGAAGTTAATGCCTCAAATGTTGAAGGGTTCCAATGGTTGAATTCATTATTTAGGTCCCTCCATTTGAGCAATAATTCCACCATCTTGTTGGCATCATTCACAAGAGTAGACATAATGATGAGCATCCCTAAAGAGTGTTGGCCAATAGTACCCTACTATTAGGATTTTCATGGTTGTGCATCTCCTAGCATAATGTCCTCCACAAGGACCTTCATGAGCATCTTGGAGAATGCGTAGTTGATCAGTATTAGGGACACACCAACAAACTAGGCCATTGGCACACACCTTGTAGAGGCGTCCATTAATCTCCATGAATTGCTTTACCTAGTGAAGAAACTGTTGTTTCTTTCGATGGTCCAACCCTTGTGGCATCTCTTGAGTAAGAAGATAAGTGAGAATGTTATCATACCATTTTGGCTCATTGGGCCTTTGTTTAGTTATAGCCCCAGCAAAGAGGAGTTCATCAAAAAACATATTAAAGAGTGGACGTTCTTCCTCTTTTTTGTCCCATCGCAATTGAGACAAGTGATCGATGATCACATTCTTAGTGCTCTTTTGATCTACCATCGTGAGATCGAATTCCTACAAGATCACTAGCCATCGTATGACACGAGGCCTTACCATTGGCTTATTCATTAGGAAGCAGATGGCACTGTGGTCTATGTGTATAAACACCTTATATCCAAGCACATAATGCCTAAGCTTCTCTAAAGAAAACACCATTGCCATCAATTCTTTTTTTGTGGTGGTGTAGTTCAATTGTGCGCCCACAATGCTTTGGCTAGCACAGTAGATGTAGTATGGACATTTCTTGTTATCTAACTATGTCAACATAACTCCCAAGGCATAATTTGATGCATTTGTCATAATATCAAATGGTCTAGACTAGTTGGGTGCTTGTAGGATTGGAGTTTCTACAGGCTTTTCTTTTAGTTGTTGGAATGCTTGTTCACATTCTGTAGTCTAAACAAAGGAAGCATCTTTCTTTGTTAGCTCCACCAATGATTTTGTGATCTTAAAGAAATCCTCTATAAATCACCAGTAGTAGCTAGTATGTCCAAGGAATGACTAAACATCTTTAACTATTTCTGGCTAATGAGTTATTCCTTGGATGAACCTTATTTTTTGAAGGTCCACCTCAATTTTTGCTTGCGATATTCTATGCCCCAGTACAATGCCCTCCTAGTCCATGAGGTGACTTTTCTACTAATTGAGTCACAGATTAGTTTTGACACATCATTTCAGCACTTGCTCAAGGTAGTCTAGGGCTTGCTCAAATGTAGCTCCATAGGTGGAGAAGTCATCCATGAAGACTTCCACACCACTACCTATCTGCTGTTGAAAAATTCTTAGAACTAGGCATTAGAATGTGGCAGGAGCATTACATAGATCAAACGACATCTTGTGATGTGTAAAAGTCCCCTAGGGACTCGTGAATGTTGTCTTTTCTTAGTCTTCTAGTGTAATTTAAATTTAGTTATAGCCATTATAACCATCTAGAAAGCTATTGTAGCAATGCCCAAATATGGTGTCAAGCACCTGGTTAACAAATGGCAATGAAAAATGATCCTTGAATGTTACCATGTTCAGCAGCCTAAAATCAATGTAAACCCGCCACTTGCAACCTTTCTTCAACACAATCATGAGTGGACTAACCCACTCACTATCTGCAATGGGATAAATGAACCCCATCTTGAGAAGTTGCTTGATTTCCTCCTTAATGATTTGCTTCAATTTGGGGTTCAACACCCTCTGTGGCTATTGTTTTCGCTTCATGGCTGGGTAATGTAGATGTGATGTTGGCATATCCTAGGATCAATCCCTATGAGTTCAAGATATGACTAAGAAAAACTTGCTGACCATCTTTTAACTTCTTTCAACAACATCTTTTTTTGTTTTGGAGCAAGTTTTGCATTGATTATAGCTGACTTCCCATTTTTCAAAAACACATATTCCATTCCAGCTAGTAATGTTTTCAGTTCAAGGGGCTCCTACTTGAATTTTTCAAGAATTTCCAACTCTCCCTAATGAGTATCATCATTTGTGTCATCAAAGAGTTAGTGATGAAGTTGCTCAAGTTCATCCATGCCTATGAAATATGCACATGTCAGGCTCTTAATTGGTTCCATGCAAAGTGTGTTACTTTCAAAATCAATGGTCAACCACTAGGTGCCCTCTTATTTTATAGCTACTATGTACAGACACCTTTAAATTTCTACTTCTGGTGCACACTATTTGCATGGAGAGATAGATGCTTGCTTTACGGCCCATAGTTTTTACACACAATTACACCCACTAGCACTGTATGTCATGCATAGAATTCTCTTCTTCTCAATCTTTCCAAATGCATTTTCTTTAGATATCTGCAAGAAAAGATCTTTGATGCCCATTCTTGCATTAATGGTGCTCAGTCATGCCCTTCCCATGATGATTGGGAAATCCCCTTTGCAATTCTCCACTTTGATTACCATGAAATTGGCAAGATAAGACAAGCCCATAGATAGTGCTCACAATGTCTTCTACTAGTTCCAATGGAATAGTGATGGACTGGTTTGCCAATTCTAATCTTATGTTGCTCTTCTTAAGAGGAGGCAAGTTCTAGGCAGTGTACATCTCATGAGAAATCAAATTAACATTTGAACCTAAATCGAGGAGACCCTTACAAGGTTCATTCCCAGCAATCTACAAGTAAATTAGAGGACTTTCAGGATTAGCTAATTTCCTAGGAAGGTTTCCTTCATGGATCCAATCAGACACAGTGTGAATAAGTATTATGGTATGGATCCCTGGTAGATTTTTGTTTGAAGGAGGCCTGAAGAAATTTGATATGGAGGAAGAGGTAAGAGTAGGGTTGTCAACTGTGGGTGTATGAGAGGGATTAGGTGGACTACAAGGTTAAAAGAAAGGTCTTTTCTTTGATTAGGAATTTGACCCCTCTGATTGCTAATTCTCTTGTAGATTAATAGCTCTCATAGCATTGCATTGTTACAGTTGGGTTGGTAGTTCACCTTGCATAGGTGGAGCATGTGGTAGCTATGTAACTAGAGGAGGAGTATGTGTGGGGACAAGAGGAGGATAAGGGTAAGAGGTGGTATCCCTTCTTTCATGTGGCGAATGAGCTCAGTAATAATCTGAAGGGTGGTAGTGAGGCTAGAAATTAGAAATGTGCCTGGAAGAGTCACGTGAAGACATGGATTGCTGAACATGATAACCATATGGATGAGGCTAACGATAAGGGTATTGTTGCCTTGGTGATGCCAATGCCCATGATCATGGTTGCTACCACTGTTGATATTGTTCATATGGTTGTGGTGGAGCTCCACTTGGATAATATGATTGTTGCTAGTGAAACTGCCTAAGATTACCTTGAGGATAAGGTAACCTTCTAGATGTTTACCTTTGTGTGAGTTGTGGATATAAGGCATACACCCCAAACTCATGTAGATTGATACAACGAGGCAACATCCCTTAGGATGTTCGTACTGAGAGATGTCACACCCACAATCATCATCTAATTCATTGTTTGCAACCTATTTTATTGCATCAATCTTACCCTTACCTTTGTGATATGCATGTTTAGCTTCCTTGCACCTCTTGCTCTCATGCTTACTACTTTGTTCTTTAGACTCCTCAGCAATGTTGAGCATAACTTGGGATCTCTTGTTTATGGAGTTCCATAATTGATCAACCTTAGTTGTAAGTTCAAATTGGAATTTTTGAAGTGATAACATTTTCTTATTCACCCCCTCATCAAATATGGACTTGTCCTCACTATCACAAAATCGAACCTTCCTCTTGCGATCACTGTTGTACTCTTCTACACTTTCTCTTTCTTGTAGTTTGTCCTCATTTTTAGCTACCTGCTCTATTAATATTTGTATCTGATGGGTAGTTAGTCTCGACAATCGCCTTGGGCATAGACACCAAGGGTTTTCCTTGTTTCATTACAAAGCTTGTCCATGATGTGGCGAAGTTGAACCAACTAAGAATAACCATGGCCACAACATTTGTGCATCAAGGCATAGTATTGACCAATGATAGCATCTAAGGGTTTGTGTATTGCTTATTTTCACCCTTGAATTTTATTTCTTAAGTTGGACACTTTGGAGTACATTTGATACTTATCATTGAAATACTCAAGCGTGGTACTCCATTGTCTGATAGATTTTGGCTCTAAGGACCGATACTAGTTTTCTTCTTCCTTGATGAGTGTCCTAGGGAAAAAATTCAATTTTTGCCACTCATTCTCTATGTTTTGCAAGGTACATAATCTTGGAAAGCTTGAACATGATTCTATGGATTAGAGTTATATCCTTCTTCAAATTGAGGAACGTTTTTCATGTTGAACCATTTGATCCAACTATCTTTCATATGCCTTGTTGGAATTAAGGATACCTCTACAATGTTAAGCATACTTTGGGTAGCAAATAGAGGCTCATTGAGGCCTTGATCATGGTGCCTATGATGCCATCTACTACTCCTTCATTCATGGCGATGTGCCTCTCTTAAACGTCTATACCCTTGATTTTTTCTATCCTGATGGTCATTTCGTTCATTTCGGTCACCTCCATCACAATCTACCCTTCTGTAGTCATGATTAGAGTCAAAAGAAGAACATGATGAAGGAGAAGAGGAAGGATAAATAGCATCATCACAATGCATGCTACCACCTCTTCAGCGATTGCGACCATGATCTTAACCTTGCTTTTTTTCTACATCCTTGTCTTAACTTGCTCCTCTGAATCCTTCCTTGTCATTAGATCCCTTGTTACCAGAACTAGGATTATGAATTGTGGATTGCAAGTTCTGGTTTTGACCTCTATCATCAAAGTCAAAGAGAGGAGTTTCTTTGTATAGAAAACCCCCAGAGAAAGGTTCTCCACTAGCTTATTAGTATAACAGGAATGAAGAATCGTTAAATCTTTTTCCCTTCGAAGATTCATAATGTTGTTCTAGTTGCACAGATGTTGTGCTTCAATGGGATAATAATCCCTGGCATCAGTGTCTTCCACAATATACTCCCCATGGCAGTCTTGGAAACCACATTGTGCAAGCATTTGTTAGAGCATTACAGGAATTCCTCGATTGGGTAGCAACACAATGTTGCCTTCCATGTCGCGCCACCGCACCTATTCATCCTAGTGTAGGATGAAGGTGAAGTCTAGTACACACTCATCAAGACGAGTATATACAATTCAAAATTGTTGAGGCATTGGCTAATAAGCTTTATTAGACTTGGGCAAAGAATCGCTCCTGTGAGAAGAAGACATTTTCAATTAGTGATATAAAAAATCATAGTGTGCTTCTAAATGTTTGTTGTAGTAATTGTAAGATAAGATATGACTCTAAGGTTCATTCCAATGAGTTAAATACTTTTCACTAGGTCCTAGATAGTGCACGAACCAACAAAAAGGTCCCCAACAATAGCGTCAATGATGAGCGGCGAGGTACCCCTACACCCAACCATATAGATCACTAAGGTGTTACGCATGATCTGGTCAAATTCTTTGGACCTATAGTTATCTAATGCACTAGCTCTTCTAGGAAGTAAAATGGGCATTGAGAACATTTGTTGTCTTTCCAATTACACTTGTGAGGTTCAATAATATGGTTTAAGTGTAATTGAGGTATATGATTTTTCTTACTTTATATTTTATAGATTTGGTCACCTACAACAAGAATGAAGAGTATAGTAATTAAAAATCTAATTCGTTATTGCCTATCTAGCCTAACATAAGTAACTACCCTACTTTTCTAAACACATATACCACTACTAGGCTACCAAACATTAAGCGTTGCTGGGTTACCAAGTACTATATGAATGCTTGAAGTGGTCATGCTCGTGTCCATTAACAGCTGGAAATAAATTGCTTAATTTAAATGCATTAAAGTAAAGAGTAAGAAAATAAAATGCATTAAAGAAAATATTAATCTAGTCTCAGTATTGCAAGGATTATCAAATGAGTTTGTTTTATTCCTGTCATACTATTGCGCTCAGATACATCAATGCTCGAACAAAGAACCATACACACTTAGACTCCTTTTGTGGGCACTTAGAAAATATTCCAACTCTGAGGAAAATAAATGGCAAGAGATTTGCTACTCTGACTAAAAATGACCAAAAATTGATTATGAAAACTGGAGCCCACGCATAGTATTTATAGGCCTAGAGTATGCAGTCCGATGTCATGTATGTGACGTCGCATCAAGACCTTGACATCACATATGTGACGTTGTGGCCAACATAAAAAATGTGTTCATCAATAAATAAGAGGGCTATTAGAATCCTAAAATAATTATGGAGTCAGGAGAGGGAGGGGTGGCGGTGGGGAGAAGTGTCGAACTTTAGAAAAAAGGAATAATAATATTAAAAAAATTAGAGTACATCAAATCATTTAAGAGAAAGTATAAAGAAAAAACAAACGATTTTAGGGATGTTTTTTTATGTTTTCATCCTTACAACTAATCTTGAAAGACCTTCTCTTTGGGGTAGGAAAATGATTAGGCCTTGCCCTTATCAGAAGCATCCTCATAGGTTTTCATTTCTCACTAAAGGATTTTTTGTGAAGAAATGGAGAAAACTCTCCCTAACAATAAAAGAATACATCAATCAGAATTAAAGAACAAATAGTAACAAAAGTTGAAAGCTTTCCATCCTTGAGCCTCCAAAACAAAGAAAATTAACACTGTAGAAAACAAATTATTTTTTTAGCTTTCTCTATGAGCTTTTTTCCTTAAAGTTGTAATTGAAAAGCATCATTTTTAAAAATCTGGTATGAGGCTTTGAAAAAAGGACATAGTTAAGCTCTTACTACTGGAAAATAGTTCCACATTCTAGATTCCAAATATAGTACAAAATAAATGATAAAAAACAATTCCAAATGCAAAGAAAGGAAGTAGATGAAGTAGGTTGATTACCAGGAATGACTTCATTAATGCTTAGTTGAAATTTGTTACAAATTCTAAATATCCATTTCCACGCATGTTCAGTAATAGGATACTCAAAAAAAAACATGAGAAAATGAGTCTTCACTTCTACAAATAGGATATTGAGGTGAAACATGTCTCATATATTTAAGATGAATACTGATAGGAAGCCATTGATGAATACAATACTATAGAAAAATATGAATTTTAGGAAATGTAGGAGCTCTCTAAATATCTTTTATTTTCTTCATCCAAAAGTACAATGATAATTGCATTTTTGAAGCCTTATTGAATTTTTTATACATAGAATCAATATTTATAATAATCTTGCAAACAACTTGAGAATTAGAAGAAAAAGTAGATCGACCATCCTTCCAAAAAAATATTTTAAAAAGCTTAATATAGCTATGCCCCATGATATATTGTCCAATTATAACTTTATAGGGGGGTGTTGGAACCCAAAATAAGTGAAACATAGGTACATCCCAAGATTTATAGAAGTTTATAACTCAATGCTATCTAGTAGGATCAAACCTAGGCTAGGACCCATACCACTAGGATAATACCTCATTGTTAATTATTATAACTTTATAACTCAACATTATCAATTAGAATCAAACCCATGACTTGGAGCTTTCAAATTAAGAGTTTTATCACTAATTCGAAACGAGAATGATTTAGAATCATAATGAATAACCGTAATGAATCATTTAATTTTGAAACATAAAAGAGAGGGGGTGATGTTGGAACCTTGAAACAATTGTAATATAAGTACACCCCAAGATATATAGTTTAATTAGAACTTTATAACTTCGCATTACCTACCAAAATCAAACCCATGATGTATAGTTTTCAAATCAATAGTCTTACCACTAGGCTAATACTTCTTTGTTAACTTTAAAACATAAACACTTGAATCTAACATAGATACAACATACCTTTGTAGTCATAACTAAGTCAATAATGCTAAGGATATTATCATCAACAACAAATTGAGTGGGGTTGGAACCTAAAATAATTGAAATATAGATGAACCCTAAGATATCTAGTTTAATCATAATTTTATATCTAAGCATTGCCCACCAAAATCGAACCCATAACTTGGATTTTCCCAATCAAGAGTCTTATCACTAGTGCTTGGTACTTCATTCATTTTGTTCTATTAGGATTATGCTCCTTGGAAGGAGCATTTTAGAAACTTATCACATATATTAAAGCTTTTGCATATTACTACTTACCATTTTAGCTCTTAGTATAGTTTGAAGAAGATTTACTTTGAGTGTTAATTAAGGTAAATAATATTATGTTTTGATTCATTTTTATTATAATGATTAAGTTAAAGGTATATTAATATTGTTATCGTTAAGCCCTTTTTCCTTCAAAAATTCATAGTTTTGTTCTAGTTGTCAATCCCATAGACATTGTGATCCGATGGGATGATAATCCTTGGCATCAGCATCTTCCATAATATACTCCCTATGGTGGTCTTGAAGATCACTTTGTGCAAGCATTTGATAGAGCATTGCAGGAGTCGTATGATCAAGTGACAACAGAATGTTGCCCTCCATGTCACACCACTACAGCTATTCATCCTAGTGTAGGATGAAGGTGAAGTTTGACACATATTCATTAGGATGAGTATATGTAATTCGATACTATTGAGGCTTTGGTAGATTAACTCTATCAGCCTTGGATAGAGAATCGCTCATATGAGAAGAAGACATTTTCGGTTAGTGAAATAAAAATCATAGTGTGCTCTGAGAATTGTTGTAGAAATGGTAAAATAGGATATGACTCTAAGGTTCATTCTAATGATTTAAATACTTTTCACTAAGTCCTAGATAGTGCACAAAACAGCAAAAAGGTCCCTGACAATGGCACCAATCATGAGTGACGAGGTATCCCTACACCCAACCATACGAATCACTAAGGCATTATGCATGACTCGGTTGAATTCCGTGGACCTATAGTTATCTAATGCACTAGCTCTTCTTGGGAGTGAAATGGGTATTGAGAATGTTTGTTGTCTTTCCAACTACACTCATGAAGTTCAAGGGTATGGTTTAAGTGTAATTGAGGCATATGATTTTTCTTATTTTATATTTTATGAGTTTGATTGCCTACAACAAAAATGAAACGTTAAGTAATTGAAGATCTAATTCATCTATTGCCTAACTAGCCTAACACAAGTAATTGTCTGACTTTCCTAGACACATCCTAAACATATATAGCACTACTAGGCTACGAAACATTAAGCGTTGCTGGGTTACCAAGTACTATATGAATGCTTGAAGTGGTCATGCTTGTGTTCACTAACTACTAGAAATAAATTGCTTAATTCAAATGCATTCAAGTAAAGTACATGAAAGTAAAGTGCAATAAAGAAAACATTAATCTATTCTTAGTACTATAAGGATTGTCAAAAGAGTTCGTTTTATTCCCATCACACTACTATACTCAGGAACATCAATGCTCAAACAAAGAACTGTACACACTTAAACTCCTTCTGCGAGCACTCAAAAGATATTCTAACTCTGAGGAAAAGAAATGACAAGAGCTTCGCTACTCTGACTAAGAATGACCAAAAACTAATTTCAAACTGGAGTCTAGGCACCCCACTGTCGCATATGTAACATTGCAGCTAGACCCCGACATTGCGTATACGACATCACGGCCAATGCCAAAAGCACGTTCATCAGTGAGCATTAAGGCATAGTTTGGTTGAGTTTTGTCCCAACATTTGATCCTATTTGAGAGACTCAGGTATTGTCAAATAATGTGTCAAGGACAACATTGTTACAAAATGTCAAGGACAACATTGTCAAGAAAGTTAGATATCCAAGCATAACCTTCAATATATTCCAAATCATGCAACGATACATTAGTAAATGCATATAAAATTAAAATATAAATTCTATTAACTATTCAACATGGTTGGAGAACCCCACATGTCATCTTCACCATTCTATGATACCTCCTTATCAATGCCCGTAAGGGTTAGTGTGTGTATGTTTAAAATAATTTTGGGTATTAGAACTTGAAATAATTATAATATAGATACACCCTAAGATATATAGTTCAATTAGAACTTTATAACTCAACATTGCCTACCAAAATTGAACCCATGACTTGGACCCTTCAAATCAAGAGTCATACCACTAACCTAAAACATCTTTTGTTTAAAATAATTTTGACCAAGAGGCCAATTAACATTTGGTGGAATTTTATCATAGAAAATAAATAATTATCATGGTAATGCTAAGTGAAGAGATGAATATTTTTACAAAAAGTATTATGAGTATGTAATGTCTCAACCAATGATTAACTTTTTCATGGGAATTACTATGATTATGTAGTGGGGCACATACTTACAATAAGCTCATTCAAAGAATGAGTGCATGTCCATGCCTAAGCATTTTTGTGAAATGCACACACCTTGTAAAAGATAAATTTTTCATGTGAATTATTATGCGTATGTAATATCTTAGCTAATTTAACACAAAATTCTAGGTTAAGAACTACCATATCAGGAATTATTTAACACATGTTTTGTTTTGTTTTTTTAACATGAAAATCAAATTTCTTTTGGAATTTGCTTCTTACAATTTGAAAGCATACTAGTTTTAAATCTTCAATGGATTTATCATCACTGGTACTGAATAATAATAAGAATGGAAGAGGTTATTTATATGCATCCTAAGAAAGTTAGTCATACCTATTATCATACATATTATTTATATTAAAAGGTCAAATGTATATTTTTAAATTACTCTAAAAAATTAATAGTTAACTTATTATTAGTATGATGAAAAAGTAGTGTTATTCTTTTCAAAGTCCTATTTGTAAAGTATTCAGCATTATGGAGAAATGAATATTAATTTAATTTTTTTATTATTATAAATTTAAAAGTTAATAAATTGGATATTAGTGGAGATTGAACTAAAGAGCTCTAAAAAAACTTAATATTGGTGGTTGATTCATTTTCTATTATGCATGATTTTGGGTATGAAAGGCCACCATCCTTCATTAATCTCTAAAGCTCCATCTTTATTAACATTATTGGAATGTAGTTGAATCTCTATGGATTCTCTAATTTTTCTATATAATTTTTTATCTTGGCTAAGACTTTACATTTTTCTAGTTGCCATGTGTATTAAGTTTCATATGTTAAGTAATTGTTAACATGGTCTACCAATTATGATTCCTCAATTCTCTTGTGTTTTATGTCTCCTTCATGTTCTTTCAACCTAGTAAGAATGCTTCTTCCACTTTCTCCAAGGTATACTTTCTTGCAAGAGCATTTTAGTTAATAAACACATTTGTAATCAAGACTCTCTAATCTATCTTTCTTAGGGGGCCACCAATAACTCATTTTATTGATAGGTTGAAATATAGTTTTTATGTTCTTTTTTCTTAAAAATCTTCTTAGTTTATTGAAAATGCCTATATGTTATGGTAATATTGCAATAGAATCTTTATAATTTTTTTCATTCTTAATTGAATCTTCATATAGTTCTTTATCCTTAATATTATGTTTAAGAGATATTTTTCATTTAGCAAGCCAATTGTTAATGCTATTATTCTAAGCCTTTTCAATAAATTTTGAGTTATAACCATTTATTTGAAAGAGATGATTGAGATGTTTAGATTCTTCTTTTAATAATTTCATATTATAAACTGTAAGGGCTCTAAATATTACAATTCTTAAAACTCGTATTTTCCAACTAAAGGGATGGTTAGAATTAATATCCCAATATTTATTTGTATGAGTTTTCTTCCTATAGACTCCACAAGAGCTTTTTAAGTTATAATTATTATAAGATTTTATAGTTTAAATAACATTTGATGAGTGGCGAGGTACCCCTACGCCCAACCATATGAATCACAAACATTCATGCACGATCTGATCGAATTCTGTGGATGGGATTAGTTGTGTATCTAAATCGTTATGCCTTGATCATAGTTCGCTATCTTCCCACTTGGAGTAGTGGTAGCTTTTATAATGTATGGTGTAGTCCAAAGTGAGGCATATGATGATTGATGTTGTTGTGGCCTTATGCTATTCCTAACAATAATAGAGAAATTAATTATTTAACCTAATTAACAATGGAAACTAAAGTCTAAACTAGCCTACGGGCGATGAGTGTCGGTTCCCAACTTGCTATACACATCCTTAAACCACATATCCATTACTAGGATTACCAAGCGCTATGCTACTGGGCGAACCAAATAATAATGTTGTTGGGGTTACCAAGAAAATATGTGTTTATGCTCAAAACTGGTTGCACTCATTTTGCCAATTCATTAATATGCATGAAAATGTAAATATTAACTAAGTACATGAAAAGTAAATTGCATGGAAAGTAAATCTAATCTAAGTCAAAGTGCTACAATGAATAAGAATGAATTTCAATCTTATTGCCATTCACAGAATGTGTCCAGATACATTACCACTAGAATAAGGCACCATACAACTGACTCAAATCCATACTATGGGCACTCATTGATTGTTGTCTAAGACTACGAAACAAAACAATAAGAGTTTGACAACTCTATTGACTAATTTATGCCCAAACAATGTGTCCAAGCACTATATTTATAGGTCAGCATACATGCCATCATATCGGATATCTGGCATTGCATCTTGGTCCCTGATATTGCGTATCCAATATCAAAGCTAACAAAATTTAACTTTTTATTCAAATAGATGTGATGACATATGTCAAGGCATCTACATCGAGGCATCTACATCAACATAGCTACATCAATGCAGCCAACAAATGTAATAGCATGTGTTAAGGCCTTTACATCAACGCATTTACATTGAGGCATCTCCCTTGACATAACTGCACCAACGCAGCCAACCAATGCTTCATCATATCCCCACAACTGAGTAAAAACTCATCCTCAAGTTAACAAGATAGGACCAAGCTTTCTTTACAAAAAAATTGGGAATGATGGGATTATCAATTGACTCTGAGTGTTGCATTACAAAAGTTTATTTGAGTGGATGCATACAAAATGACAAAGTGACAAAAAGACTAGACAAACATTAAAGATTAGAAAATTTTCAAAGGTTTTCAAGAATTCGTCTAATATGATTCTTCTTGTTGTCGCTAGCAATGGTAGAACTTCAACATTAATTCTTATGTCGATGCTTCTTTGGTTATGCAGAACATTCTTGAAGGATGAACTGAAATTTCTTCTCATTGTCCCATGGATCTAGCAAACATGTGAAGTTTGAGTTGCTATCTTGTATGTGCTACGATTTGTCCATGGGCATATCCTCCGTTGTCTCCCTCTTGACTTTGTTTTCATGCTTGGCAAAAGACCTTCTTCCTTAGGTGTTTCTTTTAGCATCACCTATAGTCACCAAAGAATCAACATTAGTTTTGGTAAATTTTCCTTGATAATTAACCCTTTTCGAATCCCTTAGTTTTCATTTAAGCACATGGTGATTACAACATAGTATGCCCAAGGCTACGAGGTAACTAAAATCATCAAGCTATTTATATTATTTTGACCAATTACTATTAGTTACCATGATGTTCAAAAATAGGATGTTAGAAAAATTTCAAAGCAAACATCCCTAGCCCCCATGACTAATAAGTGTAACTTTGGTAAGCACATAAGTTTTCGAACAATTGAAACTAAAGGTCTAATTCAAAAGATGGCTAAGGAATATTAATGGATATGGAAATAGAAAAGTAGGAAAAATTAATGAAATGGATGAGAAGTAGTTCCAAAATCATGCATAAATTTAGAGAAACTATCATTGAAGTTCTGGAAGATGTGAAGGTTCGTTCAAAGCCATGATCAACAAAAGTTATGCAAGTGGATCCTTCCCAAAGTAGGCTATTGCCAAAATGCCCTTACATAAGCACTTCTGTAGATGTCCATGGGCATCCTAGAAGTTAAATGTAGATCATGCCTTTATTCTAAACAACACACAACTACCATGGCTAGGATGTTACACTATACTACACAAAACCAAAAGGCTCATAATCGCACGTAGCAGTGAGGTGAATAATAGGATGCGAAGTGATTGCAAAGATCAGGATGTAAGGTACTTGACCATGTCCACAATAGGTTATTGTGAAAAATGTGATTAAAATTAGCAACGTACTTATCTGTCCAAGTTTAGACCAAGTCCATACCATGAACAGTGATCTTGCATTGATGTGTTCCTTCCTATTGACCACCATGAGTCCATAACCACCACAAAGAACAATTAACACTCTAAAAAGAGAAGAAGCAAGGAAAGGCCTTAGTTAGAGGGGCACATTTAGGCATGCGTAACATGTTTTTTCAATCCCATAACTAGTGCTTGTAGCTTGTTATTGTATCTAAGCAATGTGCTTTGACTTCCCATTATTATTGTTTATTGTTGTTGTTGTTTTTTTTCTCTCTCTTTCTTTTTTATTTTATTTTTATTTTTATTTTTTTATTTGGATGGAAACCACACCATGCAAAGAAAAATCTTCCTATTTATTGGTTAATAAAGGAGTGATGATACATTCCTCAAAGAGTCATAAACCACATGTAGGAAGTCAAGGACACCCAACAAGTCCCCTTGAGGTCACATCCTTTGCCATTCCCACTTGGTCATTTCCTCTTTCTTCAAGATATAAAGAGCATTGATTAATTTTAGTTTCATAAAAGAAGAACCAAATTGTTTCCATGAAAAATACCTTTTATTAGAGAACTAGAGGGATGGATGAGGTGGTCTCACTACTTTACACAATTACTTACTCAATCATCTTAATAGCATAACACAAAAACCCAACACATAGTGTTGACTTTTGCATCATGACTTAGCAATATTATTAATGAAAACATAGAATACATTCATAAAGAAAAAATAGAATGACTCAAGAAAAGAGAAAAATATAAAGAAAAGAAAAATATTAAAAAATGGACAACATATGAAGAATCAAAAAATTTTGGAAAAAATAGGAAAATGATAAAAAATTGTAAAACAAAAAGAAGGTGAAAATTACTTATTAGTTCCTAAACCAAGATGGAGCATCTCTTCCATGACTAATCTTATGGCCACACATTCAGGAGATGAACTACATAATCCCCTAGTTATACACCACCAGTTTCTCATCTATCACCATTACTGATTTAATGAATCATGTGGTAGCACATCTAACATTGGTGATAGTCTCATTTGAATCATTTAGAGATGTATCTTCATCTAAACTTCAAGGTATTTCCATTTTGGGAGGTCCAAATGTGCTTGCTTATTTTTCTTGATTTTCTATTCTAATTCCCAAGTCACCATGTTTAATATACTTTTTTAGTGTATAATCAGAGTGTAAGATATCTGTGTCTAAGTCCTTTGTTTGGTTCATTTTCCTAAGTCTACAACTAATAAGTGGATCAATTACATCCATGCATGTTTAAAATAATTTTATATTCTCATTTTCAAGCCACTAGATGTCTTTTGGTTTAATGACTACTACGTAGATTGGTTTTTGTTCACACACTTGTTCCTTGGCTTTGTTGTGGGTTGTGTTAATGTTTTGAATTTCTGGCCCTCAACTGCATCCTTTACTATTAGTGATGCATGGATTTTTTTGTCTCTCCACAATGACAGATTTATCATTTATGGCTTGTGTTGGAGTGGTAATGGGTGTTGGCTTTTGCATATGATTAGGAGATATTATTCTAGTGAGGAAGGATGTTGCACTAGATTGGCCTTGTGCTAGTTTTGATATGCTAGTAAGTCTACGTGTTTTGTGCTTGTGTGAGGAAACTACCTTAAAGAAAGAACATTTCCAAGGTTGTGGTTGAGATCTACTAGTGTTATCATTTTTATGTATGTTCATAGCACAAGTGACATTCTTTCATTGATGTTATGGTGCCAAACCTTCCTGTGTTGTTGGCGGTGACATATGGTGGAGATGAGTATGAGGATATTGAGGATATGATGCACAATGAGAGGTGTGAGGTGGTGATCTCATATAAGATGTTGTGCAATGATGATATTTAGGAGAGTGGTAGTAGTAATTTGAGGTAGAGGAAGTAAAACCAGTTGGGGAAACAGATTGTTGAACATAATATCCGTATGAGTTTAGCTGGTAGTAAGGCTAGTGCTACTTTGATGATGGCCTCTCCCATGACTGTGGGTCTTGCCACTATGGTTGATAGTAGTTTTGAGACTGATAAGAAGTCCCACTAGGATAGTACTATTGGCTGTAGGATTGTCTACAATTACCTTGTGAGTAAGGTAATTTTTTAGGCATCTACTTTTGTACAAACTTGCGATTCAATGTCAAAGCCCAATACTCATGTAGATGTAACATGATTGGGCAATAGCCCTTTGGATGATCATATAGGTAGATGTTGCATCCATCATCTTGTTCTGTGGTTGAGTCTATAGCCTCTTCTTTGATAGCTATTTTCCCTTTTCACCAATAAGTGTTCCTACCTGTTTCTTAGTTCTTTTTCCTTCTTTTGTTGTGATCACGTGATTTATTTTGCACTACCCTCTCCTCTATGATTTCTATGCAAGTTTTAACTTTCTCATTTATCCATTCCAACATCTTATCTAACTTTGCTTCAAGATCATTGAGAGCTACCTCTTTTTCCTCATCATAAATATAGACCCTCTTCTTTTGAAGAGTTGGATCCCAATTATTTTCCTCTACATTCTCTCATTTACATAGCTCTCCTCCTTATTTTGCCACCTACTAGTTTAGCCTTTATATATGAGGGGTTCCTAGTTCATATAATTGAACTTGAGCATACATCCCAAGGGTCTCTTTCGTTTCATTATGAAGCCCATCTATGATGTGGAAAAGTTGCTCTTTTTGAGATAAATCATGGATGAGACATATATGTAGTAGTGAATAGTATCTATCCAAGGCCACATCCAAGGGTTCATGATTTTCTTGCTTCTAGTCTTGGATTTTTTTTCTTAGGTTGGACACTCTCTCATAGGTTTGGTATTTTTTATTGAAAAGTTCCAACATTATGGACCACTGGTGGATGGAACTTAGTTCAAATGATCTATACCAACTTTTAGCTTCATCAATTAGTATCCTAGGAAAGAGCTTAACCTTTTGCTACCCACTTTCAATTTTGTATAAGGCACAGGCATCATGGAAGGCTTGTAGATGATGTTGTGGATCAGAATCATAGCCTTCCATGAACTTAGGGATATTATTCATATCAAGGCTAGGTAGGCGACTTTCCTTACGATGCCTGTGAGGTATCTTAACTACCTCCATGATTTTCATCAAGCTCTTAGTGGTCAACAAGGGTTCATCTTCATCAAACATGTTGTGATGAAAATTTCTACTTTTATTCACTTGATTGTGACAATCTTGTCTATGCTAATTTTGATGTCTATAATTTTGCCCTTGGGTTCAATTTCTATCTTTATCTTGACCCCATAGTGAAGCTCTATCTCTATACCTACATTCATCTTCATTAAAACTAGATGTTGAAGAGGAAAAGGAAGATGAGGAACTACCAGAATCGCCATGGTTCTTATAATTCTCTCCATGTACCCTTGATTTATCTTCTCTAGGTTTAGAGAAGGTCTTAGGCCTTCAAGCCCTCCTTGATCTAGGACTTACTCCATCTCCTTTGGGATATTTTGCATTAGTTGAGCATAGTCTTTGAGTGTAGTAAGGGTCTAAATGAGCATAGGAAACCCTTGCTTGAGGTTGTTCATTCCAATTTTCTTCAATATTGATCCTATCATTTCTCCTGTGAGAGTTTTCATCATGTGATGTAGTTTTGGTCTAATGTGAAGAAGACATGATTTTACTTGATAACGTGTGTGACTTAAAATATTGATATTTTCTAAAAGATAGATCATTAATACCTTTACAGTGATTGTGTAAAATATAACTAATCTAGATAACTAGCATCATCCTTGGCAACAGCACCAATGATAAGTGAAAAGATACCCCTACGCCCAACCATACAAATCACAAGTGTTCATGCACAATCTAGTTAAAGTCTATGGATGGGACTAGTTGTGCATCGAAATCATTATGCCTTGATCGCAATTCATTGTCTTCCCACCTAGACTAGTGGTAGCTTTGTCATGTATGGCTTAGTCCAAAGTGAGGCATACGATAATTGATGTTCTTGTGATCTTATGCTATTCCTAATGATAATAGAGACATTAATTATTTAACCCAATTCACAATTGATGAGCAATGAAGGTACCCCTATGCCTAACCATACGAATCATGAAGCATTCATGCACGATTTGATTGATTTCTACGGACTCTATAGTTTCCAGTGTACTAGTCTTCTAGGAAGTGAACCTTGCTCTAAGGTCGTTCATTGTCTTCCCAATTACACTTGTGATGTACAAAGGTATGGTTTAAGTGTAATCAAAGCATATAATTTTTATCATTTTATGTTTTATGTTCTTTAGTGCTTAGAGTAAAGAGATGAAGTGGTTTAATAACTAATTTAATTTAACTACTTAACTTGCCTCTAACTAGTCCTAACATAAGCATATGGTCCCACATTCTTAAACCCACATATCCACTACTGGGTTACCAAGCGCTACGCTACTGGGCACACCAAGCAATAACACTGTTGGGATTACCAAGTGAATACATGTTTATGCTCGAAGTAGTTGTACTTATGTGCTTAATCTAATTAGTTTACTTAATTAATGTCTAATTTAGCTTAATTAATTAAATAATAAAATTAATGAATGCATAAATAAAACATTTAAACTATCTGAAATGGTGCAAGGTTTATCAAGCTCACCTTTATTGCCATACACATTGGTGTGGTTTAGGTACAACAGTGCTTGAATAAAGATCCGTACACTTAATGACTCCTACTNATGTGGTTTAGGTACAATAGTGCTTGAATAAAGATCTGTACACTTANTCAGGAAAATATTCTAACTTTCAAATGTAAAAACTACAAGAGTTTGGCTACTACTATGAATTGAATGCCCATAAATACGGCTTGGAGCTCATATTTATAATTTTTACTATAGTACTATGTCAATGGGGCACCATGGACATAGTAAACACTACATTGATGCATCCCCATCGACAGGGCAACACCACAATGGAGGTCCATCAACCTGACACTTTAACACTCATCATACCCCCATGACTAAATCAAAACTCATCCTCAAGTTCCTTTACAAAATTGGAAAGATGTGGAATTATTAACTAACTCTTAACAAAACAAACTGACTTGACAAAACTAATTGCCCAAGTGTACAAATCAAAAAATTACAAAAATTGTAATGTTCATGACACAAAACTGAACACCATGATGTGACTACACAAAATTGGATAGCACATCCTCTGATGATGTGTAGACAGTGGAGAAGATCAAATAGTCCCAGGCAGCAGAGGCTCTTGAGGTTCTTAAGGACCTTCACTAGCTTTAGGCACATGTGATAACTAAGGAGACTATAGCTATCATGCTGTAGCTACAACCTCTAGTGGAAGGAGAAAGGCATCTAGTAATGCCTTCATCTTCTCCTCCTTGCTTTGAGGATCATTCACAATCCACATGGCATCACCAATGTGGGTTGGAACAAGGACATATCATAGACACGGCATTATTGGGAACATCTTCTTTACATTGATAAACTAGGCAGCAAATTGTTTATGTTTGATGTCGAATGCCTTGACTATGTTTTGTAGCTCCTGGTAATCATTCATCCTCCTAGCTAGGTTCTCGACAATTAATCATTGATCAGTGAATCATGCCTTGAGAACTTTGAGTTCAGCGTTTACCATCACAAGCTTTTGCTTAATGTCTTTGTAATGCTTGAACTCAGCCTTGTATAGCAAGTATGAGTTGGCCACCTGCTTCTTGAGTTTAGACCATAGCTATCCAGGAGTTAACATGGCTAGATTTCCATAACAGAGATTGGCAAGCTCCATGTACTCTGTGATCTCCTCAATTTGCAACTCCTTCATGTGGATTTCCACTTTGTTGTAGGTGTCTATCCCATCAATGATGGGTTGCCACACTTCTTTTCTTGTTAAAGTTGTTGAAGGGTTTCATTTACTCTTACCTTTATCAACTAGATGTGTTTTTCATTCACCTCTTTTTTTACACCAACCTATTCTCTGTAATGGTCCTTAACTCTCTCAAATTTGAGAGCCTCTAATTTCGAGGCAACTGCCTCAATTGTAGTTTTCTAGCGAAGGGCACAAACCTCCTTCATGGAGAGATTTCTATTTTCTGCTGCCAATCTCCTAAGTTTTGTGTTTGCTCTAGCCAGTTGCTCCTACTATTGATGGATGAAATCACTTAATTATTGACGCATGATTTTTTGTGGTTAACTAGACATTCTCTTGGCAAGTCTAGTCCAAGGCCTTTTGAATCTTGTGTTGTGTGGCCTCTTCCAAGGATTGATAGAACATCTCCATCTCCATTGCACCTTCAACTCCTCTTAATTTAGTATGATGTTATTCTATAACTTCATCTCTAATTAGTATCAAGTTGAGGAATGTGGGGTTGGTAATGTGGGCTCTTAATTTGACAACTTTCGTAGCCAAGCATTCATTTAGCTCCTTGACTATTTCAAGTTGCCCCTCCAATATGATGTTCTTGCCCCTTACCTCAAGCAACTCCAACTAGGTTGTAGTAATACTATCTGGAAAGTCAAAGACAGCTAAAAGCGGTTGCCCAATTCCTACTAGTTAACCCACCAGTTCTTCATGCTACGCTATGTTTATTTTGTTGCTTGTGATTTTTGTAGATGTCTGCACATTTTTCAATGCAATGATGTTCGGTGCAGATGTTGTAGGTGCATTGATTATTTCGATAATATGGTCAATGATCACTTCTGCTGCAATCTCCTACCCTTTGTGCTACATCACCAAAACTATTGCCCCCTCACCCTCCTCTTAGCACACCGAGAAGGTCACAACATTCTTAAAGATTTCTAGGAGTGGCTATTATTTTGCAAGAGATGTTGTGACCTATCTAGTGCTCGGATTCAACCTCATGGTCAACTACGTTCTTTGGGATGAGAGGATAGATCCACCTCCATCCATCAAGCTAATTATTTAGGCCACCTCATTGAGGTGACTCATGGTTGGTCTGTACATAGATGGGTCCCCACCAATCATGCTTGCTTATTCCTCTTATTCACTCAAGATCCATTCTTGGTACTCATGTAACTATTGGGCACTTGTAGTCACATCTAGCATAGTTGTTTCAGTGGTAGGTAGAGGTGGTGGTGGCTACTACCCTTCTTGGACGCTCGTTGCAGGTGTCTTATCCTTCATCACTTTTGCTCAATTGGTAGTTGAAATAGTTCTAACATGTATCATTGTTGTAACGTATCCTTCCTCCCCTTTGACAAAGTTTTCTAATGAGGCATGGAAAGGGGAGTGCCTTTTTTCCACGTTCATTTTCTTTAAACTGCTTCTCTATCTTTAGATAGATCAACTATGGAAGGTTGACTAAGAATCTCCCACTCAAAGCAGTGCATGCTTAGGTAGAGAAGGCAATGATTTTTCTTGGCCTTACCGTGGGATTGAGGTCAAAGGTCACAGTCTTATAATGAATCCTCTCTACCAGTGTAAGCATGCAAACTCCTTGCAGTCAACACCATAGCACCATTGCATCCATTCTTTCTTGATACTAGGATTTGCTTGCATTGGAATCTCAGTAAGGTTCGTCCCCATTTCTAGCAACCTAAGCACTGCAACAATGGCCTACACCAAGTAGAACACTAAGATGTCCTTGATTTTTACTATTGATTTGGGCTACTTATTATTCCAGAATAGGAATGTCTCTCCCATGTACCACTCCCGAATGGAAGTGATGATTCGCCACATGGGAGAGGCCCTCAACTAGTCCTGCACTTCTTTTGGTGCAAGCTCTAGGAAAGGGCCAAAGTTTAACTCCTGGAACATCGATTTTTGGACCTCCCTTGATTTGACCTAATTTAGGTAAGCCTCTATTAAGATCATCTCAAGATTTCTTAGTTGTGTTGGTGCATCATCCCAATGGGAGTGTTTTATTGTTGTTGCTAGTTCTAGAATCTGTCAGATCGATTCCACCTCTGCCTCTTCCTTAAGAGGACCTATGCTGTGGGTTGCAAGTGGTTCTTCTTAGGCTTGTTCATGGCCTTTTCCCATTCTGGGCCATTTCTCCCTAGGTTGAGATGGTCTTGCTTCCTACGTATGCTTCCCTTTTGATGCCATCTATGGTAGATATAATGTGCAACTTTAAATTTTTTAATGCCTTCTTTCATTAGTTAATTACACTTTAGCTAATGTTGGACCATGACAAATTGATTATTTATTGTAAATGTCACCGAAGCTTGTTGGAAAGGTTTAACTCTTGTAAACTATTGTTTAAGAGTTGATTTCTTAGTTAAACCTTTGTGGGAGTTAGAAAAATGGTGAAAAACTTTCTATCAAGAATGACACATTTATGGTCCCCATGACAAAGAGCTTACCTTCGATAGTTGTAAGGTCGAAGCATGGAGTGATTTGGATAAACAATGTGAAAGTTATAGGCTTTGGAAGGTTCTAGGATTTGAAAAATTGAAAAACTCCTTTGACATTTGTGAGAAAGTGTAAAATTTTTAAAGTGGGTTCATGCTTATATATAGTATTTTTCCCTTACATTGATAGGGCCCCATATACAAGGCCTCGTATATGGGTCTGCTCCATCGATGGGGGCCTATATATGAGGCCCATAGGCAAAATTTTAAAACTTGAATATATCAAAAAAATATAAGGAATTTTTCAATGATTTTTAGATCCATGGAATCCCAGAAAAGCCAATAATATGATGAAATCATTGAAGAGGGTATTTGAAAGCTCAAAAATTGAAAAATTTGATAGAGAATGTTTTTAATGAAAAAAATATGTAAAGGAGCACATGGTGTGATGCAAAAGATTTTGTTTACATATTTTTTGAGACTACATTAATCCCTTTTTGTGAAATTCAGTGCCCTAGTATTATGCCCTCCTAGACCATTAAATGGCTTTTCTACCAATTAAACCTAAGGTTTGTTTCATCACATCTCTTTAGTACCTGCTCAGGGCGGTCCAAGGCTTGCTCAAATGTAATCCCGTAGGTAGAGAAGTAATCCATAAAGACTTCAAACCCACTACCAATATGCTACTAAAAAATGTTGAGGACCAAACATTAAAATGTTGTAAGGACATTGCACAGACTGAACAACATCTTACAATATGTAAAAGTGCCCTAGGGACTTGTGAATGTTGTCTTGGCCTGATCTTCTAGTGCAATTTGGATTTGGTTATAGCCATTATAACCATCTGAAAAGTTATAATAGCCATGCCCAGAAATGGTGTCCAACACTTGGTCCATAAATGGTAACGGAAAATAATCTTTAAATGTTTTCATGTTCAATAGTCTAAAGTCAATGCAGACTTACTACTTGCCACCTTTCTTTGGCACAATTACAAGTGGGCTAATAGACTCACTATCTGCTATGGGATAGATGAACCTTGCCTTGAGGAGTTATTCTATTTTCTCCTTGACAATCTACTTTAATTTGGGGTTCAACCACCTTTGTGGTTACCTTTTTGACTTCATGGCTAGGGCGATATAGATATAATGCTAGCATATCCATGGATCAATTCCAATCAATTTTGGATATGACCAAGTAAAGATTGTTGACCATTTGTTGACCACCTGCAACAACTTGTCTTTTTGTTCAGGAGCAAGATTTGCATTGATTTAACCAGCCCACCATTATTTTAAAATGCATACTCCATGTTAACTGGTAGAGTTTTTAACTCTAGGGGTTCTTGCTTGAAATTATCAAGGATTTCCAACTCTTTCCAACAAGTATCATCATCTTCATCATTAGAGAGTTGGTAATGAACTTGCTCAAGTTCATCCATGCTTTCAACATAGGCACATGTGAGGTGCTTAGTAGGTTTTATGCATGGTGTGCTACTATTAGAGTTAGTTGTCAGCCACTAGGTGCCCTCCTATTTTGTGGTTGCTATGTACAGGCCCCTTTGGATATCTATTTCTTATGCACACTAATTTCATGTTGTAATGAATGTACTCTTAATGGACCATATTTTCTGTATGTAATTGCACTCATTATTGTTGTACGCAATGCATGAAACATGCTTCTTCTCTAGTCATCCAAATGTATTGTTCTTGGAGTTTTCCAAGGAAAGGTCCCTTATGCCCATTTGTACATCAACTATGCTTAACCATGCCCTTCCTATAATGATGGGGAAGTTGCCTTTGCAATTTTCTACCTTGATCACCAACAAATTGATAGGATAGGACCACCCACAAACTATGGTCACAATGCCCTTCACTAATCCCAAAGGGATAGTGATTGATTAATTGGCCAATTCCAAATAGATGTTGGTCTTCTTCAGAGGTGGTAGGTTCCAAGCCTTATACATGTAATGAAAGATGAGATTAACATTGAAACCAAAATCAAGAAGAGCCTTGCATGGCTCATGTCTAGTGATCTACAAGTAAATAAGAGGACTTCTTGGGTCAGATCTTTTCATGGAAAGGTTGCTAGCCTTGATCCAATCAAAAATAGCATGAGTTAACATCATAGTGCAAATCTGAGGTAGTGTTTGGTTTGAAGGGTACTCAAATGTGTTTAATGCAGAGGATGAGGGTGTTAGAGATATAGGGTAACCAACTACATTAGGTTGTGAGGGTTTGGAAGGACTATTAGATCAGAAGGATTGTTTCTTGGATCAATTACCTAAACCACTCAACTAGAAGATCAGTTGTGAATGTACAACCCTTGTAGCATTTTGTTCCTGCGGCTGTGAGGAAATTTCACCCTACATGGATGAAGTAAGAGGTAACTAGGTAGATGGTAGAGGGATGTATGCAAATAGATGCAGAGGGTGCTAAGGATATGGATGTCCTCCTCAAGTAGATGGTAAATGAGTTCGATGGTACTTTGGAGGGTAATAGTAATGTTGGAATGAGGCGTGGTTGGTGGAACTTCATGGGGAAATAGGATGGTGAACATAGTACCTGTATGGATCTAGTTATTGGTAAGGGTACTACTATCTTGGTGGTGGCATTCCCCATGACTATGGTCGGTGCCACTATTGGTATTGCTCATATTTAATGGTGGAGCTCCACTTAGATAGTAAGATTATTATTGTTGGTGGAACTACCTTTGATTGCCTTGAGGACAAGGTAACCTTTTGGGTGCTTACCTCCTTACTAGTTGCAAATTCAGTGTGTACATCTTAGTCTCTTGTAAGTGGGACACCATAGGGCAACATCCCTTGGGATGTTCGTATTGGCAAATGTCACATCCATCATCTTCATCAAAGTTTGTCTCCACAACTTCTTCTACTGCAACAACTTTGCCCTTATGTGTTTAGTAGGCACGTTCAACTTCTTTCTGCCTCCTACAATTATGATCACTATTCTGCTCTCTAGATTCTTTAGCAATCTTCATAGTAGTTTGGAACTTTTCATACAAAGAGTCCCATAATTTATCAACCTTTGAAAAAATATCAGAAACTGTTTTTTGGATGGGCATGGTTTTCATGTTCACCACTTTATTGAGTGGTGACTTCTCCTCATCACAAAATTACACCTCCCTTTTTTATGAGTTATCATCTTATCAGGCCCCGACGTCAGATCCAAAAAGTGATTTTAGATATCCAATGTTGTCTCCTCTGGGTTGGCCTATAAATATAGCACTTGGATGCTTAGATGAGATAGTATGTAGGAAGAAGAGTAGTAGTAGAAGATAATTTTAGTTTTTAGTTTTGGTAGTCTTTCTTAAAGTTTGTTATTCCTAGTGCATGCCCGTAGTGTGATGTTTGTAATTATATGGCACCTTTGTTCGAGTGTGACGTACTTGGACATGTTGCATGACTAACAATAAAGATCAAGATTACTTCCGTCATTGCACCATCCACTCAAATTATTATTACTTTTAATTGTTAATTATTTATTACTTTCTTTAGTTAAAATGTTTCCATTTATTGCTATTTACTATTCTTAGATTTCAGCAGAATGCATAGACATTAATCAGGAGCATTTAAGTCTAGATACTTGGTAATTCATAAGTGTATTGTTTGGCACACCTAGTGACATACGCTTAGCAATCCCAAAAGTAGTCTCGCAAAGTCCAAGACGTATATGGACGATTAACGACAGATACCCATTGCATGTAGGCTAGTTAGATTTCACTTTCCATTGTTCAATAGCTTAGTTAATTCATCTCTTTATCATCATCAGAAGTAGCATAGAATTAGATAACATCATACGCCTCACTTTGGACTAAACCATACATGACAAAGCTACGACTAGTCTAAGTGGGAAGATAGTGAACTATGACCAAAGCATAGCAATCTAGATACCTCAACTAGTCCCATCAGCAGAATTCGACTAGATGATACATGAATGCTCGTGATTCGTATGGTTGAGCATAGGAGTACCTTGCTACTCATCATTGGTACCATTGTCGAGGATGGTGCTAGTTATCTAGGTTAGTTATATCATCCACAATTGCTGTAAAATGTATTAATGATATATCTTTCAGAAAATATTAAATCACACACATTATCAACCAACAACAATGTCTCTCTCACACAGAAATGACAATGCACTGTATAGCAAACACATTCATTGGAGAAATAATGTGATATATGATGAAGAAAATTGGAGTGATCAACCTTATGTAGGAGTTTCTTATGATCATGATCATCCTCACAACACTCAAAGACTACACTCACCTAAGGTAAATAATCTTGGAGAAGATGATGTAGGTCCTAAACTAAGGGAGGCCTCAAGGCCTAAGACCTCCTCAAAAATCAAAAATGATAGATTAAAGGACCCCAAGAAACATCATAGAAGCCATGGCAATTCTTCTAGTTCCTCATCTTCCTCTTCTCCTTCAATGTCTAGTTCTGATAAAGATGAACATAGATATGGAGATAAAGTTCCACTAAAGGGTTGCATTAAAAACTAAAATCAAACCCACGAGAAAGGTCAAAGACAACATCATCACTGATGAGTGGCGAGGTACCCCTACACTCAACCATACAAATATGAGTGTTACATATGCGATCCAATCGAACTCCGTAGACTAAGTGCCTACACACCTTATGGAACACTTAAGGTTAATCATTCGTTGTCTTCCCAGACTTACTTGTATTTGTCACGGTTGTATGGTTAAGTAAGTCTGAGGTATATGATTTTTATATCTTTTCTTTTTTATCTCCTATGCTAATGAGGTGAAGGGTGAAGAGACTAATTAACTAACTTTAACTAACTAA
>MNCI01013743.1:64889-168424 GCA_015680685.1 Gnetum montanum
ATAAAATCCTTTCTTAGTATGGCTGCTGTTCTAAAGAAAGTGTTTGACTAGTTGATCAATGCGACGATAAGCAGAGATGCTAGGAGCCTAACAAGAAGAGTAATACACATGGGTAGCTTGGAGAATATGCTTGCAGACAATAAATTTACTAGCCATAGATAGCTTCTTTTCCTTCCACTTAATAAGCTTTTGTTCAAGTTTCTTCACAGTGACATCCCATAATGTTTTGGATGATCCGCCAAAAGAAAAGGGAATGCCAAGAAGCTTAAAAACTTGATCCTTTCCTAAAAATTGCCAAGGCTTAGACAACGCCCAAGCTTGAACCCCTTTGTTGCAAAAGATAGAAGATTTGAACCAATTAATCTAAGAGCCAGAGAGTCTACAATATTGATCAATGCGATAAAAAAGACGATCAGCAATAAGAGCATCATTTTTTATCATAAAGAATGAGTCATCAGCAAAATGCATATTCAATAAGGAAGGAACATTATGATCAATGAAAATACCTTGAAGCAAATTTTTTTCCTTATCCTTATGAATAGCATGACACAAAAAGTCCGCAGCAAGAATGAAGAGGTAAGGAGCAAGAGGACAACCTTGCCTAACAGAGCGCTGAAGCTTGAACCAATTAGTTAAGCCAGCATTAGTAGCCACAAGGGCATTGGCGTCGGCAAAAAGAGTCTCCACCATTTTAATAAAATTAATGTGAAAACCATATTTATGAAGGCAAGCAATAACAAATTTCCACTTAATTTTGTCATACGCTTTAGCATAATCAAGCTTAAGAAAAGCAATGTTTTGATTGGAGTCCTCGGCCCATTGCATACCTTCGCAAGCCGCAACAACATTATCAAGAATATACCTACCCTTAACAAAGCATGTTTGCATTAGGGTAATGATTTGAGGGATAATTAGCTTCAGTCTATTAGTAAGACATTTAGCCAAAATCTTGTAAACAGAGTTAAGGAGAGTGATAGGACGCCAGTTACCAATCAATGAAGGATCACCTATTTTAGGAATAAGACAGATGACACCTCTATTTAACTTAGGACTGAGAGAGTGTTGATTTATGGCTTCTGCAAAAACATAAGAGAGGTCTGAACCCACAATATCCCAATGATTCTTAAAAAACTTAATGGCGATGCCATCAAAACCAGGGGCTTTATCATTGGCCAGGCGAAACACAGCAACCTTGATTTCAGAAAGAGAGATATCTTGAGCAAGAAGATGATTGTGACTGCTATGGACAATACTAGGTAGGTGATCTGAGTTAGTAGCAAACTCATCCTGATCAAATCCATTGGAGACAAAGAGGCATTGAAAATGTTGTTCAAGAAAACCATTTATAACATGAGGATCGGAGGTAAGTTGGCCATTCACTTCCAAACGTTCTATAGTAGGGAAAGTACCTTTACCCTTTAAAAATTTGAAGAACTCTTTACAGGGTTCTCCCTCAATTTTTAACCAGTTGAGACTACTCTTGATGAGAGCACTTCTAGCAGAGTACACATCCCATTTTTGTTTAACTGAGCAAACATAAGTTAGCCGTTGTTGAAGAGCAACATTAAAAGGGTCATGTTGAAGTGCAGAGTTAAGTTGTTGCAATTCAGAACTAACATTTGCCTCAATAGACCTACGTTTCTTAGCATATGACTTGCCCAACCAATGAGCAAAGTTGCAAATACGAGAAGTATCACGCAACCACTAGTCAATCCAACTGAAATTGCCTGATGGCCTTCTCTCTGCATTCCAAAGAGATGTCAAAAGACCTTTACCAGAAGGAGTAAGAAATAAAGAGGCATTCATGCGAAAAAGTTGGCGATGTTGAGCTAAAGATTTAGAACCAAAGGTCAAAGTGAGAGAAATTGGAAAGTGGTCTGAGAGGGTAGCATCAAGGTGGACCTTAACATGACCATCACAAAACCATGAGGAATAACTAGAGAAATAAAATCGATCAAGTCGCTCACAAATGCGATCAGCACCAATCCTAAGGTTGGACCAAGTAAACCAACCTTCACGATTCACATTAGAGCTGGCAGCATCAGAGAGACAAAAGTGCTCCTTAACATCACTCCAACTAGAAAGCTCGAGGCTGGTAAGTTGAGAAGAGGCTCCACCAACTTTATCATAAGGATGTTCGATCATATTAAAATCACCTCCAAAGAGCCAAGGAATGTTAGGCAGACTGTGAAGGAGAGACTGCCAAACACTGGCCCTAGTGGTAGGAGTAGTGGGAGCATAAATATTACAAATGCCGAAAGGACCAGAAGCGCCTTGAAGAGTAGCCCAAACAAAAGAGGTGTGACTACCATGAGAGAGAATTTTGTTAGACCAGGATTTATTGATAATAAGGGCTGCACCACCTTGACCAGTAATATGATTTGTGGAAAAGACAATAGAGTCAGGTAGGATGCTATTGCCTGCAATAATTGCATCCAGAGTAGAAATTTTAACCTCTTGCAGGAGAAGGAAGTCAGGAAGCAAAGGTCGAGAGCGAATAAAAGCACCGACCACCCATGTTCGGAGGTGATTGGAGAGCCCCCGAACATTCCAAGAATAGACTAACATCCAGAGAAGGGGGAGGAGGCCCCCGCCCTAGTTGCAGAGTTAACAATGTCTAAAGAAATCATTTCCTGGTTGTGATCAATGGCAGTAAAGGGATTGTGGGTGAGTAAGAGAGTTTGAGTGGATTGGTTGGACTGAAGTGTAACGTCGTTGGTAAAAGGCATACCCCGACGTTTCCTACTGAGGGGAACTGTTTGAAATCCGTCATCATCAATAGGAGGGTTGTTAGAAGCCGTAAAAACGTATGGGTGTTTTCCCTTAGCTAATGAAGAAGCATGAGGAGGTGGCTTTTTGGTAACCTTACTTTGAGACCTAGGTGTGGGAGGAGCCTTGTTGCTAATAGAGGAAACCTTAGGATCAGTAGGGGAGGATTGTTGTGATCTTACTTGCGCTGCCTTCTTTCGTAACATAAAGGGGCATGAGACAAACATATGACCCTCTTGGTGGCAGTAGTGACAAGAGTTGGGAAGGTTGTAATAGACCACCTTTTGCATATAGTTAATACCACCTGCACACAAAATAAGTTCTCGTTTAAGAGAGCCTAAGTCCACTTCAATCATATATCGAGTCCTGCGAAGGCCACTAGGTGTACCTAAGGATTCAGTGTGTTTGATTAATCCAAGGCGAGACACAATATCCCTTTCAACTCTTTTGAAAATCAAGGGGAGATTCGGTAACTCTACAAAACAAGGGACTTTCCGAAATTCAGGAGAAATTGGGTTGAGAGAAGGAGTCCACTTGCGAATAATCAATAAAGCATGACGATGGTGAAAGACACTAATGCTAAAAGCTTCAGAGACCATCTCTGAGTTAATAAACTCAACAAGTAGAAAAGAATTAGATAAATATCAAACATGTGAAGCTATCAAACCACGATCTTTCCAAACAGAGTTGACATGATGCAAAAAGCTAGAAGAGTGGGGCAGGTAGCTTAAAATTTGCAGAAAGACATACCTGCTAGAAATGTCATGGGTGATAGATTCAAACAAATCATCAGGAAGCTCGTAGAATGGCTCGGAAGAAGTGGAGCCACCATCTGGCGACATGGTAATCAAAGGAGCTGATCTAAAACAAGTCAGAGAGCCTGCTCTTCCATGATCACAAAACAGAACAGGCAGCAAGATCTGCTTGAGATCTGCAAAGGTGCCTTGATCCGATCCGATCTCACAGGCAGCGAGATCTACCCGAGATCTACTAGGGTGCCCTGATCCGATCCGATCCAATCTCTGTTCCTTACTCTGCCTTCGTTTGCAGATGGAAAGGGTTGTGTTTGTTGTATTTTTTTTCTTTAACTCTTTCATCGTTTTAATCGAGACCCTCGTTAACTCGCAAGAACCGTCTATTGAACGCAAGCTCTCCACGCTTCATGAGTTTCAGCTAACACCTAGCGCCTCTGGGAACCAAAAACTGTACGGATGTATGCGGAGGAACTCTGGCACATCCGTGGGGAAATTGCATTTGAATTTCTCAGGTGTTCTTGCATGAACATTCTTCTATCTATTGCATTATGATTCATTTACCCTTGCTAATATAAAGACTGTGTTGTGTGTACAAATGGAAATCATACAATAATGGATTGGATCTGGAGGGAACACTTGGAATGGATCGGTGCTGAAGCAGCTATGCAAGGAATGAGATGGATGGCGCACTTATGCATGGACAACAAAAGGCACAATCTTGGCGTTGGTAGCAGCAAAACTTCTTTCTCTCTCTCTCTTTCTCAGCCGCCAAATAAGGCCTGATGTCAAATGTATAAAGTGTTCACTCTTGTTGTTGTGAACACCAGTTTTGTCTTGTCTTATAATGATGATTCGTTCACATGTCATCCCATTAGTTCCATTTTGAGTCAATAATCCCATATCGTCCCAATATTTTGTAAGGAACTCGAGGACGAGTTTTTATTCAGTCGTGGGGGTATGATGGGATGCGATATCACGTCCGCTGCGATATTGCATCGTCCCCCGCGATATCGTGATGTGCCGCCAAATCTATAAATAAGAGGTGGCTCTCCCTTGTTTCTCATTCTAGGCCTAGACTGTAGCAAAACTCTGGCAATTTTACCTCTCCAGAGATAGAATAATTTCCATGTGCCCGTAGTAAGTGCTCCAAAGTGAACGGATCTTTATTCGAGCAAATATTGTACCTGAACACAAGTTTGTGTATGGAAATAAAGACGAACTTCTTGGATAAACCTTGCAGTACATGGACTAAGCTAGATAGGACTTTATTTACTGTTCTTTATTGTTTACCGTTTAAATGCTTTATTAGTTGATTAATTCTCTTTCAACCCTTCTCCCATAGTTAAGTGCATTCAGTACGACCGCTTTGAGCACATGCATTACACTTGGTGATCCCAGTAATGAATAGTGTTTGGTAACCAAGGTTGCATTGGTTCAGGGTGTGAACGGTAAGTGGGAACGGATGCTGATGCTAGTTTAATTAAGGCTTAGTTAGTTAGTTAAAGTTAGTTAATTAGACTCTTCACCCTTCACCTCATTAGCATAGGAGATAAAATAGAAAAGATATAAAAATCACATACCTCAGACTTACTTATACATACAACCGTGACAAATACAAGTAAGTCTGGGAAGACAACGAATGATTAACCTTAAGTGTTCCATAAGGCATGTAGGCACTTAGTCTACGGAGTTCGACCAGATCACGCGTGTAACGCTTGTATTCGTATGGTTGAGTGTAGGGGTACCTTGCCACTCATCAGGTACCTCACCACTCATCACTTTTCCTGATGGAAGGATCCCTATTGTATTCTTCTACACTTTCCCTTTTTTGCAACTCATCTTCTTCTTTTGCTATCTACTCTATTAGCCTATGTATCTGATGAGCTCTTAGTTTAGATAGTCTCCCTTGGGCATAAACCACAATAGTACTTTTGGTTTTTACTTTGAGCCCATCTATGATATGGTGGAGTTGTTCCCTATAAAAATCATGACTAGGGCATCGATGTAAAAGAGAATAATATCTACCCATGGTGGCATCCAAGGGTTCATGTGTTCCTTGTTTCCAACCTTGGATTTGCCTTCTCAGATTAGACACTTTGGAGTACATCTGGTATTTTTCATTAAATAGTTCCAACATGGTACTCCATCTACGAATGGATTTCAGCTCTAGGGACTAGTACCAGATTTCTACTTCTTTAATGAGTGTGCTAGGGAATAGCTTAAGTTTTTGCTAATCATTTTCAATGTTTTGTAATGCGTAGGAATTATGAAAGGCTTGTAGATGGTTTTGTAAATTAGAGTTATATTCCCCCTCAAATCTTGAGATATTGTTCATGTCTAAGCACTTGATCCGACTATCTTTCACATACCTAGTTGGAATCTTAACTACCTTTACAATGTTAAGCATGCTTCAAGTTGCCAATAGAGGTTCATCATCATCATTGTGTTGATGACGTTGATGATGGTTTCTACCACCCCTTCGTTCTTGGTGTGCTGTACAATCATTATTGTCTCGCTAATCACCTTCATCATGATTATTTCTTTGGTGACTTCTATCAAAACTAGAAGATGAAGAGGAATGTTCAAAGTCAAATGAAGAGGATGAAGAGGAAGGTGGACTACCACCACCACTGCAGTGTTTGCCACCATCTCGTCACTTATCACGACCATGATCCTTAGATTCCTTGCCATTGCGATGTTTGCCTGAGTCCTGCCTTGACTATCACTTTTTCCTAAACTTGGTTTGTTAATAGTGAACTGCAAACTCAGGGTCACACACTCATCACCAATAATAAGGGGTGGAGATTCTTCATGTTGAGAACCCCCAGGGGGAGGATCCTCATTGTCATCTTGGTTCAATAAGAACAAGGGATTAGTGAAGTGTTTCTCCTTTGCAAACTCATGGTGCTTCTCCTGGTGTTGATCTCTTTTACATTATGTTTCAATGGGATGATAGTCTGATAGTCATAATCATGCACAACATACTCTTCTTGATGATCGTGAATGCCTAACTTCTTAAGAGTTTGAAGTAGCGTCATGAGCACAAATCGATCAAGAGGCATTACAAGGTTGCCCTTCATATCACACCATCGAAGTTGCTCATCTTGATGTAAGATGAAGGTGAAGTTAGGTACATACTCATTTGGATGAGTATATATCACTTTGTACTCCTATGGGACCGGTGGATTGACATCTTCATGCCTATGAGAAGAAGAAGACATTTTGTAAACAAATAAAATATCAATGTGCTTTTGTAATTATATGTTGTTTGGGAGTGATGTTGACCTTGGGTTCATCCAATGATATTAATGATATTCACTAATCCTAGATAGCACATGTTTCAACAAATATAGTCCTTGATAATGACGCCAATGATGAGCAGTGTAGGTACCTCTACATCCAACCATACAAATCACAAAGCATTCATGTGCGATTCGGTCAAATTCTATAAACTCTATATTTTTTGGTGCACTAGTCTTCTAGGAAGTGAACCTTGCCCTGAGGTCGTTCGTTGTCTTCCCAATTACACTTATGATGTATAAAGGTATGGTTAAGTGCGATTGAGGCATATGATTTTTATCATTTTTATGTTTTATGTCCTTTGGTGCTTAGAGTAAAGAGATGAAGTGGTTTAATAACTAATTTAATTTAACTACTTAACTAGCCTGTAACTAGTTCTAACATAAGCATCTAGTCCCACTTTCTGTACACGTCCTAAACCCATATATCCATTACTGGGTTACCAAGCACTATGCTATTGGGTGCACCAAGCAATAATGTTACTAGGATTACTAAGTGAATGTGTGTTTACACTCAAAGTAGTTGTAATTGTGTACTTAATCTATTAGCTTAATTTATCTTAATTGATTGAATATTTAATAAAAATAATGAATGCATAAATAAAACATTTAAACTATTTGGAATGCTACAAGGTTTATCAAGAAGCTCGTCTTTATTGTTGTATACACTAGTATGGTTCAAGTACAATAGTGCTTGAATAAAGATCTGTATACTTAATGACTCTTGTTGCGGGCACTCGGGAAAATATTCTAACTTTCAAATGTAAAAACTACAAGAGTTCGACTACTACTATGACTTGAATGCCCATAAACACACCTGGGCACTCATATTTATAGTTTTTGCTACAATATCGTGTCAACAGGGCAACACCACATAAATGGGGCCCCATCAATAAGGCCGCATCAACGGGGGCCTATCAATGCAACACTTTGACGCTCATCAACAATGGAAAGTAAAGTCTAAACTAGCCTATGGGCAATGAGTTTCCATTCCCAGCTTGCTATACACATCCTGAACCCTTGTATCCACTACTGGGATTACGAAGCACTATGTTACTAGGCAAAAAAAACAATAACGATGCTAAGGTTACCAAGAGAACATGTGTTTATGCTTGAAATTGGTTGCACTCATTTCACCAATTCATTAATATGCATGAAAATGTAAATATTAACTAAGTACATGAAAAATAAATTGCATGGAAAGTAAATCTAATCTAAGTCAAAGTGCTATAATGAATAAGAATCAATCTCAATCTTATTGCCATTCACTAGATGTGTCTAGTTTCATTGCCACTCGAATAAGACATCGTACAACTGACTTAGATCCACACTACGGGTGCTCACTAACTGTTCTATGAGACTATGAAACAAAACTATAAAAGTTCAGCTACTCTATTGACTAATTTATGCTAAAATCATGCGCCCAAGCGCTATATTTATAAGCTAGCACACATGCCATGATATCAAATATATGATATTGGAGCTAACAAAAAATAACTTTTTATTTAAATAGATGCGATGGCATGCATCGAGGCCTTTATGTTGAGGCATCTGAGTTGACACAATTGCATCAACACAGCCAACAGATGTGACGGCATGCATTGAGGCCTTTGCATTAAGGCATCTGCCTTGACACAGCTGTGTCAATGCAGCTAACCAATGCTTCATCACCCTTATTGCTCAAAGGGTTTCAAGTGGCATGTAAGCTCTATTTGCTCTAAGAAATAATTGTAGTGGGAAATAAATTTTGGCATAGGAGATTAGAAAGAAACTATTTTGTAGTCTTGTCCAACCTGTATTATTGTATGGGTGTGTTGCTTGGAGATCTTCTCTTTTCACACATAATTGGAAAAAATTAGATTATGTTCAAAAATAGTTTCTTGTGTATGAATTTCAAGTAAAAATGCAGGCTTTCTATGATATATCGCTATTAGAAGTAGATTTACTTATTCTTGAAGTTGAAGCTCTTTGTCAATTTATTGTTTACACTTAGAAGTTAAGTCACATGGAGGAGGTTGCTTATGCTAAGGAGATAATGAATGCTACAAAAAAAAATGGATGGTTGCATCAAGAAAAATTATGGCTTTAGTGTCAGAATATTATTATAGAGGATCTTCCTTTAAACAAAAGACTCTTCTAGAAAACTATAAAAGAAAAAGTTTTGGCTAAAGTTTAGTTAAATACATTAGGGATAAAACATTTTTATTTATATTCTATTAGTGGAGGTTTGTTATCTAATATTCACTAGTATCTACTCTCAACTGTTCCTATTCATTTAAGGAATCAAATTACTAGAGCAAGAATGAGCTCTCATCATCTCTTTATTGAGATAGGTCATTGGATCAATTTACCAAGGGAAGAGCATATTTGTAGATTGTGCAAAAAAAGCATAGAAGACGAAGAACATATTTTTTATTTTGCCCATTTTTGGTTCACATTTAATTAAATTATACTATTAATTATCATATATTGATTGCTTTCTTTCAAATTGACCTTATCTGCTTTAGGCATTACATCAATTATGTTTTCAACCTTTTAAAAAACTATGTTAAGGTATTGTAACTATCTAACAAATCCTTTGTGATTTCCAATATTTTGTCTATCTTTGGTTCACATTCAATTGAATTACATTATTAATTGTAATCTACTAATTGCTTTCTTTGAAATTGACCCTATTTGCTTAAGGGCATTACATCAATGATATTTTCAACTTTCTTCCAAAATATGTCGAGGCTTTGTAACTATCCAACAAATCCTTTGTGATTTCTTGGATGCAATAAAAGTTTCTAGTTTCTAGTTTCAAGTCAACATTAACATCTAAAAAATGAAGATAGTTATTATATTCTTTCTATTGAATATTACAATCAATGCTATTTAGATATATATAAAATTTGGTTAGTTCTTCTTCAGCCAAATAATAGATATACTTTATAAAAACATAGCTGAATTAGTAATAAATCCAAAAGATACAAACATTAACATATTATCAAGTGACAACCTTAGGAAACTATAAATATGCAAATATATAATGAAATTGAAATGCTTTTTATTACATCTAGAGTATTAGATGTAAGAAAAAGCATATATTAAAATAGAATGTATATTAAAAGTAAAATTAAATAAAAATTAAAATATCAAATATCTAGACAAGTAAAACATGTCCACAAAATGTAGATCCATGGTTGAAACCATAATACCATGCAAGTCATAAACTACTAACTCAATGCAACAAGGAATATGAATGTTAAAGATTAAGGTAAGGGCTAATTAATACACTGAGGGGCTAGCCTAGCGGTAAGGTTATTGATTTGAAAGCTCCAAGTCATGGATTTAATTTTGGTGGGCAATGCTTAGTTATAGATCTCTGGGTATACCTATATTACAATTATTTCGAGGTTCCAACACCCCCCAAATAATATAAAAGCAAATGGAAATCAAGGGATAAAGTCACAACCATGGCAAAAAGAGGAATAATCAAATTTGTAGTCTTACGTCTCTCCCCACCTTAAGAATCTTCCTTTTGGAAGATCTACGAAGAAGTGGTACATAGATCTTTTTTTAACTTCCCAAGTTGCCTCTTAAGTATTGTGGGTTATGGTGATGATGCCTTATCTTTCTTCCATGTGTTTGGTGATACTTGAACTTGTGATTGTGGAGCATGAATTATGCTAACTTTTGTGTGTGTGATTAATGGTTTGAACTCCCATGTGCATAACTATTACTTCCACGATATTGACTTGGACACCTCAAGGAGAAGTACAAGTGGTTTCTACTCAAGTTTTTCTTGACTTTCTTCCATTTTTTAAGCATAGATTGAGAGCAAGAGGAGGATGCAAGTGACCAAGAGTGATTGCTTGTGTTTCTTAGTTCTCATCCATTGGATCCTTAATTTAGTTGGAACTTATTAATTTTCAAACTTGGATAATGTAATTTTATATGCTTTTAGATGATTTGGTTTAGGCTATGAATATGTGTAACCTTTGTGATTTAATTTATCATTTTAGTTCAATGTTTAGGTTTTTGATCTCAAGGTTTTACTTAGTTGTCTTTTAGATTTGATAATCAACTTTCTTAAAATTTCAATTGCTTGTGATTAATTTACTTAGTTTGGAGGATTATCACCATTTGAAAATTAATTACCTTTCATCTATTTCTTGCTAACAATTTGATTTGGAAACATTAATGTTGCATTTCAGCTACTTTTCATTACATAGATCACGTTAAGCACTACATGGAGAAGGAAAAGGCCATGTAGCTTCTATTAATCTTCATAACTTTATTTAATCCTTTAGTCAGTTTGCTACTTAATTGTCTTTCTATCTTAATATATTTATACTCTCAGCAACAACATCATCATCATCCTAGCCTCGTCATAAGAAAATGAGGTTAGCTACATTTATGCTATTAACAGCAGCATTATTAAATAATTAGAAAATGTTTTTATAAAATATAATAAATATATATTTATGTTTAGAATAAATTCTAAATTTTAAAGTTAGAAATGATTGATATATAAGAGTCCAATTTGCATACATAACTTTCAAATCTAATTCCTTGTTTATCTTCCACATGTTTTTTTAGTGTTTATCATGTTTAAATATTATAAAAAATTAAAAGAAACCACACGGCCATGGATAAATCCGAATTTTATCGGAATTGTAAGTGTCAAATTTCAGAGGTGTAACTGACCAAAGTGTATTTACTTTGCATTTAATCAATTGTATTAATGTTAACATGAAACTTCAAGTCGCCCGCCTCGCTCCGGGGTCCCGACCACGGAGGGCAAAAGAACCCACTTCATTTACAAACTACCGAAACGATCTTGGCGATTCTCGAAGACATAGGCAGGTTGAATTTGGGGTCTGTGCAATATATTTCCGTAGCGTTTGATAATTGTAGATGTACAAGCCGATCCTCTGTAATGGTTAGATAACGGTGTTGTTTCTCTCTCTCTTCTTTTTTAAATTTTAGGAATACAAAGGTTGCAGATCGTTAAAGGATCTTGTGTTCTGGTCTTCGCAGAGCAGCTGATCCGTATCTAAATTTTACAGGAGTGATTTAGACTAGGCTTTAGGTGCATATTGAAGTGTGCAGCAACACCTGATTCCCAATTCAACATAGCTATATGATTTCATTGAATATCATGGCAATTTCTGGATTCATGACCAGAGTTGCGCACAGCCTCAAGCTTACTAGGAAGGAGTGCTTAATGTTTAGTCGGACCATTGCTTGTTTATCTCCTCCTTCGAAGGCAGTGTATTACGAAGAGCTTGGTCCTCCTGACAAGGTTACCAGGTGTAATTTCTCATTTAAATTGTTGGCAAATTTTTATCCCATTGTTTTTGCAGCTTGCGAAAATTTTTAGGCTTCTTGACCCTACAGTCTACAAGAGACATATCATCAACGGCATGTTAATTTCTTATAAAAGTATTTTCTCCGTCCAGAAGAAGACCTTTTGAGGTATTTGAAGGATGTAATAAATTTTTCACACCAGTTGCATTTTAGTGAGGGCCAGCAGCATTTCATTTCATTGCATGCATACATGCTGCTTATGTTTTATTTACTTATGTTGGTAAAATCAATTATTCAAATAGATGGCTGGAGCGATTTTCGAGCAGCATTGCTTATCAAACATACGATACCAGGACTTTTGTGAGGGTTTTCCCCTAATAGTTATAAATGCAATACTTTTCAGGTTACGAGTCCTTAGTGAGGAGTTCATATCATGGCATTGTTATCATAAATGCAATAATTTTCAGGTTGCGAGTCTTTGGCAAGGTTTTATTCTCATTAGTTATAAATTAAATCAAAGAAACACCCTACTGTTATATTAGAGCATACCATATTCTAAGCGGTTGTCAAATAAGTATAAGTAGTTAACAAAATTATTTATCTTGCATTATATTAAGTTCATATACTTCTTTAAAATAATTAAGCATTCAATACCTTATTCTTTAAAAATTCTAACCATAAGGCCGCTGGAAAATACTCAAACTGCAAAGTTTTTATCTCAGTTCATCTCAAAAATCAAAGCCCCTGAATTCCGTTTAACTTATTTGTTCTGTCTCCTTTTTGTTGTATTTGAATTTGGACCTTGGAAACCAGCTTTGGGGTTTTTGAGGTAGAATTTTAATTCTTAATTATCAGAAGATTAATTACCACATAGGGGTATAGGTAGGTGTTCTGAAGTATTGCCAGATTTCGTATGCTTTGTATATTACGCATGGCACTTGGTTACATATATATATAGTAAATTCTTTATGCTTGCAGACTGGTTGATTTACCAGCAGTGGAGCTGAAGAAAAGAGATGTGCGTGTAAAAATGCTTGCAGCCCCCATAAATCCTTCAGATATCAATAGAATAGAAGGTTTTGCACACCTATTTTATCATTAGAAAGTTGAAACGTACGCTCTTATTTTTGTATGGTTACAATTTTCATTCCAGGATTATTTTTCATAACAAAACTTTTGATTCTTCAATGGCTTTGAACACAGTTTCATATTTTTTGACAGTAATTTCTGACCTGATATTTTGGGCATTTAAAAGTTCTTAGTAACTTATAAAATCTAAACGAGCCTTTTGGAATTACGAAATACATGCTAAATGCTGTTGTTCCTTGATGATGGAAGAGGAATAAACCTCCAATTCTAATCATAGTTTTAGTTTTTGATTTTCTTATTGAGATCACTATTTTTCCAAGCATATCATCACAAATCCAATCATTAGTCTTCATACATGTTTTATCTTTCTCTTACACATCAATCTTTGACTCATGCTATTGAAAAAATCCTTGTGATGCAGAGATGGATGGACCCAAATTAAGTACTCTCGATGCCAGTGCTATGAAACTGAAACTGTTTTAATTATGTCCTAGACCCTAGGGATTTGTTAGATGAGGTCAGTTTTCAATTATTTTTTGCATAATTTTTGTATAACTTAATACTTAATAGTAACCCGTTGGGATCAAATCTGTGATTGTAGGATGCAATTCATATGCCTGGATGGAGAAATATGTTAGAGTAATTGTAGAAAATATCACAAGATATAAATTTGCTGCAACCTAGCAACAATGATGAACAAATGAATAAATCATCAGAATACGTAAAAGGATGAAGTACACTTGACAAGTGCAAACTCAATTTTCCATGCTTTAAGGCAACTACACTTCCCTCTTTGATGATATTACATTTTAGCTAACAAGGACTTTCTACACGTCTATGTGGGTGCTGCAGTTTTTAGTACTATCCACTCTCCTTCCAGTGTGCTCTAATCTCTCATCCTATCTCCAATAGGCCTTCCACCCCTACATAACACTTTTGAATATATTTCAGAAGGAATCTTAAGAATCACATTTCACCTCAACTGGAACAAATGTCATGGACATGTCATTATATCATTAGCTTTTTTCTTTATTGGGATGCCCAATTTGGCTGTTCTCACCTTATAATCCCTCATCTGCCAATCATCTTGATCTTGCAATTGTTTCCCAAGATGGAAGATGAATTATTTGTTTTCTTGAACACTAGGCCATCTATAATACTAGCATGATCAAACCCATACTCTGCTGTATGTGCATGAATAAAATTTCATCTCTTACAACTGCATGCTATGTTTGAAGGTGTTTATCCTGTTCGCCCCTCACCACCTGCAATTGGAGGCTACGAGGGAGTTGGAGAAGTAGAAGCATTAGGTCCTGATGTTCAAAATCTTTCTGTTGGTGATTGGGTTATCCCTTCACCTCCATCATTTGGTGAGATGGCTCTTTTTCCTATTTCTATTTATGTCATGCATTGCAGAGAATGGAGACCTGAGATTATTTTTATATCCTGTCAGATACAGGAACATGGCAAACTTACGTTGTAAAGGAAGAGTGTGCATGGTGTAAGGTTTCAAAAGATGTACCAGCGGAATATGCTGCCACTGTATCTGTTAACCCTCCAACAGCTCTTCGAATGCTTGAAGATTTTGTAACTTTAAAAGCTGGTTATTTTCCATCTTCTTTAAATCTTTGAAGACTTTCTTTGTTACTTTTAATGTCTGTTATGTTTTTAATAGTCTTCTGGATTTCTTGGGATAGGGGATACAATTGTACAAAATGGGGCAACGAGTATCGTTGGCCAGTGTGTTATACAGTTGGCACAATTACGGGGTATTAAAACTGTGAACATAGTCAGGGATCGGTAATTATGTTTTGTGAATTTTACATTGAAAATTCACTGTATTTTTGATAAATAGTCTTTGACATGGACTTATGTAACAACATACTAAGGCTAAGAACAGTGAAGTTCCATTTAGTTTATTGATAAAGGGTATATTATTTTGTAGCCCAGAGATAGAAGATGTTAAGAAATGGCTAAAAAGAATTGGTGCAACCGAAGTGTTTTCTGAAAATGAACTGGAATTGAAAAATGTGAAGACCCTTCTGGTATGTTCCTTTTTAATTTTTAATTTCACTCATATTTATATTAAGCATGTATGCAATCTATATTATGTAGATATAGTACTGAGAAATTACTACGTGAGTATTGTTATGAGAAATTAAGCAGATTATCTTGAATATTCATTGATAGTATTTAACACTTGCATTATTTTTGATGTTAATGTCTTAATTATATTTAGCATTTTTATTTACATAATGTTTAGGGAGATAGTATTCCTGAGCCAGCACTAGGTCTTAACTGCATTGGTGGCAACTCTGCATCATTAGTCCTGAAATTCCTAAGGCAAGCTTAATGCTTTTGTTACTAATGAAAGCCACATCAGTTGCACTAGTATCAGAATTGTTCTTTATACATGCTAATTTTAAGCCATGTTAAATATATAGGCAAGGTGCAGTGATGGTGACATATGGTGGAATGTCCAAAAAACCTATAACTGTTCCAACTTCGTACTTCATTTTTAAGGTAAATCCATTGTAATCATTTTTTCTATTTTTGTGTCTCTTGTTATATTGAAATATCATAGTGGTGAGAAGATCATATTAAAAAGTTGGCAATTGTTTGCCATTTTGGGACAAAGTATTCATCTTGAAAAAAGCTGTCAATTTAGCATGACTTTTTCAGCATGTGGGCAGGGCTCTTGTTAGAGTGAGTGAGATGGTAGGGCTTAGCAAAGCAGCTATGTTTTTTTTGCTTTGGTACTCTTTGTAGTCTGACAAAATAATTTTGTAGTTTGTTGATGTTCAATATCATGTGCGTTTTCATAGTGGGCTCTAATTGGTTAAATATTCTGACCATATTGAACTATTTCGATTAGGTAGTGAAAAATGATGACTCTTTCAAAAGAAAAAAATCTTTTAAGTATAGTAAAATGTATATGATTTATTTCAATCAAAAAAATTTTTAAATTTTAAATTGCCCAGTCGTAATTAAAGTTAAAAATTTTAATAGAAATTAATTAACAAGCTTCCTCTACTCCTAACTCTCAAAGGACATATAGCGTACAAATTAATGATGAGGTTGATTTTATAGGAGATAATATAAAAGCGATGACTTTGGCAGTGGGAGTGATGGTGATGATATTCCTAATGAGGATGTAGATGACATGGCTAAAAGAGTTGATGTATCTTTTGATGTAAATTTAGAAAAGGAACCTTTTGATAATCATGAATGAATATTTAGAAATGAAGCAAGATGCAGAGGTATCTGGAGCTAGTAGAGTGGATATTGAAGAAGCATTTTGAGAAACTTGATTTTATAGAAATTGAAGGGCAAAAAAGATGGAGCTGCACCAATAATTCATAATTACTTTGTTGCTTTATGTTTAATATATTATGAATATTTTACAATTAGACATTCTTGTAACATGCTTTGTCATTGTAAGACTGTTGGATTATGATTTTGTGAACAAATAAATTTTAATAGTTTTTAATCTTATAGTGATATAGTTTGTAACTTTATGTATTATATTGATTATGTTTGTTGTTAAAAAGTTTTTTAGTTTCTGTGTCTTGACGAATCTTATGAATTTTGTACTCAACAAACTTACCTTTTGTATCAAGGATATGGTTGTATTTGATCATGCAAGGATCTAGGCCAAGAATGTCTTCATATGGTCAAGCCAAGACCTGTAGTTTTCTTGAATCATGTTTAGAATGGCTACTTTGTAATCTGGATTAAGAGAAGATCTCATCTTGATGGTTTCTTCTTAACTTTGTGTGTTACAATGTCAATGTCAATCAAGTCATTCTCTGTGATGGCCATAACTTTGAGTTCTAGAGCCTTGATGAAGTATTCAGGTGATGAAGATTATTGCTGCATGTTGTTTATGTTTATTATGCATATTTATATGATGTGTAATATGAAACCTTGAAAATATTGCCTTTTAAAATATGCTGACTTTTTCTTGAATGCTTGCCAACATTTTTTATTTTTCCAGCTTTTTAAGGAAATTGAAAAAAAATGTTTTTGTGACTTTTTAATCACAGGCTAATACAATAAATTTATTTTGTAACACCAATAGTCAGTTCTAGTCAATCCAAATTGAAGATGCAATGAAAAAATTGCAGATGGATAAAGATCTAGCTTTTAACAGAAAAGAATGGCAAAAGAGAACTCATAACCCCATTTTGTTAGGACAAGGCTAGGATGATGATGATTATGGTGCTTGTCATCAAAGTTGGTAATATTGTCTTTGGTAGATGCAACTTTGAATTTGAAACTATGTTCTTTTTCTTTGTTTCTCCATTTAATTATAGGGAAGTGTTGGGATTTTATTAAAATTTGGAAGAAATCACTGTTATGTAGTTTACAATAATCATGGTTATTACCCCTTAAGAAGGTGTAAAAGCTGCACTTAGATTGATGGTGCTATTCATTAGAATGACAAGATTCTGCAAAACATGATGAAATTTATTGAGCACAGTAGTACTAGGGCACAAGAAGCAAAAAGAAATGTTCTTCAAATGACTGCAAAGCAATAGAGAAAGCATTTATCTTTGACAGACAGCCCTAGAACAAAACATCATGTGTAACCGCCTGCTTTGATCTCCTTGCTCAAAGCCAAAGGATTGAGATTATCCTGTTAACAATGTGATACCTAGGATGAAGGAGATAGGGTTATCACTTTTTTTTTCTTGTTACTCAATTTTGTGTTATGTATCGCACCATTACTAAGGTTAGAAAGATTACATGGCTCACTTTTTAAGGTTATTTAAGGTTTTTTAGCCAAACCTATCAATTGAACATGATGTTTAAAAAGTAGATAAAACAGGTTGTAAGTTTAATCTAAGAGAACTTAATCATGTATGCACTATCTCATGTACTTAGATAGCATAGGTAAAACCACTTTCTATGTCTAATCTAAAGTTATGAATGCAAAATCTTTAATCGGGTATACCTTGGTATTCAGGTGAAGATTTTTACATGCTGTCAAGGTATTCTGTAATATGCAAGCACTTGGCCTTTATATAGATATCCTTGAATGAGAGTTATAATAGTCCTTTCATGTCGTAAGAGTCCATATGCCTTATGTTTTTGTGGGAACTAGTGGATCCTATTTTGGTTGTCCTTCCTCAATCATAGTCTTATGAAAAAAAATCATAAACTTCAAACTGGTTTTTCTTTTTGCATGCTTATTTTGTTTGGGCAAAATGACTCTTCTTTCCATTGAGGAGAGGTGACAAAAAATGTTAACTCTTGAGTCGATGTTGGAGGTTTGGTGTTTCAGTCTACTAAGGAGTTGTGGGAGGGTCAAAAACTGTGCATATAACGAGTAGTGCTTGATATGAGGTATAGGGAAACTTTAAATAATGAATGCAAGTGATACCTAGGCTTCAGGTCAACATCTTCCACCAAGTTGAATTGTTCCTTTAGCTATGGCAAAGGTACTTTATGACATCTATGGGGGGAAACCTTGGCAGGTGTGTTTTTGTTTGGATAGCATCATACTAACAGGGACATAGTGATCATCGATGATTGCCAAAGATGTCACCCACAAAGCTAGAATTAGAGCAAAATATCTCTCTCTCCCTCTTTTACAAAATTTCATCATATGTTAAACTCACATGAATTACAAAATCTTTTAACGTAGAAAGTAAGTAAATTGCAAGTGTGAATTCAATTCATAAAATTAATAGGATACACAATTTATTATCACAAATTAAACTAATGTGAATTTTATAGTCAGAAATTTTGTTTTGTCTTTCTCTTCATAGTCTTTTGCAACTTTAGTTGCATTGAGGGATATCACAAACTTTGTCTTCATGGTTGGAGTACTTGCTAACTCTCTTGAAGTTTTGATTGTACTCTCTTTCTACTTTTCCTTCTACATCATGCATCACAACAATTCTGCAGCCAGTCTATAAACCTCACAAATAAATGTCATCATTCTTCAATGCATGGTCTACACCTTTTTGTGAATTAACTCTTTATGACTTTTGATGAAAGGCATTTATAATAATGAATTTATTAATCCATTCATGAATGAGGTGTAATCATCGTCATCATCCTAGCCTTGTTCCAACAAAATAGGGCTGGCTACATGAGTTCTTTTTTGTCATTCACCTCTATGAAGAGATAGATCTTTTGTCTATTTGCAATTTCGTTAGATTCTGTTTAATTACTTTTTTCAATGTCCTTTTAGTCTTCTTTTCAGTGGTTTTTCTAAAATAGTGCTGTAGCAACCTTTTTGTCCAGGCTTGATATTTAATCTTCTTTGCACAAGCCCAAACCTGTTCAAAAAATGAAGACAAATACATTAGTATTATTTGTTGTATTTCCTTTTATGTTTTTAAAAGGATGTTGCATTTTAAATAATGATATGAAAAAAAAGGGGTCAGTTTGTAAAGTGATCTTTATGTGGGGATGTGTTTTATCCTACATGTGTTAGAATTGGGATTTGGTCCTAATGTTTCCTTATAAATAGAAGGCTTGGGGTAGCCTTTAAGCGGGTCTTTTGATGTGGAAGCATTGTATTGAGGTTTTACCTTGGAAACGAGAGTTTGAGATTTGAGATCTATTGGAGTAACAGATTGGGTGTTTGGGAAAGCTATAAGGATGGCTTGTGTCTCTAAGATTTGATCAAAATAGAAGGTAGATCAACATTGTTGTGGAGGTAGGGTAAAAAGGGCCCGAACCATGTAAATCTCTGTGTTCTTATGCTATTTTCTTTCACTGTTTTCATTATGCTTTTATAGCAAACGTTTGCTAGAGTTTACAGTGGTTTTTCAGTGATTTATAACGTCTATTTGATCTGCTACAGCGTGATATTTTCTGCCTTTAACGTTTTATTCAGATCTACAACGTTCTAATAATTTCTCCAAAGCTTCTCTAGTGTATTTTCAGAATTGATCTACTGATTGTTTTATTGAAACTATTGCTTCCGATTATAATAATTGGTATCAAAGCTAGATCTAAAGAGATGGAGAGGCTGCAAACAATGGAAAGATTGGTAAGAAGGAATTGGGATGTTTGGACCATTTTGATAAAGGCCATTTTAGCACAAAAGGAGTGCCAGGAGGCCCTAGAACCCTCTCAACCAGTGGGAATGTTAAATGCTAATTGGAGAAAAATTAAGACTAAGGCATTATCTTTTATTCATTGAACCCTAAGCAATGGGATCTTGGCGTCAGTTACACCTGATATGGATCCACATGATTTGTGGCAAACATTGAAGAACAAGTTTGATAAAGTATCAGGTTTGAATACCTTTTATATTTATTAGAAAGTTTTTAGATGCAAGAAGAGATCTGATGTGTCTTTCCAAGATCATTTGGATGAGTTGATGAGAAATCTGAATAAGTTGGAAGAATATAAAATTGTTATTTTAGATTTAGTTAAATCCTATGCTTTGTTAGACTCCTTACTTGATTCTTGGTTTGCAATTGTGAGATCTATTACTACTTCTATGAGTGTTTCATCTATGACATTTGAACAGGTTGTGTCTACCCTTCAGGATTCAGAAGGAAGAGTAGATGAGTCTTCTGGATCTGGAAATGTTCATGTAGCAGAGGAAAGAGGGAGAAGTAGGAGGCGTTTCCTAAGTAGGGGGAGAAGTAGGAACAGAGGTGTATCACAAGGCAAAACTTAATCTCAAGAGTGTTGGTTCTGTAAGAAGAAAGGTCATTTGAAGAAGGACTGCTTTGCATGGAAAGCACAGAAAGATAAAGAAAAGGAGAAGAAGTCAGAAGAAAGAGCATTAGAGGTAAATGTAGCTGATGAAAACATTAGTTTCTTGGTTCAAGAACTATGTACAATGGTGGCAGATGGACGTAGTAGTGACATCTGGTTGATTGACTTAAGTGCCTCCTTTCCCATTTGTCCAGATAAGTCTTGTTTTACATCTTATCATGAAGTTAAATCTGGTTTTGTATATGCTGCTAATGGAAAAGCTTTAAAAGTTCTTGGAATTGGAAGTATAAGTCTACAACAAGCAAGGATGTCATAGGTGACAATAGATAACATTAGACATGTTCCTGAAGTCACAAAGAAGTTGATTTCAGTTCCATAGCTAGATGATTGAGGTCTGAATTTCAGTAGTGGAGGTGGACATTGGAGGATTTCCAAGGGAATCATGACCATTCTGAAAGGAAAGAAAGAGGGCAACTTATATATGTTGATGGCAGATTCATGCAACTTTGTTGCAATAATTTTTGACGTAGAAAGTTCTAAAGTGTGGCATAGACGTTTTGGACACATTGGCTGGTCATGCTTAAAGGTACTTCAAAATCAGTCTCTCATTCCTGTATTTTTTTATGCCCAAATTGATTGCAAAGACTGTTTAGTTGGAAAATTTAGGAGAGTAAACTTCTGTAGGGATATAGACAACAAAAAGAAAAATAAGTTAGAATTGGTCTATTCTGATGTTTGTGGTCCTATGACTCATTTCTCCTGGTGGATCTGTTTATTTTGTAACTTTCATAGATGATTGTACAAGAAAGGTTTGGGTTTATATGCTAAAATCAAAAGATGAAGTGTTTTTAGTTTTCAAAACATTTGTTGCAAGAGTAGAAAATGAAATAGGTTTGAAAATAAAATGTTTGCAAACTGATAATGGTGGGGAGTAAACTTTCAAGGTATTTGTTGATTTTTGCAACAGCAAAGGAATTAGGCACATTTGTACCTGTCTTGGTACACTATAGGAAAATGGAGTTGCTGAAAGATGCAACAGAACATTGTTGGATCGTGCTACAACAATGGTTTCAAGTGTTGGCCTACCTAAGATGTTTTGGGGAGAGGAGGTTAAGATTGTAGCATATTTGGTGAACAGATCTCCACATTTTTCAATTGATAATGCTGTTCTAGAAGCTGTTTGGAGAGGTAAAGACATTTCATAAAGTCATTTAAGAATTTTTGGATGCAAGGCATTTATGCATATTCCAAAGGAGAATAGAACCAAGTTGCAGGACAAGGCTAAACTTTGCATATTTGTTGGATATGGAGAAGATGATTTAGGATTTAGACTTTGGGATCTTGAATTGAAATGTGTACTGAGATNTGTCTCTTGATCTCAGTACACATTTCAATTCAAGATCCCAAAGTCTAAATCCTAAATCATCTTCTCCATNCTGAGATCAAGAGACATTAAATTCAGAGAAAACATGATGTTTAGTGAGCTGCAAAAGAAAGACAAGGATAACAATGGCTCAGATAGCATGAGAACTCCTTTTAGGGTGATTGAAGAAGTTGAAATAATTCATGGATTTTCTAAATTTGGAAACATTGGACAACATGTTGAAATTACATGGCAGCAAGCTGAGAACTCAGGACAAGGAGGAGAAAATGGAGGATAACAAGGAAATGAGGAAGAAGATGATGAACAAGAAGCTGTAGATGTGTCTCATTGGGTTAGAAGGTCAATAAGAACTACCAAACCTCTTGATAGGTACTCTCCCTCGCTGAATTATTTACTTTATAGTGATAGTGGTGAATCGGAAACAATGGAGGAAGCCATGATGTGTATTGATGCTGCAAAGTGGAAGGCAGATATGAATGATGAATGGGAATCCCTCCAACAGAACAAAACATGGGAGCTGGTTCAGTTGCCAAAAGGGAGAAAACCCTTGGAGTGTAGGTGGCTATACAAAATTAAAACAGAGGCCAATGGGGAAAAACATTTCAAGGCTAGGTTGATGGTGAAAGGCTACGCACAAAAACTAGGCATAGACTTTCAAGAAATTTTTTCTTTGGTGGTAAAACACTCTTCTATATGTTTAGTGCTATCTTTGGTGGCTTGCATGGACTTAGAATTGGAACACCTTGACATAAAAACAACATTCCTTTATGGAGATTTGGAGGAGGAACTATACATGAAACAACCAAAAGGGTATGAAATCCAAGAAGGTTCAGGTTTGGTTTGTAGACTGAAAAAGAGCTTGTATGGTCTGAAACAAGCCCCTAGGCAGTGGTATAAAAGGTTTGATACCTTCATGAAGAAGCTGAATTATCAGAGAAACAATCTGAACCACTATGTGTATTTTTCTGGAGATGTTTTAGGTAAGTTTACAATGTTGTTGTTGTATGTTGATGGTATGTTAATTGCTGGAAATGACATTGCAGGAATAAAACATCTAAAATTAGAAATGGGCAAAGAATTTTCTATGAAGGATTTGGGACAGGCAAAGAAATTTCTTGGAATGAATATTTATACGCACAAAAAAAGGAAGAAGCTGTGGTTGAGTCAAGAAGATCACATTGGAAAGGTTCTAAAATGTTTTACCATGGAGGATGCAAAACCTGTAAGTACACCTCTTTCAGCACAATTTAATTTATCAAAGAAGGATTGTCCAAAGTCAAAAGAGGACTTTGAAAAGGTGAAAAACGTCCTATATACTTTTGTTGTTGGGTCATTGATGTATGCCATGGTTTGTACACGTCCTGATATTGCTTATGTCGTTGGAGTAGTTAGTAGATTTATGATCAACTATGGGTGGAATCATTGGCTGGTTCTTAAATGGATTATAAAATATTTAAATGGCACAAAAACACATTGCTTGTGTTTTGGAGATGCTAATTTGCACATTGAAGGTTTTGTAGATGCAAACTTTGCTGCTGATCATGATACAAGACGTTCCACTACAGGGTACACATTTATTTTTGGTGGTGTAGTATCTATAATTGAATCAGAATATGTAGCCCTCACAAAAGCATGCAAGGAGATGTTATGGATGAAGAGATTCTTGCAATCTCTTGGATTAAAACTACAAAGGTATGTTCTGTTTTGTGATAGTTTGAGTGCAATCCATCTTGCAAAGAATTATGCCCTTCATGCTAGGACGAAACATATAGATATCCGGTTCCACTTCATAAGAGAAATTATAGAGGATGGCTTGGTGCATGTTCAGAAGGTCCATACAAAGCTTAATGTTGTTGATGCTTTAACAAAACCAGTGATAGCTATAAAACACATTTTTTGTAGGAAGAAGCTTGGGATAGTTGAAGCTTAATTAAAAGTGCACGTCTTGAAGGCTGGTTGGGTTTGTCTTCAAGGGGGAGTTTGTTGGAAAAATGAAGACAAATACATTAATATTATTTGTTGTATTTCCTTTTATGTTTTTAAAAGGATGTTGCATTTTAAATAATGATATGAAAAAAATAGGGTCAGTTTGTAAAGTGATGTTTATGTGGGGATGTGTTTTATCCCACATGTGTTAGGATTGGGATTTGGTCCTAATGTTTCCTTATAAATAGAAGGCTTGGAGTAGCCTTTAAGCGGATCTTTTGATGTGGACGCATTGTATTGAGGTTTTACCTTGGAGATGAGAGTTTGAGATCTAAGATCATATGTAGATTTTCTTTATATTTTTTGAATTTTTCCATTAAGTGTCATATCAAGAAAATAGCCTTTATAGTAGATCTCCTTAGTATAAATCCAAATTGATGTTCTGATACTATTAATTTAAGTCTGAGATACTGTTCTATGATTCTCTCCCAAAGCTTCATCATATGGCTCATTAGCTTGATCCCTCTATAGTTTGCATAGTTTTGCATATCTCCTTTATTTTTGTAGATAGGAACAACAACGCTTTTTCTCCAATTATTGGGCATTTCTCTATCCTTTAAAATTTTGTTAAATAATTGTGTTAGCCATGAAACTTCTGTATCTTCTAGTACTTTTCAAGCTTATGCAGGAATGTTATATGGTCTAGCAACTTTTTCAAGCCTTGTTTCATTTTCCTTGACCATTGGGTTGTCTTGAAAAATTACCTTTTTTTCCATAAAAATCATTTTTATTGGGACTACAAGTGATTGTGACTAGTAATACCCTTGTAATTGCCATCCTGCAATTGAACTATGATCGCATCTAGATGCACTAGGAAAAAGCATAATATTTTTTTCTTTGTTTCTTGGCCAACTATGATCTACTATGACTAGCAATTTCTAGACTATGGCTCATTGTGACTCGCAATGTCTTGCAACTTGTCGCCCAAGTGAAAAAAACACATGAAATTCACAATTTGGATAAACTGCGTAGATTGTGACTCACAGCTGCTTGTAGGACTAGATTGCGGCTCACCACGACTTGTAGTGACCTTGCAGTTGCCTATCTAGGCTATAAAAAGTACTTAAATGACTCTGACCAAATAATCAAACACAAATACACAACTCCTACTCCTTCTTGGATATAAAGAGGATAAGAATTATCTCAAAGATTGAGTTGATGTCATCATGTCCTTATCATCTCCCTCACCCTTCAAAAGAGACTTGTCTTCAATTGGGTTTTACGCTTGGGATAACATTCAACTCCCCAAAACCCAAATCATTCCCAAATTGCATTCTTAGGCCCTTTCTCACTCCAATGCATCAAGTGTGCATGTATCTTCTTTCCTCTTGTGCTTTTAGCCTATTTTGTTTGTAACACAATCGACTTCCTTTGATGACTTAGATGGAGTTTGACCTTCAAGTGCCTCTTTGAAGATTTCAATATTATCCTTTAAACTTGATGTAAGAACATTGCCATGGTATGGGCTCAAATCTGAATCTTTAAAAACACAAGAAATAGAGAAGTCATTAAGCAAATCAATCTCATATGCATTTGGATTGGTCTTGCCCCTAATTTTGAAAGGACCAATTCTCTTTGACTTGATCTTATAGAAATGCACATTCCTATGCCTTTCTTTGCTCATAAATCCACACATAGTCATCAATTGGAAATTCAGTTGTCGTCCTGCCTTTATTGGCCTTTGAAGACACATCCTTTGCCTTCTTCTCCAAGTGAGACTTGATTTGTTGATGCAATTGCTTCATTTACTCAACAAAACTAGAGCTCAAAGAGGCATAATCATCAAATTTCTTCAGCTTATCAATCCTGCTTGATAAAAAATGATAATTTGCAACAAAAGGACTTTTATTAATGCTGGTGTAGAAAGCATTAGTATATGAGAATTAAGCATGGGCTAGCAAATTTTCCCCATGATTATCCTAGAATGGAAACCTATTTTTGAGGTTGATCTTGTGACATCTTATTCTCGGATGTCATGGCAAATGTCAAATATACATAACATTCAACATTATGTGTAATGAAAGCGATAGGGAAAATACATAAGGAAATGAAACATGTTGTATAAAGCTCTAGATAAAAATATAGATTTATTAGTCACATATTTTATTGATATAGTACACATGGCATGCCAAGAACTGCAACAAGCCTACTATCAAATTTCGTTAGCAAGATTGTTGCCCTTTGCTGAAGCGTGTGCCAATTTGGATGGAGTTGATGTGTTTGGTTTGTTGCCTCGTGTACCTAAAAAAGGGAAATGAGATTCGATGAAGAAAGTTAAGTTTTCAAAAAGGAGATCATTCAAGAGGGTCTTGCTTCCCACGAAAACTTTTTATCAAAAGAAGATGTCAGCCACTTAATCGGAAATCTATGTGCTGCTATAACTATAAGGAGCAAGGACACTATGCATATGAGTGTCCAAAGAAGAAGAAGAAAGATCTGAAAGTCAAAGCATTCTTTGCTCACTACTTGGATGAATGGGATCTAGTAGATGATCCTAATAAGAAAACTAATGAAAAGATTTATTAGTTGAATATGCTTTTGGATGATGAAGAAAACGACATTGAAGAAGAAGGATCTACTATGGAAGAAGAAGGTTCTTAGTCCGACGGAATAATGTATATGGTGAAATCCATATGGTGAAATCCATTGAGACGCTCGATGAAGAAGAAGAATGGATGCAACAATTGTCTGCTGAAGAATATCAAGAGTTGATGGAATTCTTCCACCAACCTGAAGCAGATGCCTACTCAACTGCCTCAGAGTTTGGGTTTATTGCTAACAATTTGACTGTTTCACAGGAAAGTTCTGATAATGACCCAAGTTGTTCTTCCACTTGGGCATGTAAAGAAACACTCGTGGATGGTTTCTCTATTGAACAATTGGCATATTCCTCTAGCAAAGTTTATCCCATGGTTACATCCAAAGTTCCTCCCAAATTTCTCATCACACCGTATGAGAAAAGATTTCCAGTTCATGCTGAATCTGTAAAAGTTGGTTTCAAGCCAAAGACAACATTGTCAAACTAGCAACTGCACCAAATTAAACAAATGCTTGCTACTTCTAGCATAATCATCATTCCAATCAGAATTGCAGTCGACGGAATAGCCAAATGGAGAAAATACAATGCCTTTATAGACAAAGTGTCACTCTTAATTTTGCCCATAAAAATGTTTTAGAAAATTGGGTAGAGTCAAAGCCACTAAAAATTGATACCATGAATAGTGTTAGATATTTGACTCAATTTGCATTTGATGTTTGACTGCAATTGGGTAATGTGGTCATTGGCATAACTAATTTTGTGCAAATAAGCGATAGTGGTTTGGTTTCGACATAGGTATGGGATCCCACTTCATGGATTTAGTGGCCCCATACACTGTTGGCACAGATCTAATTGTGTGTTCGCCTAGTGTTGAAGGGAAGAAACAGAAAATTATGCTTTCTAGAATCCCTCCAGAATTACACCATTGTCAGCACAAGCAATTCAGAAGCTCATTTAGCTCCAACAATCCATCACTGACAGAAATCATTACACAAGTGCAACTTGAAGATGTTGCTTGGAGCAAATACCAATTTAGATAGAAGATCATGAAAGCAATTGGAGTACAAGTGGCCGGCACAACTTCTGAAGAAGCAAGTTGTTAAAAGTTGTTGAAAGATTAAAAGCCTGCTGTTGTGATCATCCACTCCAATTTTGGGATATAGACAGTCCAGTTGCCTATATTCCTACTGTTCACTCCATTCCTGTCCAGAGTAAGACTATTGTAGTCTTAAATCCTGCTGATACGGAAGAAGTTCGTGTTCAAATTGAAGAATTTTTAAAGAAAGGTCTCATTCGGCCCTCATAGTCAAATTATGCTTGTGCATATTTCGTGGTTTGGAGCCATGCCAAACAAAAGTGAGGTAAAGCCCGACTGGTAATTAATTATATTCCATTAAATGTAGTTACTATTGAAATCAAGTGGCCTTTGCGCAATAACGAGGACTTAATCTAGAAAGTGGTCAGCAAAAAGGTGTTTAGTAAATTTGATTGCAAAAGTGGTTACCATCAAATCAAGATCGCAGATCAAGATGTTGACAAGATTGCCTTTAGCACACCGCTTGGTTTGTACGAATGACTTGTCGTGCTATTTGAGTTGAAGAACGCTCCGTTGCAATTTCAACACCGCATGGATATCGTCTTTAGACCGTTCCAAGCATTTATTGCTAACTATATTGAAGATTTTTTGATCTTTTCAGATGATGTAGAAGATCATCTGGCTCACTTAGATAGGTTTGCCCAAATCTGTAAACAACATGGCATTGGTCTTTCCAATGATGATAAGAAGTTTAAGGTGTGTAAATCCGAAATTGAATTTTTAGGAGTCCAGTTAAAAGATGGTAAAATCCACATGCAACCACATGTGTTGCAAAAAATAGCATTGTTTCCATATGAGTTAGAATCGAAGGAGAAATGTCTTCGCTTTTTGGGTTGCCTAAACTATGTGTCTAGGCACATCGCCAAATTGTCAAACAAGACAATGGAGATTTGGTGCTATAAGAATCAAGTCCCATTCTAGTGGACAAAAAGGGTGACTCGGTAGTCAGGTCGTGTTCTAGTGGACAAAAAGGGCAACTCGGCAAGTGCAACTGCTAAAGAAAGAATGTCAGAACCTTCCCCTGCTAGCTCTAGTCCTTAAGGGTCCGTTCTCATCAAAGCCATCAAGTCATGAGAAGATGAAGAAATTTGTGCCTATGCTTCATGCATTTTTCAAAAGAATGAACTCAACTATTGGCCAGCCGAAAAGGAGATATTAGCAACCATCAAAGGTATTGAAAAATTTCATATCTATTTAGTGGAAGAGCCATTTATTTTAAGAACTGATTCGGCTAATTTAGCAATGCTGCTAAAAAGTAAGATTAATCCGTCACCCAAACTTCAATGGTTTGCTTGGTGGCAATTTTTGCTTGCTCAATACTCATTCTCTGTTGAGCGCATTCCAGGGCCAGTAAATTTTCTGCCTGATGCACTAACCCGTGAAGGGGTTCCTATGAAAATGTTGCATACATAGTCAAGTAGTAGTAGAATAGCTGGAACAATGGAAGATGCTGAAGAATGGCGACAATGGCCAATTTAAACATTAGAAGATCGAGTTCAGTGGTGCTGAAGGATTGTTTAGTGCTTTCAACAGGATATGACAAACAACATCACCAGAAACTATCCCACTTTAGATTTTTTTGTTAATATGACAGGTCAGATAGATGCGTGGTCAATAATCTACGCTGGACGCGGATGGAAGCACGCCTCTTAGAGCATCTCCGTGCAAAGGAAGTTTTCAATAACATTCTGTTGATTCATTGTCCATTGTTTCCCAACTAGAATGTGCGAAACTTCGTAACCACTCTTCTAGATTGGGATGGCTGGGAGCCACAATTGTGTGCCATGTTTCAAAGAATTAATCTGTATCAGGACATCACCCTTTATGCTAATGAGCATATTGTTGAAAGGCCTCCTTGTCTAGATGAAGCGACATCATCAGTCCCATCACCGTCAAGTGTAATTGAAGAAGTGGCCAAGTTAATGAAAGTTTGTTTGGATTGTGCCAAGGCATGTGGCAAGATTTGTTTTGTTCATAAAGCAATCTTGAAGTCTTTGTAAGACTACGTGGCTTGCTTGTAGTCATGCTTGAATGACCTACGTGGTCTGTGTCTTGTCCTAGTAGCATGTGTGGTAGTAATTGTCTAGCTTGAGGATCAAGTAGTCCCTAGCTCCTATAAAGATGTCTCTTGAGCATGATCTCAAAATAAGAGAGTTTGTTTGGGGTTTCCTGATGTATGTTTGCAATCTGAGTCCTTTGAAGTTTGAGTTTATGTCTGAAGTTTGAATTGCCTCGGATCTTTTCCAAGGCTATTGTAACACCCATTCATAGGGAGCAAGAGCTAGTAGCTGAAGCCCCTTAGAAAGAAAGCTAGTTGAAAGAAAAATGCCCAGGTGGCTTTCTTTCTACAACAATCAAACTAGCATTAACCTATAAAATTAAAATGAAATCAACAATGCTAGATCTAACTCTGAAACAGGTTAATCAATATTAATTTAAGAATTAAGAGATAATTTTAAAAAGAAATGGACATAGTAAAATATCTGTGCAAGATTCATTAGATTAAAAAAAATCAAACTTTTTATTCTTCAACCCAAAAAGAAATATTTAATCAGGATCATTTGCACATTTGAAAATGAAAGAAATAACCACACAAGCAGATAAATTAATAATCTCATATTTGTTCAATCACATAATAATATTTCATAATTTCCAGCCCCACACAAAAACAAGATCTGAATTTAACTCTTGTAACCATTTTACTAGTAATTATTTAATCAGGAAATTCATATGTTCAATAGCAGAGAATAGATAGATCACAACCATAAATTAACATCATAGGTTTTCCCCCACTCCATCAACTTATAGAAAGATATTAAAATCAGACTTGAGAAGGTATAGGAAAAAAAGGTATAATTCAAGATTCAAATCCAAGATTTATGCATTCAAAAGGGGAGGGTTTATCAATTGAATTCCAACCAAATTCCAAGAATTCAACAATTCACAATTATCAATGGGCCCAAGGATACTCTGGCTTTCTGCTAGTGGTACCAATCCTCACATCAAGGATCCATAGCCCCTGTTGGCAATCCTTTGCCAAAAATGCCCCAAATCGTTATGGGTGTTTTTGAATCGTTACAGAAACAACTCTCATCCAAGTCATTTAGGTATGAGAGTGCAGAGGACGGGCGGAAAGATCCAAAGAAAAGTTAATAAAGGATTTCAAAGAAAAGTCTAAGCTTACAACAACAATCTTGATATTTTCATACAAGCATTGTGAAGGTGGTTAGACAAGTAAGAAGAGAAAGTTTGAGAAAATCAGCCCTTGCTAGCCATTATCAAACATAACAAAGATGGATCATTTTACCTTCTTGCTTAGATATCTTGCTTACTAGGAGGAATTATCCGAATATTGGATTGCTATGCTGCACTTGTTTTCTTTCTCTTTGCTATCTCTTGTAGCAGTAACAATCTTCTCTTCCTTCGCAGCCACACTCCTTGTTGATGTATTTTTTTTTTGTGTTCTGCAAAGCTACTTTTGCCTTGCCTGTGTCCTTTTTTTCCCTCTCCTCCTCTTCCTATTTGTAGGTGGAATAAGGGATAATAAATGGTTTCTTGTAATTGACTTGTTGGGGACTGTTCGTATTCTTTTCTTTGGTTTCTTGCAACTAACTTGTTGGGGACTATTCATATTTTTTTCTTTGGTTTCTTGTAACTAACTTGTTGGGGACTATTCATATTTTTTTCTTTGGTTTCTTGTAGCTGACTTGTTGGGGACTGTTTGTATTCGTTTCTTTCTTTTTAAAGTTTTATATATATATATATATATATCTCTCTCTCTCTCTCTCTCTCGCAATGGATCATGAGTTCAATTCTCTTCATGATCACTATAATAAAATCAATAAAGTATGTATATTCACAGGTTGCAAGTTCAATTCCTAAATCAACATTTTTTGATATTTTAGAATTCAGATTTTGCTAGGTCTCAGGTTCAATTCATCTTGAACATTCCAACATAATATCTATCTCTTTATCATTCAGAATTGTCATAAGATGCAAGGAAAGAGTTTTTAAATAGATTCATGACAAGGGCAATTCAAGATACATAATCAAATAAGGCACCTTCTTTTTCAAGTTATCAGCGATGTGAATTTTCCCATCGTCTTACGAGCCCTAAAAGGTCATCACGTGACCTTTCTACAGCAATGGAGAGGGTACTTATACTCTACTATTTTAAACTATAAAGAGCATTGCATCACATTTAGATAAAATAAAATATAAAGCTACAGTATTTGCACACAATGTCCCTGATTCATGGGTTAGGTTCCTCCAACTTGATTCATAGGTCAAGTTCCTCGATATGAGCATTCTTTTACATCTCGACATACCTGCTTTAGCTCTTGAGGCACACCTTAGAGTATTGTCCTCTATTTTTCTTTTGTTTTTCAGCATCTCTGTTGAAATAGAACAGAAAAATATTTTGTTTTCCCATATATTATTTATTATTATTATTTTAAAACATTCCCAGCATGTATTTTAAATCATATTTCCTATGCATAAAGTATTTAAACATTTAATCGTAATACATATAAAAGTCTGGTCAACAAATTTATTACTATTCCAATTAGCCATTTTCACCACAGTCCAAACAAAGCACACACACAACTTGTAAACAAAACATGCACACAAACACACAAAAAGACTTATAATCATTAATGCAAAAACTCAAGGAAAAGCGGTTCGTTACAGCTATTGTTGCTGCTTGTAATCAAGACTTTGCTTGTGTTGATGAATAAAGCACGGTTTGGTTTGAAGTATGATTCTTTGCTCTAAGTTTACTCCTTCGTCATTGTAGGAAGAGAGTGCGTTGAGTTGAGTCAATAGAGCGCTGAGTGAGTTAGCAAGCTAGGTTGAACCTTATTCTCCCAACATATTCATTATCTTTCTCATCCTCTGCAATCATGGCTTTCTTTGTTTCACCATGTCAATTCCATGATTCCTTGAATCACCAAGCTTTAGATGACCCGTTTCTTCAAAATGTCTCTGGTTGGAAGCCTCACCCGAACTCACTTTTTTTTTTCATACTTCAAACTAAACCATGCTTTATTCATCAACACAAGCAAAGTCTTGATTACAAGCAACAACAACAACCTTGGAAAAGATTCGAGGCAATTTAGACTTCAGACATAAACTCAAACTTCAAAGGACTCAGATTGCAAACATACATCAGGAAACCCTAAACAAACTCTCTTACTTTGAGCTCATGCTCGAGAGACATCTTTATAGGAGCTAGGGATTGCTTGCTCCTCAAGCTAGACAATTACTACCACACATGCTACTAGGACAAGACACAAACCACGTAGGTCATTCAAGAATGACTATGAGCAAGCCACATAGTCTTACAAAGACTTCAAGATTGTTTTATGAATGGAACAAATCTTGCCATGTGCCTTGGCGCAATCCAGACAGACTTTCATTAACTTGGCCACTTCTGCGATTACACTTGATGGTGATGGGGCTGATGATGTCACTTCATCTAGACAAGGAGGCCTTTTGACAATACACTTGTTAGCGTAAAGGGTGATGTCCTGATACAGATTAATTCTTTGAAACGTGGCACACAATTGTGGCTCCCAGCCATCCCAATCTAGAAAAGTGGTTAGGAAGTTTCACACATTCTGGTTGGGAAACAATGGGCGGCGAATCAATAGAATGTTATTGAAAACTTCTGTTGCATGGAGATGCTCTAAGAGGTGTGCTTCCATCCGAGTCCAGTGTAGATTATTGATCACGCAATCTATCCAACCTACCATATTAACAAAAAAATCTAAAGTGGGATAGTTTTTGGTGATTCTGGTTGTCATATCCTGTCGAAAGCACTGAACAATCCTTCGACACCACTGAACTCGATCTTTTAATGTCTGAATTGGCCATAGTTTCATAGGAACCCCTTTTAATTCACGGGTTAGTGCATCAGGCAGAAAATTTACTGGCCCTGGAATGTGCTCAATAGAGAATGAGTATTGAGCAAGCAAGAATTGCCACCAAGCAAACTGTTGAAATTTGGGTGATGGATTAATCTTCCTTTTTAGCAGCGTTGCTAAATTAGCCGAATCAGTTCTTAAAATAAATGGCTCTTCCACTAAATAGATATGAAATTTTTCAATACCTTTGATGGTTGCTAATATCTCCTTTTCGGCTGGCCAATAGTTGAGTTCATTCTTTTAAAAAATGCCGGAAGCATAGGCACAAATTTCTTCGTCTTCTTGTGATTTGTCGGCTTTGATGAGAATGGCAGCCCAAGCATCATAACTTGCGTATGTGTTTAGGATAAATTGACCCTTAAGGACTGGAGCTAGCGGGGGAAGGTTATGACATTCTTTCTTTAGTAGTTGCACTTGTCGAGTCGCCCTTTTTGTCCACTAGAATGGAACCTGATTCTTACAGTGCTGAATCTCCGTTGTCTTGTTTGACAATCTGGTGTGCCTAGACGTTTAGGTAACCCAAAAAGCGAAGACATTGCTCCTTCAATTCTAACTCATCTGGAAACAATGCTATTTTGCAACACATGTGGTTGCATGTGGATTTTACCATCTTTTAACTGGACCCCTAAAAATTCAATTTTGGATTTACACACCTGAAACTTCTTATCATCGTTGGAAAGACCAATGCCATGCTGTTTACAGATTTGGGCAAACATATCTAAGTGAGCTAGATGGTCTTCTACATTATTTGAAAAGATCAAAAAATCATCAATATAGTTGGCAATAAATGCTTGAAATGGTTTGAAGATGATATCCATGCAGTGTTGAAATTACGATGGAGTGTTCTTCAACCTAAACGGCATGACAAGCCATTCATAGAAACCAAGCGGTGTGCTAAAGGCGGTCTTGTGAACATTTTGATTTGCGATCTTGATTTGATGGTAACCACTTTTGCAATCAAATTTACTAAACACCTTTTTGCTGGCCACTTTCTAGATTAAGTCCTCCTTATTGGGAAAAGGCCACTTGATTTCAATAGTAACTGCATTTAATGGAATATAATTAATTACCAGTCGGGCTTTACTTTGCTTTTGTTCAACATGGTTCCAAACCACGAAATATGCACAAACATAATTTGACTGAGGGCTGAATGAGACCTTTCTTCAAAAATTCTTCAATTTGAACACCAACTTCTTCCGTATCAGCAGGATTTAAGACAATAGTCTTACTTTGGACAGGAATGGAGTGGACAGTAGGAATATAGGCAACTGGACTATCTATATCCCAAAATTGGAGTGGATGATCACAACAGCAGGCTTTTAATCTTTCAACAACTTTTAACAACTTACTTGCTTCTTCAGAAGTTGTGCCGGCCGTTTGTACTCCAATTGCTTTCATGATCTTTTGTCTAAACTGGTATTTGCTCCAAGCAACATCTTTCAAGTTGCACTTGTGTAATGATTTCTGTCAGGGATGGATTGTTGGAGCTAAATGAGCTTTTGAATTGCTCATGCTGACTGTGGTGTAATTTTGGAGGGAGTCTGGAAAATGTAATTTTCTGTTTCTTCCCTTCAACACCGGGTGAACACACAATCAGATCCATGCCGACAGGGTATGGGGCCACTAAATCCATGAAGCGGGAGCCCATACCTATGTCGAAACCACTATTGCTTATTTGCACAAAATTAGTTGTGCCAATGACCACATTACCCAATTGCAGTGGGACATCAGATGCAAATTGAGTCAAATATCTAACACCATTCATGGTATCAATTTTTAGTGGATTTGACTCTACCCAATTTTCTAAAACATTTTTATGGGAAAAATTAAGAGTGGAACCTGTGTCTATAAAGGCATTGTATTTTCTCCATTTGGCTATTCTGTCGACTGCAGCTATATTTGAAGTTTAGAGTTCAAAATTTGAATTTCAAATTTCAAATTTCCCACCTAATTTTGATGTAGACCTGCCACAAAGATATATTCTAATAGGTTGCAGATTCAATTCCCTGAGTTGCAAATTTCAATATTTTGAAATTCTAATTTTACCAAATCTCAGGTTCAATTCCTCTTGATCTCACATAGCAAAAAATTGACAATCATAAAATATTCAGACATAATATTCACTTTTGTTTCTTCTTTCTGTAGCAATATGTCACTTCTAAATTTATCAACACTAAATATATAGTTGTGCTTCATTTCTAGCAATATTTCTTGTTAGAAATTAAGTCATAAGGTGCAATGGAAAAGGTTTCAAAATGAGAATATGAAAGAGTGCAAGTCCAAGACATAAAACCAATTGAAACACTTTCTCTTTCAAATCAGTAGCAATGCAATAGTTTCTATTCTATGTTTATAACTGATTATTGCATTGTGTTACGATGCATTGAAAAGTCATCACATGACCTTTCTACAACCATGGAGGGGGTGCTTATATTCTATTGAGTGATGAAACTTTGAATGGAGCATCAACAATATACATAATATTTTACATGTTCATTATTAAAATAGCACAACTATGATATACATAATATTCTCAATTCATAGGTCAGGTTCCTTCCACTTGATTCATTTGTCAAGTTCCTCAGCAATATGTGTGTGTATATATATATATTTAAAAGAATCATTTATGCTAAGTGAAGCCTATCTCTTTCAGTGCTTTAGGCATAACATAAAGAATCGTTGTTTTTTTTTTTTTCCCCAAATCTGTTTGTTCAATAATTAGCAGATGCACAGTAGCCCTGAGAAATAACATATCCAAAACTTATATGAATACACACCAAAGCATGTATATGAGATAACTATACTGATATATGTGCATTTCACAAAGAAGCATTATAATCAGTTTAAGAAATCATTCTAATGTACATAGGTCATGCAATATACGAATAATCAAATCATAGTAACAACCTCCCAAATAATACAAGAATTCAGCTTCATCTCTGCTTGGTATTCCTTTTGTTCATTCCTTTAATACATGCTAAATCAGTTGGTAGTATGTACTTATCACTTTGGCATCTAGTAATACACAACACACACTAGCACAATTTAGATACATCACCTATAAGAATAACTTGTCATTCAGCGAATCATCAATACAAGTACATTAGCAACACTCTAAATCTATCACAAATATAAAATTATAGATAGTTCTACAAATTAGCATTAACCACACAAATCATCATAACAAAGCAAATTCACAAACATTGCCACAAATATCAAGATTAAAACCCAAGAAAGATGGGTTGTTACACTTTACCTCTTGGAAATGATCTCTAGAGAGCCAATACGCTATATAGGGCTTAAGATGAGAGAATTTCTTCAATCCAAGTCTATTAGTATCCTTAGAAGAAATAGCATTCTTGTGTGCACGTTTATCTATCAAAATGTGAAGCCATTTGCCACTAGAGAGACACCTAGCTGTAATTCTAAAAGAACATTTTCCTCAAAGGATCTTCACTAACATTGACATTTTGCATAAATGAATTAATTTCAATAACATCTTCAATTAAAGGACATTAGGATTGCTTTCATTTGAAGGCTCTTCTTTCTCTAAAGTTTGAATTTCCTTGCCCTTAGAAGACTTAGGTTTCTTGCCCTCCCATTGCGTATGTCCCAACTCTTCACATTGGAAGCATTGAACTTTGGAAGCATAGCCATTCCCTTGACTTTTTCCCTTTTTGGAAGTGTCTTTCTTAGAATCTTAGTCTTCCTTAGTCCTTTCTTGCTTCTCATTTGAGTTTTCCTTGACATTACCTTTCTCCTTTGCTCCTTTGTCTTCCTTAGAAGCTTTGGAGTCTTTTCTTTTGGAAGCCTTGGGAGCTTTGTTAAAGCTTTGGAGTCTTTGCCTTTGGAAGCCTTGGGACTTTTGTTAAAGCTTTGGAGTTTCTTTTCAGCCTTAAGAACCAAATCAGAAGCCTCATCCAAGGCTTGAGGTTCGTAGAAGGTAAGTTCTTGCTGGAATTCTATCTTCAATCCATTTTGGAAGTTTGAAGCTTGTTCATATTCATCCCAGTAGACCTTAGCTTGTTGGAAAGCTTTGTAGAATTCCAATAATATTCTTTTACATGTATCTTGTCTCATATATTTCAACCTTTGAATGGCTTCTTGCCTATGATGAGACTTTTCAAATCTTTGCTTAAGCATAAATTGCATGAAAGACCAATCTTTGATAGGAGTACCATTGCTTACCATATAAGAATCACCTTTTTTCTCCCACCATACCTATGCCATACCTTCAAGCATAACATATGACACTTTTTGATAATCTTCAACATCTTCAAGCTCAAAATATTTGTTAATCATCGTAAGCCAAAAGAGAAAGGATTCCATACCTTCCATTCCATTGAAGGATTTAACTTCAACATAAGGCATTCTAGAAGCATGTTTGAATGCTTTAGCAAGAACAAGCTTAATTCCTTCATCTTGATTCCTTTGATGCTTTGAAGAAAGTTCCTTCTTCCCTTTTCTTGGAAAGATGAACCTTTGAGACTAGTTCTCAATACTTGGAGCATGAAGAATTCATCATCTTTCTTCATTTTCTACAAAGTCTTCATTCTCAAGAGTCATGTCATCTTCAAGAGGAGGCATATATGAATGTCCTGAAGAAGCCCTTGGGTGAAGAATCTCATGAGTTGTTCCCTTGTCTAGATGTCTTGGTGAAGAAGCATGTCCTTTGTTCTCTTTCAGCTTTTCAAGTTTTTCAATAATGAACTTGAGATCTTAGCATAGAATGGCCTTAGAATGAGCTTAGCCAACTTCTCTAGACTTGTTTGGGCCTTTTATAACTTTTCAAGCATCATTTCATCTTCCTTCATAGTTGGGCTGCCTTGAAAAATGTATTCCTTTTTTCAAAAAAATCATTTTAATTAGGATTGTGACTGTGACTCCTAGTTCCCTTGCAGTTGCCATCTTGTGACCGGATTGCAACTGTACCTAAGCAAACTGGTAAAAAGCATAATATTTTTACTTTTGTTTCTTGGCTGGTTGCAACTAGCAATTTCTGTACTGTGGCTCACTATGACTTGTAGTGTCTCGCAATTGATTGCCTGAGTTAGAGAACACATGAAATTCACAATTTGGACAGATTTCAGCAGACTGTGACTTATATATACTTGCAAGACTAGATTGTGGTCATTGCAACCCATAGTGACCTCGCATTTGCTTGTTTAGGCTACAAAAAGTACTCAAATGACTCCAAACAAACAATCAAACACAAGTACATGACTCCTACTACTTCTAGGTCACAATTTGAATAAAAATTACCTTCAAGAGTGGGTTGATGTCATCATAAGATTTCTTGTTTCTAATTTTTGCTAGTTTGTAAATAGATTTATCTTATTCATTTGTTCCTAATTTCTCATAGAAGCTATCCAAGGCTTTATGTGTGGCTTTGGCTACTGCTACTTTTTTTTTTTTTTTGTGATTTTGTCCAACAACCTATTTTTTTGGTTTCTAGTTGTTGCCATTCCTTGGAGCACTTTTTCTTATTGTTGATAGCATGGAAAAGAAAGCATTGTATTATATATAGACAATCATATTGCTATTAAAATAGTACAAAATCTAGTACACCATGATATTTCTCTTGCACTGATATTTCTTCAACAAATTTGATTTTTTTCCCTGTGGATTTGATGTTTCTTTGGTGGACTTGATGTTTTTCCTGTGGATTTGGAATGGACTTCATGCATAAATTTTTACTTAATACTTAGAATGCATATTTACAAGTTGGCAAGCAAAAATTTATGATGCTTTCCTGTAGTGATGTTGATGCAATAAGGACACCTAGCTTTTTTTTTTGTAATGATGTATATGAGTCACTAGTTTCTGTTTTTATATCACAATATATGTTCATTTCAATTGTAGGTTACCTGCCTTGTAATCAAAGTTTTGTTTCACGGTTAAATAATTTGATCCAAAAGCATGATATCCAAGTCACTTATACTAGACATTATTCTCATTTTTTCTGCTTGTTGAGCTAGCCAATGTGTTGATGGTGCATCATGCCTTAGATATAAGACCATTTATACATAAGCATGCAAGGTTGATCATTCATAAGTGGACTTTAGATTTTGATGTCCAATATGAAGAATATTCTAAAGTTTCATGTTTTGTTGAGCTATTTAATCTTTTATGGATTTTTCAAAAAGCTAAGCAAGAAATTGTTAGTCTTTTTAGTTCCATTAAATAATGGAATCTATTTCCACAATAATGTTTTCGTAGATGGAGCAGGTTTACTCTAATATAATTTCACCTTCAAACCCACTAAATCCAAATATTATGAAAAGACAAACAATATGCTAGAAAACGAGAAAACTAGCTATCTTCAATTATTGAAATGAAGATCACAAGAAGGTTCCACAACCCACAAAACATCTAAAACACTCTAAACACTCAAATGATGCTGCAGACAATGAGGCTTTGTAACCACACAATGGCTGTTCTCAATGCAAGACACAACCAATAGAGAATCTCTCCCATAACTTGGGACTAAGATCTTAACTCACAAGTACACAAGAGACTCTAGGCCAACACACACACCATTGACCAAGAGCTACATACACACTCATGCACTCTTCACATGTGCTCTCATGACATCTCATGACCTCTATAAGCAATACAAGCATGAAACAGCACCAATATTTATTGGCAAAGCAAAACAAGAAACCTAAAAATTGTTCCCCAACTCAACTTGAGGATTTTTAGCTATTTCTCATCTTTTTCTCCATTGTTTCGGCCGTTTCCCAATTTGGGATGGTCAATTTTAGAAGTTTTTCCCGCCGTACAGGTCATCTCTGGCTTGCAATAGATGTCTTTTTGCAAAATCCAAGTTGCAAGAGAGACATCTTTATCCCCTAGGAAACATCTTTCTAGCATGGGAGACATCTCCATTGGTGCAGAGATGTCTTACCAGAGACGTTTCTGGTTGAAGAGAGACATCTCATGTCAGGGAGAGGCGTCTCCCCTTCCTAGCAAATGTCTTCAAGAGCCCCCAGAAGTCTCTTGTCAAGGCCCAACATTTGGCCAAGATGTCTCTTGAACCTCCCAAATGTCTTTTCCGCTCCTGAAACCTGCAAAAACCACTTGTAGGGTGAAACAAGGGGATTGGAAGAGGTGTGCCTACACTAGTAAATATTTTTTTATTAAAATAAATTTTCTTTATCTTAAAAAAAGAATTGGTATTGCAAGCAGATGGGAAGACTTATATTCAGCCAGTTAGATATTATAATCTTCTTAATTTTTGCAACTTTTGTTATCGTGAAGGACATTTGTTTGATGTTTGCCTTTTTCTACTCAAGAAAAAAAGATGCTGTGGAAAATAAAAAACATGTTGAAGTTCAGGATGAAGAAAACAATATGAAGCTAAATATAGAAAAAATCAAGTTAATCTCAATGATAAGAATGATAAAATCCCAATAAAGAAACTAGAGAGGACAGAAGTTTCTAGAAATAGTTTTACTTATATTATAAAAAGTATCGATCAGTTTGGAGACATAGCTCATAAGAGAAAATTTTCATTGTCTGACAAGACTACCAGTAACTCAAAGATCAAAACTTATGTTGACAAGTGGGCTATAGCTAATGGAAAATATTCTTGATGTAAGATCAATCAAGATGGACCATTTGATGGAAAATTGGTGTCACCATTTTCTATTGGATCTTCCTTTTCTGCAAAAGTTGATTTCTTACCAAAGCTCTCTATTGCTACATCAAATCCTTCTGTTATTTTAAGTTAGCAGAAATGTTGAAAGTGACATAAATGTTGTCAAGGCAGGGGCTATCATCCCAACTAACAAGTAATTTTCCTCTTTTTAAAATTTTCAAAATTATCAAATATAAGGTTGCATACTGGAAGAGACATCTTTATAATTGAAAAGTTTTTTCTTTCCATGTTATTTTTGATGTTCTCTACTGAATGTTAAGCCTATCATGCACTTGACGTTTTTATTTTTTTTTGGCTTATTATCAATATTATTTTTGGGGTCTGACAACCCCCCTTGGACTATGTCCACAATTTTAATTTTTTTAATTTTTCTTATATACAAAACTTTATTCTTGTGTTTTCTTTACGTATCTCAAAACACCCAAGCTTGCATCCATGTGTCTTTTATGTAGTATTTGCATATATCAGGCAAGTACACCTACCACGTAGCTAATGTTATGTTGCGTGGAAGTATATAAGATTACAAATCAACCTTCCATAGTTTGTGCCATAACAACTGAACCGTGCTCATTTTTTCATCTGTTAAAAAAGGAGAACAATAAGAAAAGTATTAAGTTGTCCACAGATATGCTTTTCTTTTAAGACGCAATTTGCACATATCCTATTACAGGAAATTTGTAAGGAGTCCTGATTTTATAATTTCTTATTATAAATGTAGTATATTATGTATTATATTTGTTTCCTAACATCCTTGCATATTTTCCTTTTGAAATTACTGTGACATAGTTAATTTCTTCTGCATAAATTTGAAATGCTCGGTTTTCCCAGACTAAATTAAGTACTTTCGTACAGGATGTCCAGCTGAAGGGGTTCTGGATGCAGAAATGGATTACCTCGCATTCGTCAAAGGAATTTAAATTGATGATAGAGTACTTACTAAGATTGGTTAAAGATGGTCATTTGAAATATAAGTAAGGTTTTACTTTATCTACGCTGTTATTTTAACAATATAATGAGAGATGTTTCAATCATGAAGTGTTGTCTATCATTCCTGCATCAGGTATTTTTTCTAAAGTACTACAGAGAGATGAGTGTCAGGGAATGATAGAGGATATATAATACGAGATACCATATTGATAACACTGTTGAATGGATGTAAATCCAATACGAATATACTCCATCGGTGAAATTGGTAGTCATGATTTTTTCCATGGAAGATTTCATTTGAAAATTTCTTCTGGAGGCATTTTTCTACTAGGGCTAAATGATTGATTTTATTTCAGTTGCTAGGCTTAGTTGATATGAATTTTCATTGCGTTTGATGATCATATGCCAAACACTCAACAAAATTCACCAAAATATGACCATGCAATTCTTAGGGAACCCACAATCAAGGGAACCCACAATCATTTGGTGTCTGAAGAATTGACAATGTAAGAACACAAGTATTTTGTGCTCATCTTTTCTCATTATTGTTTCCTAATTACTTGTTCCATCATACATGTGAAATGACAGCGCAACGAAGTCCTGAGAATTTTAGCACATTCCTGTTCGAGGATTATAGTGGTATTGCATTGATGGTATAGCAGTAGCAGTTTGTAGACAAATTAAGTTCGAAAACATTAATATATTCAACTGTACTGTGTTTTGTGGGATCTCTTTTAGAGATTAAGACCAACGTATTGTACATTCAGTCAAACTAATGTATATGCTTGACACCTGTTGTTTTGTTTGAAAGTTTTACTACTGGGGAGACTAGCTTAGTATCAGGAATAGACTGTGATGCAGATAGCAGTGCTTTAACCACATTAATTAGTTTGCACAGTACTATATCACAATGCGGTAATACAGGATGTCTTTGCTTTTGCAGGGTGGACCTGACTTCATTTCTTGATTTCCGTGTGGCGTTGCAGAAGGCACTTGGAAAGCAAGGTTCTTCTGCTAAACAAGTGCTTCTGTTCAAGTAAAATTTCTGAAAATATTTTTGGGAGGGGTTGTCCTTTACCCTCAGTCCTTCGTCGGACTGCCCTACTATTCGTTCGTTTAACAAGGTGTGAAAAGACTATTTTGATTATACTATTTCTTTTACGTGCACTTGTCATTCTCATATGAAGAGAGTTCATTGGAAACATTTGAGAAATCTGATCAGGGTTTATTTTGCCATACATTTAACATATTATGTGTGTCAGGTAGACAGCCAGACGATAAAAAATCATTGTGAAATCCTTTACCTCCCTTAATGATTGAGCAAGGTGCCATGAAGACGATTTATCCCTTTATTTAAAAATTATGTTATCACAATTTTAAATATGTATGGTTTCGGTTATGTTAATTCAAGATCTCTTAAATATCCGTGATTATATTACCAATGACTTGTTCTAACGTGTTGGGGAGATGGACAAAACAAACAGAAAACAGAAAAAGTCTTCCTTGCATTCAAGTTCACGTTATATGGGAGTACATGTTAATTTATAATTTTTATATATTCAACTAATTGGGATTAGCCTAATTGGGCCAAAATAAGGATGGAATTTTCAAGTATAATGGGGTCAATTTTCAACCATACTCTCTGTTAGAGTTAAAAGTGCCAACAAGTACTTTGTACATTACTTTATAATAATTTTTAAGAGCTCTTCATAATTCATGCTATAAATAATTCGCACTCATAAATCATGCACACATGTATATCACATGCAAACAGGCCTGGTTGTTAATATGAAAAAGTTCTCCTTAAACAGCACGCAGATGTGACTGACCGACCTTTTAAATTGAAGTCCCCTCTTCACTTGGCAAATCCCCATCTCTTAAATCTAAACTTATCCTTCATTCTTCAAATCAAGTAGTAGTTTGTGTTATTCGTTACTTGGTCGTCGCCCTGGTCCTGCATCTTGGGAACCTTGAACATGCTACCTCTTGTCCCTTGACTCAAAAATCCTAATCTTTTGCCGACCTTCATTGGACCCGGCGCCCTGGCTTATTTGCAAAACTAGAATAGCATTTTTTCTGATAAAAGAATTAGAAATGACGAACTTATATTCAGGTCTTGTCTTGCCAATTCTTTCTTCATTAACAGTCCATGACATAAATCAAGCCACTGATATGGCTGATAGTGTTTTTACAAGAACTTGGGTCATGCCCTTAACTCAATATCCCATATGATGAACTGGACATTTTGTTATATTGAACCGTTTAATATTGAAACCAATTGTTGGGATGGTAAAGACCTATATTATCATTTACAGAATGATAGTTTTACGGGCTATACCAAAGCTAAGTCATCTATCTTTGTTATCTTGGTCCCTTTATTCATCCATATGGGTTGACTGTTAAGGTCGGTGAAAGAAGGATTTAACGATGATTTATTCTTGATGGTTGTTTACATGATGCCATAAATACTATCCATCTTATTTCATTACATACCATCAAGTTGCTTGCAATAAGTCTACGACTTGATTTTGAGTCCTATTTAAGCCTTTGATGGGATTTGGAATGACAATGAGGAACATAGGTGCCATTTAGCTTACTCCATAATTCTGAGTCATGCTTAAAATTTTGATGGGATTTGCAAAATTGAACCTTAAATTAAAGATTTTTTTACATCTACAGGCCAACAAAAGATTTATTGGACAAATAGTATATTCATCTCCTCCTGGAAAATAAAAGTAGATTTAATGAAGTGGCTGCGTACTGCCCTTGATAAAACAAAAATAGGCCATATAAACTTTTGGTTACAATGAGAAACTTATGAGAATAGAAAGGCAATCCAATTTCAACATAAATGTCTACCTTAGTGGGTTCAAAGTAGAAAAACCTTATATAATAGAAATGCTAGAGAATGGAATAGACATAAAAAAAAAGTCTTTATTGCCTTCAAAGTAACATATCAAATGAAGAATACATGCTAGCATTGAAAGGTGAAACTTAGCAATTTTGGAAATGTGTACCAAGTATAAATCCTTATAGCTAATATTGAAAAATAAAGAGAAGAAAATGAATTATTAGCTAGAAGGATAATCCTTGCCATAACAACTTTTACATCACTTTGAATATCCATTTTTGAACTTAAAATAGCAAAAGGATTTAAGGTAGCAATAGAGACAAAAGACCAACATTTTTGGAAAAGCTAGATACACAAAAAAATCCTAGCACATGTTTTGCATTATCATTACTTCAATGCATACTGTAAGCCTTACATAAAAAATTTGTACCATTGGCCATTAGCTACTTTTCAGCAATATTTTATACTTTAAGTGAACGTTGTTTTTATTATAGAAGGATGAATTTGCTTTATTAGTTATCTGTTTAGACTAGGATACTTTCTATGGTATAAGTAAAACCATGGATACTTTCTATGGTATAAGTAAAACCATTCATAGAAGCCTTTGTCTTCTTTGGTTCTTCTACTATCACTTTGCCACTTGATTATTCTTATTGTTGGCTTTAATTTGCTTTTTCATATCCTCAACTTTAGATTAAATTTTTTTATTTTTGATTTCAATATATATTTTTTCTTTTCTTAAGCAGTAAACATAGATGAAACAAATAGCATTCATAATGATAGAAGTTGCAATTGTAAAAAAGATTATAATATGTAATTGGTTGACTGTAACTCTTCTGCTAGGTTATAATCCCACTTCCTTTCTATGGTTAAGAATATTGATTTTAACAAAAAAACATATCGAAGAACCAATTCCATATTATAATATTCCTAACTTCTTATGCAAATTTTACTTGCCATAGTTAATTGTATGCTTTGGGGGTTTATACATCAATACTTTTTTTCTTTAAGGACCTTAGTGACAAAGGTTCTCTAGAGCCAAGACCATGAGTAGTGTATCAATAGTACACATAGTGAATTTGTTGTAAATCTATAAGACAATGATCATTTGAATTGCAAAGTATACTTGTGTTGTTGTGCTCAAAGAATAAAGATTGTTATAATACATATAATGTAATCATGTTACCGCAAGGAAGCCAAGAGTACATCAAAAGATCTAGTTTTTGTTGCTAGCAAGAAAAGAACAGTTTAAGTTTCTCCCATTTTGCTTGCTCGTACTATGGGAAGAGCTTTTGCTTTCTTTTCCTCTGGTTACTATGCTGGTTCAGTTCATTTAGTTGTCACTTAGTTGCATATGGATTCAATAGTTCAAAAAGTTAACCTATTTGGGAGCTTGTTGTCATTGGAAGTTGAAGCAATGTTTCAGTTCTTAAAATTTTACTTGAGTAATAAAAATAGTAATAAAATGTTAGGAAAGATCATATGAAAATCTCAATAACAAGGGTGGTTCCATGAAAGACAATTGTGGGTACAAAAATGAAATATTGATAATATTGATGTAATACTAAGAACAAGATTGGAAACTTGTTATAGAGAAAATTTTAGAAAGATGGAAAAATGAGTTACAAATGCAATTTTAAAAAAATCCAAATTTATTGGCAAAATATTAAAATTGGCACACATGATGAGACATAATATCAATAATTCCAATATCTCTGAGATAACTAATTAGTAGAGTAAGAATGAGATCACATGATCTTCAAGTTGAAATTGGAAGCTAGAAAAATGAGTAGCATGAAGACAGAATATGTCAATTGTGTTTACTACAAGTAATAGAGGATAGGCAACATGTATTATTACAATGTTGCTGAATAGATTTCTTCGGAGAAAAATGGCAAAACTATAGTTAGTCTTTGTATGAGCTATTCAAGCTACTAGTGTTAATTCTAGGGAATTATATATAAGACATGTTCAAGTTACATATATATTGGACACATCTATTGTACTTAAAATTTATTGCTATTAATGTATTTTGCACAAATTCATTTGTTTGATGGATCCTTTGGGTCTACATTGACCTAATAACATATTTGTTTTAGTATCAATATTAGTATTTGTAAGTACTTTAAATAATAAAAAAACTACAATAAAGGAAACACTCGCATTGTAATTCCTTGTAAGATAGGCATAATGGTTACATTTAAAACCAAATTAAATACACATCTTTTGGAATCCTTTGCGGGACAGGTGCAACATGACACTTGTGGAAAGGAAATGAACACTGCAGCATTGCAAACATAAAAACAAATAAAATCTCTTCAACCATGGCCTCAATAGTCCAATACCATATTGAATATACTTACCTTCTCCACTAATGCAAGATCATTATAAGCTCAATACAGATGATCTAATTAAATTAATTAATTAAATGAAATTACCAATTTAGGTTGATTCATTAATTAAGTAAAGTTATCAATGTCATCTTGATGTTTAAGATCAAAAGTATGTTCATTAGGTTTGTATTTTAATATTACATATATAAAACTACTTGTCAACTTTTATTTACTATACTAAAGTGCATATCAACCAAATGGTTTTGGGCTATGTAATCATAGCAACACTCTAATAGCCACATCACACTGTGTGACGATGACCCAAAAAACATAAACAAGGAAAAAGACACCCTTATTTAAAGGAAGGATGGAGCTTCCAAAAATCAAACATAAAAAATGTCAAATGAAAAGATACTAGATTAGATATAATATATCTATTTATATGGCCAAGAGCTAATACAAAAATTGAAAGTAAACACATTAAGGATGATATACAAGAACTTGAATATATGCTTTAAGGATGAAAAATAAGTCCAAACAAATTCCAACAATCTACTATCATCATTTTTGACATCTGCTCACCTTGCTCACTCTCGATAAAAAATTTTTGTACTACAAATATTGAATTCTTCTAGGTCAGGATTGGCGATAATGGATTGTTGGATTTGTTTGAACTTGTTATTTGTCCTTAAAGCATAGCTTTAAGTTCTTGTACATCGTCTATATAGATATATATATATATTATATTTAATCTAGTTTATTGTTGGCATAATCGCTCACATGTTAGTCTCTTTTTTCCTATTTCTTTCTTCCTTATTATTTGTTTGTTTCTTCTTCCTTTGCTCCATGTTTTTTTATTTACTTTTTCTCTTTATTATGCTCTACAATTTTGATTGGCTTTGTTTTCAATTAAGTGTTAGCTTAGTAGTGAAAGCCTTGGCATGGAAACCCTAGGTTATAGGTTCAATTTTAGTGGGCAAAATTGAGTTATAGATGAAAAAATATTCCACAAAAGGAATTTTGAAATGATTCTCAGTGAACCTAAGTAAAAATTTAGTTTTAATTTTAGCATTTGTAGTTTTTAGAGTAGGAAATTATAACAAAAAAACGATTGAAGATGATTTGAAGAAAGTGCAAATGAATAAAAATCTAGCTCTTCATAAAGGTGAATGCAAAAAAGAACTTAAGTAGTTGATCTCATTTTATTGGGACAAGGCTAGGATGATGATAATGTAGAGAATAGGAATTGGGGAAGTGTCCTCATTGTTGGGCATTGGTATCCTTGTGTTGGTACATAGGGGTTTTTCAACTACTTTTTTAGCTTTAAGTGAAAAATATGATACTTAGGATGCATTGGCGTAACGAAGGTGCCCTAGCCTCAAGGAGTAACACATCCATCCCGAAGCTAATGCACCTTCCTTAATAAGGGGATCCCTAGATTCCACCAATGGGGAGATGCAAGACAAATCCAAATTCTATCCATATTACACCAATACATGTTCCAATGAATTTAAAGTATATGAGATCCGAAACACAGAAGATACAAGGACACAAATCATTAGAAAACAAAGTAATAGAAGAAAGGATCCAATCAACTTGATCTTAATGCAATTACTTTATAAGCCATCCCCTACCATAAATGTGTTAGGCATCAAGTTGCGATTGAGAGCACATGTACAACCAACATGTGGACTTCTATAACACTAATTCTTAAACTCCAAATGGAGTGGGTCTTGACTCAAATTACATAAGTTTACAGCTCCCAATATCAAACAAAATTGCCATCAAACACCTCATCATTTGTCCAAAACTGAACAAAGCTAATCCTCTAGCTTACTAACAATTAAAACTAGGAATTAAAACTAGGAATAGATTCAACTTAGGAATCTTGTGATGAATTCCAGTGGCTGCATAGAATAATATTTATATCATGACACAAGACAAGGTTGCTGCAACATCATCAAAAAGAAGAGATGAGGTGGTGGCCTTTGAAAGGTGAAACTAACATTTGGGTGACAAAACGGTTGAACTCCCTAGAAGTACTCTTCCAAACCCAAACCCGTTATCATTGCTTTGAAGAGCTTGGTTTACTTCTTACAATTGACCCTACTCATGTGCAATGTTTTAGCATCTTCATTCCACTTATTCCTGGCTTCAAGATGCCTTTTGTCTACGTTAGTTGAAATTTGGTAAAATCAACCCCGGCCAGCGCTTAATGAAATATTTCTTCTAACTCACTCCAATTAAATCCAATTTAAGTCGAATTAATGAAATTCAAATTAAAAGCTGAATTCTGACGCTAAGCGAACTTGAAATAGTGACGGTTTTCCTGTGTCTGTATTCGAGAGTATGTGAATTACGAAAACACAGTTGGATATACAGCTTAGTTTATTTTTGTTGATGACAAATAACCAATGGTCGTCCGAGCAGCCTCGAATGAAAAATATGAAAGATAATTTTGCAGTAAACCCGCAATATAAATTTAAAAACACTTATTCCAAAGTTATCTAGTGACTCTAAATTCAAGTCTCATGCATTTATTACAAAATTGGGAGAATTGATAGTTACGTTCTACGTGCCGCTGAAACTAGCGAAGATTCTTAGAACAGTGTAGATTTTCAAAATATTCACCGTCAATCATATTCAGTGAAAATCAAGGGAAATATTGCTCGGGAGCAACATTCCTGGTCTGAAGATTGTTAGGCATCTGGCTACTGTCATTGTATACTCTGATGAGTCAAAAAGACGGTGGGAATGGTAAAATGAGTTTCATATTGGGCATTTTTTTTAGCCTCATGACAACTCCCATTTCCTCAAATAACCCAGATAAAACCGGCCGTCAAAGAGACAATGCGGACGACAAAGCAATCATAAATCCGTTCACAGGCATCACGACATAACACAATCATCTAACATTACCAGAGTCCTTAAAAATAAAAAAATATAAAAAAAACAGAGCAAAGAAACAAACATTTTGTAAATACATAGGTGCAAGCATGATGCTGATTTAAGTAAATGACAGAAATTTCTCCAATTTTCAAAAAAATATTCACGTGTTTGTTTGAGAAGAGAGCAAGAAATTAAAACTGAAGTCTTGAAAGCTTTTCTTTCCAGCCTTGTAAGAATTTTACAAAAACACAAGGGGCTCCTTTTCTCCATCCTTCCAAAAATAAAATTTGAGTATCGCATCCGGTTGTACAAGATTATAGGCATCTCTAAGCTGATATTGCTTAGGATAACTGCTCGTAGAAATTTCTCCATTTGACAACCAAGAAATGACTACCATCCTGAACCTTAATTATCCCAAAAATTGACCATAATTGAACATCAATTTCCCACAAATATTTTCTCAAATTAAAATCCCCTCACGAATTACACAGTTTTGACCTTCTTGGACCTTTGGGACACTTTTCTGACAATTAGTTTTAGGGCCTCATCTATTAATATTACAGGACATGAGACCAAAAGAACAAGACACCATTCGTTGAAACTTAAGGGGACTATCTGAAAGATATCAGCTAATAGTGGGACATACATTATCAGGAAGTGAAGGCTAAACGATACAGACATGGCTATCAATAACCAAGGATTAACCCAAGGGGGCATACTAATCAAACTATTTTCTTCAGAGACTGCATTCAAGGCATTAAACATTTCAATGGTTACCAACAATGAAAGAGATAGTGTACTTGCTTTCACTTTTCCCGTTGAGAAATAATCACAAGGATTAGTTTCAAAACTGAATGTTTTTTGACCTGCAGTGAATGGTGAAACTTTGAAGCCTTCCCATGATGGGCATTCATTCCTTGATGCAAGTTGTGAAAAGGTCACTAAAGTGTGTCCATCTGCTCTCAAATTTATGCCTAGAAATGAGTCGTGTGTGTACCACAGAGGACCAATGCCTGATGTGGCAACTCCTACATACAATCCAATAACCTGCAACATTTAAAATTAAATAAACAAGGTTAACAATTTTGATCGTGAAGGAATAAGCTAGTGAAGTTAAGCATTAAGGATTACAATTTAAAAACTTAATTACCAAGTATCGAACGAAAACCCAAAAACCAATCAATGCATCATCGCTGTTCCGTGGTGGCTTCTTCATAATATCTATATCAGCAGGATTGAAACCAAGAGCTGTTGCAGGAGGACCATCCGTGACCAAATTAACCCACAAAAGTTGCACAGGTATCAAACATTCAGGCATGCCCAAGGCAGCAGTTATAAAAATTGAAGCCACTTCTCCCATATTAGAGGATATCATGTATCTACAATTGTCACAAGGACACAGCGAATTTAAATTAAAAAGCTCAAACACTTGAAAAAAATACTGGATTCCTTATTACTAACTCTCTAACAAAATTACAAACCTTATGAAAGATTTCATGTTATTATAGATAGAACGCCCTTCTGCTACAGCGGAGACAATAGTGTTGAAATGATCATCAGCTAAAACCATGTCTGATGCTTCCTTTGCCACCTAATAACAATAGCCAGTTTGCATTTGATTAAAATTTATTGACATCTATTGCTCTTCAACCTGATTATCTGACTTCTCAATGAAAGATGAATCTAATTGCTAAACAGTACATGAATAACAAAATCATTGAACACTAAATAAAATTTACCAAACTATATTCAGTGTACCTCTGTTCCAGATATTCCCATAGCAATTCCTATGTCTGCAAGTTTTAAAGCAGGTGCATCATTGACACCATCTCCAGTCATAGCTACTACTTCACCAGCATCTTTAAGCATCCGCACGATATCTTGTTTATGTTTTGGTTCTGCTCGAGAAATAACAAGCCCTCCAGGTTGTTCTAAGATTTTAGAACGCTTACTCAAGGAAAGTGCCATGAATTCCTTTCCTGTAAAGCTTCTACTACTAAGATTCTCTCCTTCATAAAACACACCAATTTCCTTGCATATTGCTTGTGCAGTGGACTTGTTATCCCCTGTGATTACAATCACCTTTAGGCCTGCTTCCCTACAGGCTTCTATAGCTTTGGGAACTTCTTCACGTGGTGGATCCTGCAGTCATAAAAATTTTCCCATGTAGATATGTTTACCAATAATACATGAGCAAGAACATATCACTTTTATAAAACAGCACAAGAAAAACGGGAGGATAGTTTGCAGGGAAACAGATCTTACTCGCAAAGCAACGATGCCAACAAATATAAGATTGCTTTCTATGTTTGAGTAGTTCGCCGGGTCTAGAAGCTTTTCATGAGCAACATGTCCTTGTCCATTATAATCACTGAATTCTCCCAGATCTTTTGTGTAGGCAAATGCCAAACACCGCAATGCCTTTGAACTCATCTGTTGTAGTTTCAATAACAATAACTCCCTAGATGCATCATCCATTTCAACAACAGTACCATCGGCAAGCAATTGAAATGAACTTCGTTCCAGCACATTTTCAACAGCACCCTGTTAAAAAATGAATTGAAGTAACACGTCACTTTGGTCTCTTCATGTATGTTATAGAATTATTGAAGAACACTAAATATTTGATTCAAACCTTTACTAAAAGACAATTTTGTCCGGAAGGTTCCTTGACAATAACACCCATAGACTTTCTAAAGCGATCAAACTCCAGGAGAGCTACCCTCTTAAATCTATCAGCCCAGTAGTCACAGCAAGCTATATATGCATTATACAATGTAAGAAATGAGTGTAAATTTATTTTCCATATTCCAAATGTAAAATTATAAAACAGCCATACAGGTATTAGTCACCTTCAAAAAAATAAATACTGCACTAATTAGAATACTACTCACCTAACTTCACAGAACCATTGCATGCAACAAGATTTTTTAAGTGTGTTCCATTCATCTCTGTTTGACTAAGATATCCCATCTTCTCAACTAATACCTGAATTATTTAAGAAAAAAATCCCAGGAGAAATAAAGTAAGTGGTCTTTCCCGAAAGTGATATGCCTATACTATGGTATGAGAGTTGCATGTATCTGCTAATGCATTTCATAGAAACTACTGACCTTTATAGCTGCTTCAGTTGGCATTCCAGTTGCACGAAATTGATTTGCTTGGCATATGACTCCTGCATCATTGCAAACAGCGGCAATTTTTGCAAAAGTTTCCAGATTTGGCTGGACGCTGCATGAGGTCCACTCAACTATTCCACCATCCTTGGAGTTATAGGTTGTTCCTTCAACAATGAACTCTTTTAGAGAACCAGCAGTGTTTCCCAGTACTAAAAATTGAGTCACAGCCATTTGGTTTGTTGTTAAAGTTCCAGTTTTGTCAGAACATATAACAGTGGTGCAACCCAATGTCTCTACACTAGGAAGCTTTCTCACAATAGCATTTTTCTTAGCCATCTTGCGTGTACCAAGTGCTAAGCAAGTAGTTATTACAGCAGGCAATCCCTCCGGAATAGCAGCAACGGCAAGTGCTATAGCAATCTTAAAATAATAAGTGCATTTCTTCAATGAAAAGGTAATATTTCTTGGCCATCCATTGACTATATTAAATGTGAGAAAATACTTGTAGTTGATTACCCAAACAACCAGACAAATAATGCCGATCAGGGTTGTCAATTTTTCTCCAAATTCATCAAGTTTCCTTTTCAATGGTGTTTCATCATGTTCCCTTGAAGCTTCTTGTATTTGTGTTTGGATATGACCAATCTCTGTTGACATTCCAATGTTGACAACAACACAGGTACAACAACCATTTACCACTGTAGTACCCGCAAAAACCATGCATTCTTTTGCTTGAATTTCACAATCTATAACTCCGACTGCATTTGTGGTTTTGAGCACAGGCATGCTTTCTCCAGTAAGCGAGCTTTGTTCCATTCTAAGGGTTGACGTCTTTAGTGACAAGATCCGCATGTCTGCAGGTGCTTTATCCCCAACTCTCAACTCTACAATATCTCCTGGAACAAGATCCCTGGCAGGAAGATTTACTACGTAAGACCCATCTCTCAAAACCTTGGCAAGCTCAGGTTGCATTTCTTTGAGGGCATCTAAGGCCCTCTCTGCATTACTTTCCTGCCACACTCCAACAATGGCATTAAGAATAAGGATCACCAGAATGACAAAAGGTTCTGCATAGGCTGTTAAGCCCGACTCCCCTGTATCTTCTCCATTAAAGAAAGCAAGAAGAAACGAGGCACCTGCTGCTGCTAACAGTATTTTAACAAGAGCATCATCAAATTGTTCTAGCACAAGTTTCCATAATGGTTTACCACTTTCCTTTTCAAGCTCATTCCATCCATATTTTTGACGTCTTTTAGTAACCTCTTCAAAATTTAATCCCTTTTCTAAATTAACAGTATATTCTTCCAAACATTCTTCCGGGGATTTCACCCAAGCAGGAAACGGTTTCTGCTCCATGAGTATTTCAGTGTTTGCTTATTGTTCAAGAAAGCGTTTTCCTTAGCAATCCCAGTTCTTTCAAGAGATCTTAATAAATCTAAAACAATAAATAAAAACTGAATTAATGATAAAGGCAGTAGTTTATAAATTCAATGAAAAAAAATCAACTAGAACAAAATCGATTTTATTATACTTGTATTAAACACTATCAGGCATCAGCAAACACCAATTTGTAAAGTACCAATTACGATGTAAGAATTAAAATTAAGGATAAGAAATTTTACAAAATGCTCTGCAAATTTGCCTGACAAATACGGACGACAGATTGTCTCCGGGAAAAAAAAACTCTGGTAACAAAATTTAAAAACTTTCACAAGAATCTTTCCTTTGGAACATCCCACAAACTATTCTTCGTGGAACGAAATGTAAAACATATATAGATATATACACCAATAACCTGTAAGGCTAAATCATGAAAGCAGATTAGCAATGCAACTTTAAACATTTTATTTTCTAAGCTGTGAATTCACCACCGTGTGGATCATCGGTCCCTCGTAACAGGCTTCCAAATTTGGGACTTTTTCGCAAATGACTAATTTCAAATTTTAACATATATACAAGAATCCATCTGCTATATATCCTAAGAAGCTTGACATGGAACAATCTGAAAACATTTTAAGATAACAGAGAAACACACAAACAAACCTACGGATTATCGACTGCAGTAGGAACTACTGTAAACAAGATGGGAAGTGCGGAAATTTGACAAATGCAAGGCTCGAAAGAACATATGTGAGCACAAAGCCTGGACTTGTGTTTGATGAACGAGAAAAAGACAAAGGACATTGCAACAAGACATACCATTAACGATGGTAGTGACTTCCAAAATTTCGAGGTGCTCAGACACGCGCAGAGAGATCTTTAAAATGCTTCTGAGCTCTCGAATCCGTGTCAGGCAGGTATAGGGAACCTGCATAAAGGCAAAATTCCTCACCGTAGGAAAGAAGATGAAAAAGCAAAAGCGGGCTACTGGCGTGGTCTCAGCTGCAGAGATTCCTAAACAAGCTAACAAAGAAGATCCGCAGAATAAACCGTAACTGTAATTTTCAATGTAGTTTTTGCGACAGATATAGAAGCGTTAGGAGGACTCAAGAATGGAGTCACCTTCGCACCACCTTCGAGGAGAGTAGTAGGCAAAACGATTTAGACGCCACGTAACCGACTTTGGCTAAAATAATGGAAACGGTGGACTGCTGTAAATCAATGCTTGCTTCCGCTGTATATATGCCCTCCACTCCTAAGAACATTAACTAAACATAGTGGTCCTGTGGGCGGGAGTTCTTAAGGTGAAAGATCGTGTTGCCGTTACAAAATATGTACAGAATATGTTTTCTTTATATAGCCACCTGCTCTGAGAGGGAAACGTAAAACTACCAAAATAACAAAATTAAAAATGGGGATAGTGATCGTAATTTGAACTAAAAGTTTCATGTTTGCCGTGGAAAATTTGCGAACTCAAAAGCTTAGCCAAAAATAGGCCACGCAGATGCATCGTACTTCGAATCGGAAGATGTTCTCCGTCAAATCCAAAGAGGCGTTTCGAATCGAAAATGTTGTCTGCGGAATCACAATAAACGACGTTTTGAATAGCGCTCTTTGAAAATTCAACCAGAAAAAATAGCTTTCAATTTGAAAAGCCATCATAGTAATGGAGAAATGACGGAAAACGCAATCAACGTCCGTCCATTCAAAATTATAGATGATTGGAGAGCAGCAAGGAAATAAATTATTTACCAAAACATCAAACACAGGCATACATTTTTAGATGGAATTATGCCGATTCGGCAGCCGTCCTAATTATAACCCCTAATAAATGCAGAACATGGAGCCAGATTCCTTGACCAAGTTATTAAATATCAAAGAAACAGAAAGAAAAACAAAAGCATTCCGACGGAATCGACGTACTGTGAGGAGCGGCGCCGGGTTCGTTGCAAAAAAAGAAGCTTTGCGGAAACTTCCAGGAAGTGCTGCCCCTGCGTTCGACTGACGAATAAACAACAGCCAAAAACTTTTGCTTTCTGCAATCTGTGGATTGAAGGCAGGTCGTAGAACTTGGTCGTGTCACTGCATTTAGCAAAGTCAACTCAAATTTCCGGTTCCGGAAACTTCGTCTGCCGCGAACGCCAATGATATGCAGACCAAAATATACAAACGGAGAACCATTAAAAAGATTCATCTTGGAATTATTGTGTGTTTATGGCACGTATTTTGGAAACATGGCCTTCAGTTATCTACTTTTTTTGGTAGGGGACTTCGTATTATTTAAATAACAAAGCATGAAACCGATCAGAATTAATAATTTTACACGAAAGCGGAACTGGCCTAGGTTGTACCAGTTTGTTGGAAAGGCGATCAAGAACAATTTTTTTTAACTAATCAATAATGCTCTAGCTAACTCCAGATAAATCCTTTGGAATTCGTGCTATTTAAATGCAAATTTTGGCGACAGCGAGAAAGAGACAGGCGATCCACTCCGTGGTTACTTGGCGTGCACATTTGAAATAGAACAAAGGATCATGCCGGCATTATTAAAAATGGCAGATTTTAGGACCCTACCTTGGTAGAGTTAATATGTATTAGTGTAGGGGGCCAAAGCTTGCGTGGAAAAGTTTGTTCGGTTTTACCTTTAACATTTATTTATTTGGTGGCTTTAGATGTGGAGCAGTTTCCTGGAAGGTTCGTTCAGAATCAGGGTCGTTCAGCATGAGCCCCCAATGACGTTGGGAAGTTGCCTTGTGGCCCCCACGATCCCCAAATGGAATTTATTTAAGATTCGTCCGGTCCCTATCAAAAGGTCACCATATGTCCATTTGTAACGAGGAGAACTCGACATCACACCGTACACCATTTTGTCTTGGCATCACCCGTAGGAATTGACCGGAGTATATCTAATAGACACAAATTACCATTGCAGCATTTGATGATATAACAGGATGACGGATTGCTTTACGATTTCTTTAAAAATATATTTTATTAACATGGTATCTTTTATTCTTAAGTTTTATACGGACAAAATATTCTCGGAGAGCATTGACTCCTTCAAATTCTATCCTTGCTCGGCATGCTCCGTGTTAAGATAACACATGAGATATTTTAAATGTGCAACCAATTTATTGATTTTGTTTATGCAAGTTACGTCAATTTATTTTTAAGGGTATGCTCCTTGTTCTCATACTGTGTGGGACATTTTAGATGTGCAACCAATTTATCTAGGCAAGTTACATGATTAATTTTTAAGGGTATATTAAAACAAGTTGAAACTTTAAGGTAGAGTAAGAATATCCCATAAAAATGGTATAGAGTAATGGTTAGGATAATTATTTTTTGGCTTATAAGTTGTAGGTTTGATTTTTGCCTTAGTCTATAGTTGTGGTAACAATGGAATAGGTTTGTGGTAGGATACTTTTGTCTCATAGCTCACATCTACCCTACTATCTAGGTAGGGGTTGTGCTCCTAGCTTGAAGTTTTTTTTAATAAAATAAAATAATTTTTTTAAAAAAATTTATAGTATTAGACAAATATTTGAGGCGGTACCTTATTGGTAAGACATTGGATCTAGAAACTTCAAGTTATGGGTTTGATATTGCTAGGTAATGCTATTTAAAAAGTTCTAATTTGACTGTATGTCTTGGGAGTAAATAAGAATCATCACCTAGAGGCTCAATGCTCATCCCACCAAGGTAGGGTCCTAGGAGGATGGTGGATGATTGGAGGTCTAATTTCAAGTGGTTACGCCTAAGCTTGATGTCTTGGAGATAAATACTATTATTTAAAAAATGTTTTGGGTTTTGCAACCCCTCCCTCACCAATAATAATAAAATCTCTTTCTCACTGATGAGTCATCATTTGTTGAGCCCCGACATCAGATATGCAACGTCGGAGCCCCGACGTCGGGTATCCAACGTTGAAGCTAAGAAATGATGTTAGATATCTGACATTGCTTCTTTTGGGTTGGCCTATAAATACAACACTTGGGTGCCCAGTTGAGACATAGAGGGTAGAAGTAGAAAGTTTTAGTTTTTAGTTTCCTTTCTTTAAAGTTTGTCATTCCTAGTGCAGGCCTGTAATGTGATGTTTGTAATCGTACGACACCTTTGTTTGAGTGTGACGTACTTGGACACACTACATGATGGGCAATAAAGATTGAGATTACCTCCATCATTGCAGCATCCACTTAGTTTATTATGACTTTCTTTAGTTAAGTGTTTCCATTTATTGCTATTTGCTATTCTTGTTATTAGGCGAAATGTGTACGCCTTAATCATGAGCATTTAAGTGTAGACACTTGGTAATCTAGAGGTGTGTTGTTTGACACAACCAATGACATACACTTGACAATCCTAGAAGTAGTCTTGCGAAGTCCAAGACATATACAGACAATTAAGGGCAAATACCCATTGCATGTAGGCTAGTTAGATTTCACTTTCCATTGTCCATTAGCTTAATTAATTTACCTCTTCATTGTCATCAAGAGTAGCATAGAATTAGATAACATCATATGCCTCACTTTGGACTAAACCATATGTGATAAAGCTACCACTAGTCCAAGTGGGAAGATAGCGAATTACAATCAAAGCATAATGATCTAGATACCACAACTAGTCCCATCCATAGAATTCAACTAGATTATGTGTGAACACTTGTGATTTGTATGGTTGAGCGTAGGGGTACCTTGCCACTCATCATTGGCACCATTGCCGGGGATGATGCTAGTTATCTAGAGTAGTTATATTATACATGATTGTTGTAAATGTCTTAATGATATATCTTTCAGAAAATACTAAATCACACACACTATAAACCAACAACAATGTCTCTCCCATAAGGAAGTGATCATGCACTATATAGTGAATACATTCATTGGAGAAATAATGAGATATATGATGAAGAAAATTGGAGTGACTAACCTTATGTAGGCGTTTCTTATGATCATGACCACCTTGGCGACACTCAAAGGCTACATTCACCTAAGGTAGATAACCTTGGAGGAGATGATGTAAGTCCTGAGCTAGGGGAGGCCTCAAGGCCTAAGACCTCCTCGAAACCAATAAATGATAAATCAAGGCATCCTAAGAAACACCATAGAAGCCATGGCAATTCTTTCGATTCCTCATCTTTCTCTTCCCCCTCAACGTCTAGTTCTGACGAAGATGAACGTAGGTATAGAGATAGAGCTCCACTAAAGGGTCGAACTAAAAATTGGAATCAAACCCACGAGAAAAGTCAAAGACATCATAGACAACATCATCATGATCAAATGAATAGAGATAGAAATTTCCCTCACAACTTGTTTGATGACGACGAACCCTTGCTGGCCACTAAGAGTCTAATGCAGATCATAGAGGCCTGCCTAAGCTTGACATGAATAATATTCCTAAATTTGCAGGATGTTATGATTTAGACCTGCAACATCATTTACAAGCCTTTCACTATGCCTATGCTTTTTACAACATTGAATGTGGATGGCAAAAGCTTATGCACTTTTCTCAGACACTAACTAATAGAGTCGAAGTGTGGTATAAATTGTTGAGACAAAATTCAATCTGATGATGATCCATAATGCTGGAGCTATTCAATGAGAAATACCAAACCTATGCAAGAGTGTCCAATTTGAGGAGACAAATCCAAGAGTGGAAGCAAGAACAACATGAACCCTTGGACATGGCCTTAGATAGATATTATGCCTTATTGAATAGGTGCCCAGGCCATGGTTTCTCTAAGGAAAGGTAACTTTTCCACATCATAGATGGGCTTTGTAATGAAATAAGGGAAACCCTTGGGATGTATGCCCCAGGGCAATTATACAAGCTCCAAGCCCACTAGATCAAAGGGCTAATCAAGCATGTGGCAAAAGAAGAAGGAGAGATATGCAAATGGGAGAATGTCGAAAAATAGCAATGGGATCCAACTCTTTAATAGAAGGATCTCTAGATCTGTGGTAAGGAGAACGAAGCTACTCTTGATAACGTGATTCTGCAACAAACCTTGCCAATATAGGAGTTTATGGATAACCCCTAAGTGTTTCATTAATTTTCAAAAATTTGCACATGTGAAGTGGGTACCATTGTCTGAAATAAGTGCATGAGGCACATCAAACTTGTTTATGATTTGTTGTTGAACAAATCGTGCAGTTGTAGATGATGTGCAATCCTTAATAGCAGCTGCTTCAGCCCATTTTGTTAGGTAATCAACGACAATAATAATATAAGCTTTTTCATTGGACATTAATGTAATCGATCCCATAAAATCAATTCCTCAAATTTCAAAGTGTTCTAACGGTTGAATCCATTGTTGTGGACCCTCCATTCTAGTAGTCATTCCCCCATCACATTGACAGTGCTCACAAGATTGGATGAAATGATGGGCATCTCGAAATAATGTAGGCCAATAATATCCTGCAAGCAGGATCTTGACGACCATTCATCTCCTAGTGTAATGACCCCCACAAGGACCCTCATGAGTGTCTTGGAGAACTCGTAGTTGATCTATATCGGGAACACACCATCGAACCAAGCCATCGGGACACACTTTGTAAAGTTGTTCATTGATCTCCATAAAGTACTTGGCTCAGTGGAGAAACTGTTGTTTCTTCTTAAGGTTTAACTCTTGTGGTATTTGTTGGGTGAGGAGATAGGTAAGAATGCTAATGTACCAGTTTGTCTCCGTGGGTGATTGATTATTCACTACACCAACAAAGAGGAATTCATCAGGGAAATGATCAGAAATTGGATACTCATCCTCTTTATTGTCCCATCGCAACCGAGATAAATGATCAACAACTACATTCTCGGTGCCCTTGCGATCAATCATCGTTAAATCGAACTCTTGTAAGATTGCAAGCCATCGTATGATATGAGAGCTTACCATTGGCTTATTCATGAGGAACCGGATTGCACTATGATCTGTATTTATATATACTTTATATCCCAATACATAGTATCTAAACGTTTCTAGTGCAAACACTACAACCATTAATTCTTTCTATGTGGTAGTGTAGTTAAGTTGTGCACTAGCGATACTTCTACTTGCACAATGGATGTAATAAGGACACTTCTGGTCATCTAACTGTGTAAGTATGGCTCCTAAAGCATAGTTGGATGTGTCAGTCATGATATGGAGTGGTTTGGACTAGCTAGGAGCTTGTAGAATGGGTGTTTTTACTAGCTTCTGTTTCAGAGTTTAGAAAGTTAATTTGCATTCCCTGGTCCACTCAAAAGATATGTCCTTTTTCATTAATTCCACCAATGGTTTGGAAACCTTTGAAAAGTTCTCAATAAATCTCCTATAGTAGCCAGTATGTCCAAGGAATGATCGAATATCTTTGATAGTTTTCGGTTAATGGGTAATTCCTTGGATAACTTTGATTTTTTTGGGGTCTACCTCTACCCCTGTGTGTGAGATTTTGTGCCCTAGTACTACGCCTTCTTGGACCATTAAATGGCTTTTCTACTAGTTGAGCCTCAAATTGGTTTCTACACATCTTTTTAACACTTGCTTCAACCGGTCCAAGGCTTTATCAAAGTTTGCTCCATAAGTGGAGAAGTTGTCCATAAAGACCTCCACGCCATTCCCTATCTACTATTGGAATATGCTTAGAACTAGTCGTTGAAATGTTGCAGGGGCATTGCACAAGCCAAACGACATTTATTTGTATGCGACCATTCCCTAAGGACTGGTGAACATAGTCTTGGCTTGGTCTTCTGGGGCTATTTGTATTTGGTTATATCCACTATATCCATCCAGAAAACTATAATAGCGATGCCTTGTGATGGTGTCTAAGTCTTGGTTAGCAAATGGCAATGGAAAGTGATCTTTGAATGTTGCCATATTTAGTAGCCTGAAATCTATGCACACCCTCCATTTGCCTCCCTTTTTAGGCACAATAACTAAGGGGCTAACCCATTCACTATTAGCAATGGGGTATATGAACCCAACCTTGAGAAGTTGTTTAATTTCTTCCTTAACTACTTGCTTTAGCTTAGGGTTCAATTGCCTCTGTAGTTGTTTTCGAGGCTTCATGAAGGGGTTAATGTAAATTCTATGTTGGCATATCCTAGGATCTATTCTAGTTAATTCAGGATATAACTAAGTGAAGGCTTTTGACCATTTATTTATTACCTTCAGCAATTCTTCTTTCTATTGAAGAGCAAGCTTAGCGTTGATAATTACCAATTTTCCATTTTTAAGGAACGTGTATTCCATACCGGTGGGCAATGGTTTCAACTCAAGGGGCTCCTTAAATTTCTCAAGGATTTCCAACTTGACCCAGTTGATATTTTCAAGGTTAAGACTTGGAAGTTGGTGGTGGACTTGCTCTGATGCGTCTATGCTATCAATGTAAGCACAAGTTAAACCCTCAATTGGTTCCATGCATATGAGTGAACTACTTTCTTGATCAGCTGTCAACCACTAGGTGTCTTCCTGTCGTGTGGCTACTGCATACAGGCATCTTTGTATGTTAATCACTTATGCACACTGATTGCATGCAGGCAATGCTGAACTTTGCACAAACCATGACATCTGCATGCAATTAAACCCTGTGTCACTGTATGTGATGCATGGAACTTTCTTCTTCTTGATCTTTTCGAATGTATTATCCTTTGATATTTCTAGGGAAAGATCGTAGATTCCTAGGCGTGCATCGATGGTGCTTAGCTATGCTCTTCCCATTATGACTGGGAAGTCCCCCTTACCGTTGTTTACCTAAATCACTAGGAAGTTAGTTGGCTACGACCATCCACAAACAGTGGTAACAATGTCTTCCACCAGTCCCAATGGGACAGTGATGGACTGGTCAACCAACTCTAGATGAATATTGCTCTTTTTCAATGGAGGAAGGTTCTAGGCCTTGTACATTTCTTGAGAAATCAAGTTGACACCGGAACCTAAATCGAAAAGAGCCTTGCATGGTGCATTTCCAGTGATTTGTAAGTATATTAGAGGACTCCCAAGATCAGAGAATTTCCTGAGAAGGTAGATAGGTTTGATCCAATCGGTGATGACATGTGTTAGCATGACTGTATGCGTTGAGTGTAGTGATTAGGTTGAAGAGGGCTTTGAAGTTTTGATTGATACTGAGGCGTCTAAGGAATCAACCACTTGTGATTGTAAGGGCTTGGTTGGACTTTTGGTTCTAAAGAAAGGTATTTTCTTCATGTGGTTGTTGGAACCAACAGTAGGTTGAGAGTTAATAGCCCTTGTGGCATTACGTTGTTGCAGCTGGGTAGGGATTTCACCTTGCATCACGAGAGCAGGTGGTAGTGGAGCTATTGGTGGAAGAGATGCGGCTGGATGAGAAGGATGATATGCTTGTGGAATATCACCTTTAGAAGAGGGAGTCCCATAATACTCGTAGGCTTGGTTGTAAGGTTGAGGAGTGACGTGACCAGTAGAGTCACGTGGGAAGATTGGCTGCTACATGTAATATCCATATGGGTCAGGTTGTCAGTAAGGATACTATTGCCTTGGTGGTGGCATTCACCATGATTGTGGGTGCTGCCACTATTGATATTGCTCAATCGATCATGGTGGAGTTCCACTGGGATAATATGTTAAGGATTGGTGGAACTGCCTTGGGTTACCTTGACGATAAGGTAACCTTCGGGGTGCTTTCCGTTTGTTTAATCATGGGTTAAGTGCATACATCCTAGACTCTTGTAGTGTGAGATTATAGGGCAACATCCTTTAGGATGGTCATATTGACATATCTCACATCCACTATCATTATCTATTTCCAAATCCACAACCTCTTCAATGATGGCAACTTTGCCCTTACCCTTACTATGTGCATGTTCAGCCTCTTTCTTTTTTCTTTTCTTACTACCTTGCTCTATAGACTCCTCTTCTATTTTAAGAACAAATTGAAATCTATTGTCTAGGGAGTCCCACATTTGGTCAACCTTTGCTGATATTTCTGATGTCAACTTTTGGATAGGCAAAGTTTTCCTATTCACCATCTCTTCGAGTGATGACTCTTCTTCATCCTTACAAAATCTTACTCCCCTCTTCTAGAGGGAAGGATCTTAGTTATACTCTTCCACACTTTCTCCCTTCCGTAGCTCACCTTCTTCCTTAGCAAGTTGCTCCAATAGTCTTTGAATTTGATGGGACCTAAGCTCGAATAACCTTCCTTGGGCATAAGTCCCAAAGGTTCTTCTCGTTTCATGCCTAAGCCCATCCACGAGATGGCGCAGTTGATCCCATTGCAAATAACCATGACCAAGACAACAATGTAACAGTGCACCCATGGCAGCATCCAAGGGTTCATGTCCTCCTTGTTTCTAGCCTTGGATTTGCTTTTGCAAGTTAGACACTCAGGAGTACATTTGGTACTTATCATTAAATAGTTCTAACATAGTACTCCACCTACAAATGGATTTTGGTTCTAAAGATCGGTACCAGCTCTTCACTTCTTTAACTAATGTCTGTGGGAACAACTTAAGTTTTTGCCATTCGTTCTCTATGTTCTGTAAGGCACACACATCATGGAATGCTTGTAAATGATTTTGAGGATTAGTGTTGTATCCCCCTTCAAATTGTGGGATGTTGTTCATATCTAATCTCTTGATCCTACTATCTTTTTGATGCCTTATTAGAATTCTAATAGCCTCAGTTATGTCCAACATAATTTGAGTAGTGAGGAGGGGTTCATCATGATTGTCTTGTCCATGGCATCTATGATGCCTACATTGTTCACTACTCTCCCTTCTTTTATGTCATGATTCTCTAGAGTGCCCTCGTCCCCTTTCCTGGATGTTTCGCCTATGACTTCCACTTTGCCTACCTCCATCCCCATGGTCNTGCCTATGACTTCCACTTTGCCTACCTCCATCCCCATGGTCTTTTTCTTTATGATTGCATCTAGATACTGAAGGAGAGGGTGAAGGAGATGATGAAGGTAAAGAAGAAGAGGAACGATCATCATGATAGTGTCTGCTACCTTCTCTTCGATGGTCATGTCCTCGATCGTGATTGCGATCAGAATGTCCACCTTTATCATGTGTCCGTGTTCCTTTTTTGAACCCTTTGTGCTCGTGGGTATCAGAACCTAGGTTATGAATAGTGGAATGAAGGTTTTGATACACAACCCCTTGGCCAAAGTCAAGGGGAGGAACATCGTTGTGTGGGCAACTGCCTAAGGTAGGTTCACCACTCTCAATTTCACTTAAGGCATGTGGGACATCCTAGGACCACTTGCCCTTCAAAGACTTATGATGTCTCTCCTATTTCAAGTCCCTTTGACATTGTGCTTCCATGGGATGGTATTCTCTCAAGTCATGGTCTTGCACAACATATTCAGCGTGTAAGTGTGGCATGCTAATTCGTGTGAGAGCACGAAGAAGCATGCTGGGGACTGAACGATCGAGAGGTAACACTATGTTACCTTCAAAGTCTCGACAATGTAGTTGTTTGTCTTGATGGAGGATAAAGGTGAAGTCTAGTATATACTCATTAGGATAAATATATACCACTTGAGCTTGTTGAGGGACTAGCAGATCAATGTCATGTGTATTACACCATCGATTGTTTCCTATTTTAGAACTAGGCGGTGAGGCGCTTTCATACGAAGAAGGAGACATACTTGTCTGTTCAATGTGTAATGTATTCTTATTTATTATTTTCTCAACCAACCCTAAGGGTTTGTTCCAACAATGTGAATGATCTCCTATGTTCTAGTTAGCATACAAACAACTAAGTCCCCTGCAACGATGCCAATGATGAGTGGTGAGGTGCCCCTAAGCTCAACCATACGAATATGAGCATTTCACGCATGATCCGGTCGAATTCCAAGGACTAAGTGCTTATGCACCCTTGTGGAATAAGGACGGGTTGGTTGATCATTGTCTTTCGAAGCTTACTTGTATGTCACAATTGTATGGTTAAGTAAGCTTGAGGCATATGATTTTTATAGATTTTATGTTTTTATGTCCTGTGCTAGTAGGGAAGGAGAGAGGTAACTAAGTGACTAATTTAACTTAACTACTCATTAACTAAGTTCTAACTAATCCTAACACCAGCATTCATTCCCACTTTCCGTGCACATCCTGAACCAATGCAACACTACTAGGATTACCAAATGCTAATCATTACTGGGTTACCAAGTGTTACATGCATGCTTGAAGTGGTCATGCTTGTGTAATTTAAAAATTTTCTTAATTGATCAAAATGAATTGCTGTGCTAATAACAGAAATGTAAAGTGCATAAAATAAAATAAAATAAAATAAATGCATAAGAAAATAAAATAAAAGAAATGCGTAAGAAAACAAATCTCAAGTGCTGCAAGGATGAATCGAAGAGCTCGTCTTTATTGCCATACGCAAGGTGTGCTCAGGTAGACAATGCTCGAATAAAGATCCATCCACACTTAGACCTCTTACTGTAGGCACTTGGAAAATAATCTAACTTTCAAATAGACTACAAGAGTTTTGCTACTTGACTGCTAAAAGACATCCTCCCCAGTTGTGTGCTTGGGCACTATATTTATAGGCTTGGGAGCAACTACTCTAATAATTAGAGTAACCACTCTAATAATTAGAATAAACCGCTGGAGTAACTACTCTAATAATTAGAATAAACGGCTAGAGTAATTGCTTTAATAATTAGAATAAACCACTAAAGTAACTGCTCTAATAATTAGAATAAACCGCTAGAGTAACCGCTCTCATCAGGGGACTTATTACTAGCCTTAACATGGTCATCAACTGTAGTGGCAACAACCATAGTCATGGGGGTGGGGGACCACCAAATCAACCATCTCTGCCAAAACCACACAGATATTATGTTTAACATCCTGTTTCTCCAACAAGTTCTACATCCTCTACTTTAAATCACTACTACCACTCTCCCGAGTACCATCAATTCATGACATCCCTTGAAGAATCACCACCTCATGCCTCTTACCATCCATCCTAGCTTCGATATTCTCATAATCCAACTGCTTATATGCCACCACCAACAACACAAGAAGGTTTAGCACCACAATACCAACAAATGACTGCCACTTGTGCTACAAATGTGCAGAGACATGTTGATACCAATGGGTCTCAACCACAACATGGAAAACGTTCCTTTTGGAGGAAGGATTGTAAACTGAAGCAAACCACACATGAACCCACCACATCATCTAAGCCAACACAATGCCAATCTGATGCACCACCTTCCTTGTTGTAACTAATGTCCTCTGATCCTACACATGGGCCACCATCCATCAGTACTCCAATCCTAAATCCAACCAATGAATCCATAAGGGTGGGAAGTCAACTAAATCCATGCATACTGTATCATGATCGAGGGTGTAATCATAGGCTAGCCATCCATAATGTTAACACACCTCATACCTTGACCCACCATACATTTCACAATCAAGTGTGTTATCAACAATTTTTCTACCTAGCCACCACACCACCAATAGACACCTAGTGGCTAGGGTACAGATAGTTCTTAATGTTTCATACATGCATGGATCCTTTGAATCCACTTATTAATCCTTGTCACGATTAGGTCATGGACATCACCCCCCATTCTAATCTTCAATATTTTTAAGTGTTTTTCATCGTTTTGTTTTACATTTTTTTGTCATTTTCATATTTCTTTATCCAATTTTTCTAGTTGTTGTTTTCATTTTCTTTTGTAATCTCGCTTGTGAAGAAGAAGGTCATGTTGCCCATTCAAGTGAGGTTTTCTCTATGTTGTCAAGACATAAGGGACTGATTATTTGGGTAGTGAGCCCACATCATCCATCCACTCATTCTAATAATAAGAGGTTCTTTCCCTAGTCATAATGATAATATTTTCTATCATCCAACCTAAAAATAACTTCATAATCATTATGTCTAGACAGAAGAGTGCATAACCAAGTGGAATGTAACAGGTGTAACATCAAGGGGATTTGTGGATTTGCTTTGGCCACTTCTGTATGTTCTATCATGTTGCTAAGGTTGTAACCATATCCTTGTAGATCTAACGAAAAATGGGAGTAAGAGTAACTTCAAACAACATTGAATAAACTTCTATGGGTTCCACTGGCAAGACATGTACCCATGCTTGAAGATTGGTAGCTTCTCAGAATCATCAAAAATATAATCGGAGTGCCATAATCAAGCTCCTCCCTTGGACAAAACACCAAGTGATGTTACTCCTCATGACTCTGATAGTCTTATGGTTGTCCATTGACGTGATGAAATGATGTGATGTCACTGAAATGTGGTTTGGATTTGGTTTGAATCTTGAACAGAAGGACACATGATTATTTAATCATTAATAACACACCAAGTTTCAGTGTGACCATGGTAAGCCACCTCATGTCCCAATTTTTGCAATCCTTTCTTCGGTCCATCTGATCTCATTGTCTAGATGATCATAACTTGTGGTTTTGTGTAACATAGAGTTATTATCTCCATTCGGTGGTTTTCACATGTGTGTTCTGTTTCACAAGTCTATCTTGCATTCAACCCCTTTAGTGCCTATGGACATTATAAGTGTGGTTACACAAGGGCATCATAGGCTAGAACTTGCTTTGGGAAGGATCCACTTGTGTAAATTCTGTGACTTATGCTTATTTGACATAGCCACATCATTTTCACCTCCCAAATGCTTCAATTATTACATTTTATTGTTTCCATGATCATGAAATTGATCTGTCCTACAACCTCAGTTTCAACACCTTTTTCTTGTTCATTTTAGTACTTTCCATGTCAATGACTTTCCCTTATCATACTTTCAATGCCTCCAATTGATTTTTCACTTACCCCAAAGTGATGAACTTAACTTCAAACCTTCCAACCAATCTTAGAGCTTTAGTTTGCATGTTTAGTTGCCCCATATAGTGAAGATTTTTGGACCTTGATGTAGTGTAGCCAACGTTGGGTCTAAGGTGTAAACTATATAAATACAACCCCCACAGTACTTCGAATTCATTTTCCTCATTTGCTACTAGGGGAGTTGTTGAAATTTTCTCGTGACTTAGAGCTCTAAGCACTCATCTTCCACTTGCAATATTTTTCTCTCTACCACTTCAATTTTCATGTCATACGAATCTATCTGAACCTAGAGTGTTCAACTTAGTCATTAGGAGGGGGGTTGGGGGGTTGGGCACAGGGGTGCTTGCATGTAAAACTTGTGCCGAATTGACATTGTTTGGGAAATTTTCTTGAAAATTTTTCTAACTCTACAATCATATGTATTATTAACTTAATGAACTAAGGTTATGGGTAAGGTACAAATTGATGATAATAAATATAACCTTAGTAACACTTCCTTTGCTTGATTGCAGATGGCCCCAAAAAGAGGTGCTCAAGATGAACCTCACAAAGAGCCACTAAGCATCCATGCAATGGCTATAGTCAATAAGGCGAACATGTGGCACATGTTGAGATGGAGGCCCAGTCCTTCAGTATCCACCAAGAGGCTCCTACTACTAGGCAATTGACCCAAGGAGAGGTAGTAGAACTATTGGCCCTCGAGCAAGGACAACATCTCACGTTGCCCCTTGACTGCCTTGTTGTTACCTTAGAAAAGTCCACATTGGCTTTAGTTATTATGGAAATGAACTTCAATCCATTCATGGAGTTTTCTTTAGAGGTAGTTTAGATGCAACTCAAGGTGTTTCCATTATGGCCAATTCTGTCAGATAGTGGCGAATGGTACCTGGGCGAAACCTATCAGTTTTGGCATAATAAGGATGAGGGCACCATTGTTAACATTTGTGGAGTGATCATCCCTTATTCAGTCAAAGTAATTGCTACAGCTCTCAACCTACCCAATGAAGGGACTAAGGTTGCTCATCTATCAACTAGATTTGACCTTGAGACCAAGAAATTGTGGCTGAGACGAGCATACGACAAGGAGGAAAAATGTACAATGAAATGACTTTGGAGGATAAAACATAGTTCAAGATTAGGACTTACCACTTGTTTCCCACAAAAGGGCTCAATCAAATTTCAACTTATGTGGCTAGGGAAAGTGCCATTTTAATGGATAAATTTGTAGCCAGTCTTTCCTAGTATTACTTCACTGAAATTCAATGGATAGAGGAGGAGAAGTTATAGGCATTGCTCAATTGCTACAAATTTCAATGGCCTGGGGACAAAGGAAAGTACCTGATGGAAGAACCACTGCCTTCGGGCACCACATGAACTTCCTTGTTTTATTTTTGCTTTGTAATAATGTGTCCCATTTTTGTATTACACCATTGCGACATGCAAAGAGTCAATTGTTTTGTTTATTATTTAGGTCAATCAATAATCCCATACCTACCCAACATTTTATAAAGAACTTGTTCCTCATTTTGTTTAACTTAAGGATGAGTTTTCATTTAGTTATGGGGGTATGATGAGTCATTGTTTGTTGGGCCCCAACATTAAATGCACGATGTTGAAGCCTCGACGTTGGGTATCCAACGTCAAAGCCAAGAAATGATGTTGGATATCCAACATCACCTCTTCTAGGTTGGCCTATAAATATAACACTTGGACACCTAGTTGATACATAGAGGGTAGAAGTAGAAGATAGTTTTAGTTTTTAGTTTTCTTTCTTTAAAGTTTTTCATTCCTAGTGCATGCCTACAGTGCGATGTTTGTAATCGTATGTCACCTTTGTTTGAGTGTGACGTACTTGGACACGTTACATGATGGGAAATAAAGATCGAGACTACTTCTATCATTGTAGCATCCACTTAATTTATCATTTCTTTCAATTATTAATTATTTACTACTTTCTTTAGTTAAATATTTTCATTTATTGCTATTTGCTATTCTTGTTATTAAGCAGAATGTGTACACCTTAATCACAAGCATTTAGGTGTAGACACGTGGTAATCCAAAGGTGTGTTGTTTGACACAACCAGTGACATACACTTGGCAATCCTAGAAGTACTTTTGAAAAGTCCAAGACGTATACGAATGATTAAGGGTAGATACCCATGACACATAGGCTAGTTAGATTTCACTTTCCATTCATAGGCTAGTTAGATTTCATTTTCCATTGTCCATTAGCTTAATTAATTTACCTCTTTATCATCATCAGGAGTAGCATAGAATTAGATAACATCATACACCTCACTTTGGACTAAACCATATGTGACAAAGCTACCACTAGTCCAAGTGGGAAGACCACGAACTGTGATTAGAGCATAATGATCTAGATACCACAACTAGTCCCATCCACAGAATTTGACAACATTGTGCATGAACGCTTGTGATTCGTATGGTTGAGTGTAGGGGTACCTTGCCACTCATCACTCACACTAATATTTGATATTTGAGATGGTAGTTTATTAGTAAGACTTTTGACTTGAAGCTACACATTATGGTTTCAATTCTAGCACACAACACTAAATTATAAAGTTTTAATATGGCTATATCTCTTAGGGGTAGATGTTGTTAAAAATTGTTTCAATTTCAAAAGAACCTTGATATTTGATGAGCAGTTAGGAACTTATCTTGGCTTTGGCCATATGAATTTCTTTGTCATTAATTTGCTTATACATGCCCACTTGATTCTTGAAGTGTTCCTTGAGCCTTTCATGTTTCTTGGCCTCATTTTGCCACACACTAATTTTAATGGCTAACTTTTGATAGACTGTGTGTACTTCTTCCATTGATAAAGTCCTATTTTCATGGGTCAGTTGTCTAATATTAAGGTTGATTCTATTGAACTACTCTCTAAGCTAATGAATAATTTCTTCTAGTATGTTCTTTTACTTTTCAATGTCTGTCAACCTTAAATTCTCTACAATAATTATTTTTTTACTCCTTCCAAAGTAGTAATGGCCTTAGTATGTGCATATGTTTGGGCTTATACCATTGAGACATTTTACACTATTCTCTTTCTCCAACTTCATCTGTTTTTGTTTGGTCATCAGTTGACCAATCTAATCATCTCTAAATGATGCTAACTAGTTTGGTGAAATATGTCATGTAGGATCTTATGTTTTTGTTCTCAATGCAACTAACTCTTCTTGTAATCTTTACACCTCACTTTCTACATGTTACATTTTATTTCTACCATGACTAGCTTGCCTTTTGTGAATATCAATTTTGACTCTATTGTAGTGATATCACTAGGGATACTAAAAAGATTCTACATAACTTTTCATATCTACAATCGTTTTTCTAGTGCATCTTCATGTTTTGTAAGGGTCATTGATGTTCCGGCTAAGGTTTCTACATCCTTAGCTCTAGTAATATCTATTGATGGCACAATGGAAAAATTAAATGATTTTTTAATGTGATCAATATGAATTTTGTTGCTTTTGCTGCATCTTGATGTTACATTATCACTATGGTGGCTCCTTCTCTAGTCTTTAAGATCACTTGAAAGGATGCAACGTTTCTTGAAATTTGTTGTGCACATCATCCTCTCCTGCTTGCAAAGATACTTGACCACTTGTAGGTCCTATGGATATGGTAGGTCTATTAGGATTATCTATGACTCGATACATACTTGAAACTTTCCTATTACCCCAAATTTTTTTTTTTGATATATGCTATAGATGGCTCATTGAAGGTCTATAGTCTTATGATAGTGGAGCACTTGGTCCTACTCTTTCAGCAATTGGATCCTATTTATTTTGTGCATGTGGTTAGAATGGTTTTTGTTGGTGTTGATCCTACTATAACCTTAGGGCTTGCTGGTTTTTCTATTAATCTTTCTTGGGTGGTACTAACTTAGAAATTTCAACATGTGATGCATTTTGAGCTTTGTAAAGAACATCATTGGTGTAGCCCAAAATTCTAGCTTATCAACATAACTTTCTAGAAAGATAAGTAAATGGTAGAGTGAGTTTTGTTGTCTTCTTTTCTTCAAAGATTCTTTGTATTTCTAGAAATAGTATATGAGCAATGTTGGATTAGAATTTCCCCATCAAAATAGTACTTCCTCTGGTAGCATAGGTGGAAATTTAATTGAGCATCTTTGTTGGGAAGGTGTCGTATGTCCCAATCTTGAAGTAGATCTTTTCAGCAGTAGATAATCCACTATATTGTTTTTCTATGGTTTTGTATGCTCTCTGCATCTATAAGTTTCATACATTTATGTCAGACCTTGTAGATATTTAAGGAATATTAGCCTCGACCTTGGGTAAATTTAGTGTCCTTAAGATTGCTTCCACTAAATAGGACATGGTTACTAATGAGCATCAAAGTGTCACGTCGATGGACCCTTGTTCATGGGGATCTATTTACGTGGTGTTGCCCTATTGACGAGGCCTTGTTGATGTAACCTTATAATAAAAAGTATACATATGAGCTCACAGTCATGTCTATGGAGAGTTAAGTCATAGTTGTAGTAGAGCTCTTGCAATTTTTCCATTTGAAAGTTAGAATATTTTCCCAAGTGCCCACAACAAGAGTCATTGAGTGTATGGATCTTTATTTGAGCACTATTGTGCTTGAGCATGATAGTGTGTGTGACAATAAAGACGAGCTTCTTGATAAACCTTGCAGCATTCTAGATAGTTTAAATGTTTTATTCATGCATTTAATATTTTCAGCTATTTATTTAATGTTTCTTAGCGATTAAGCTAATTAGGTAACTAAGTAAGATAAGCTAAATAACGATTAAGTAAACAAACAAGTACGATTGCTTTGAGCATAAACATATATTCACTTGGTAATCCTAGTAGTGTTATTGCTTGGTTCGCCTAGTAGCATAGCGCTTGGTAACCCAGTAGTGGATACATGGGTTCAGGATGTGTATGGAAAGTAGGACCGGATGCTTATGTTAGAACTAGTTAGAGATTAGTTAAGTAGTTAAATTAAATTAGTTATTAAATTACTTCATTTCTGTACTTTAAGTACCAAGGAACATAAAACATAAAACAATAAAAATCATATGCCTTGATTACACTTAACCATACCTTTATACATCACAAGTGTAATTGGAAAGACAATGAATGACAATTAGGGCAAGGTTCACTTCCTAGATGACTAGTGTACTAGAAGACATAGAGTCTGTGGAATTCGACAAGATCATGTGTGAATGCTTCATGATTCGTATGGTTGAGTGTAGGGATACATTTCACTACTCATCACTGGCACTATTGTTGAGGATTCTTTTTGTTTGAAATGTTCACTATCTAGGATTAGTGAACTTCATTAACATAGTTGGACAAATCCTAAGGTCAACATTACTCTCACATGTAATATAATTATATAAGCACACTGATATTCTATTTTTTTGCAAAATGTCATCTTCTCTCAGGTGTGACGATGTTAAATCACCAATCCCACAAGAGTGCAAGGTGGTATATACTCATCCAAATGACTATGTGCCTAATTTCACCTTCATCCTACACTAGGATGAACAATTGTGATGGTGTGACATGGAAGGCAACATTGTAATGCCTCTCGATCGATCTGTGTCTATGATGCTACTTCAAACTCTTAACAAGTTAGGCATCCAAGATCTTCAAGAGGAGTACGTTATGCATGATTATGACTACTAGGACTACCATCCCACTGGAACATAACGTTAGAGAGATCGACACCAGAAGGAGCAACATGCATTTGTGAAGGGAAAACAGTTCACCAATTCCTTGTTCCTGCTAAACCAAGATGATAATGAGGACCTTGTCTCTAGGGGCTCTCAACATAAAGATTCTCCACCCATTGTTACTGGTGGTGGGGGTGTAAACCAGAATCTACAATTTACTATCAACAATCTAGGTTCAGGAAAAGATGACAATTAAGGTAGGGACTCGGACAAGCATCAAGATGATAAGAAACTTGATGAATGTTGTTGCGACAACCAAAGGTGAGTTGGAAAATACCATGGTGGTGGTAATCCCCCTCCCTCTTCATCCTCTTCATCTACATCTTCTTCTTCCTCTTCTTCTAGTTTTGAAAAATGCTGTAGAAGGAACAATTGTGATGGAGATGAGTAGTAAGACAATAATACTGATTGCCATGCCCATAATAATTGAAAGGGTAATAGAAGACATCACTGGCGACAATGAAAAAATAATAATGATGAGCCTTTTCTAGCAACTCAAAGCATGCTTAACATTATAGAGGCAGTCAAGATTCCAACTAAGCATGTGAGAGATAGTCGGATCAAGCACTTAGACATGAAAAATATTCTAAGATTTGACGGAAGATATAACTCTAATTTGCAAAACCATCTACAAGCCTTTCATGATGCCTATACCTTATAAAACATAGAGAATGACTGACAGGAATTGAAGCTATTTCCTAGGACACTCATTAAGGAGCAAAAAAGTTGGTACCCCGTCCTTGCAACTAGAATTCATCTGTAGATGGAGTACCATGCTAGAGCTATTTAATGGCAAATACCGGACATAATATAGAGTGTCTAATATAAGAAGGAAAATCCAAGGCTAGAAACAGGGAACACATGAACCCTTGGATGTTATTATGGGTAGATATTATTCTCTCTTACATCGATGCCCTAGCCAAGGTTACTCTTAGAGGAAACAACTTTGTCACATTATAGATGGACTTAGAGTAGAAACCAAAAGAACTGTTGGGGTTTATGCCCAATGAAGACTATCTGAACTAAGAGCTCATCAGATGCAAAGGCTGATAGAGCATGTAGCAAAAGAAGAAGGTGAGTTGTGAAAAAGGGCAAGTGCAAATAATATAACAAGGATCCTTCCATCAAGAAAAGGGAGGTCTAATTCTATGATGAGGAGGAGTCGTCACTCGATGAGGTGGTGAACAAGAAAACCTTACCCATCTAAAAATCTATTTTCGATATTTTGGTAGGTTGATAAATTATGAAACTCTTTGGATGAAAAACTCCAAACTGCTATGAAAATTGTTGAAGAATCCAAAGAGCTATATAATGATCATAATTGTAAGAGACAAAAAGAAGTTGAATGTGCCTACTAAAGGGGCATGGGCAAAGCTACTATAGTAGAAGAAGATGTGGATATAGACTCCGATGATGATGCTGGGTGTGACATTTGTCAATATGACCATCCTAAGAGATGTTGCCCTATGGTGTCGCACTTACAAGAGTTTAGGGTATATGCATTGAATCCTCAACTAGCACAGAGGTGAGCACCTAGATGATTACCTTATACTCAAGGCAATCCAAGGTAGTTCCACTAGCAACAACAAGCTTACTATCCAAGTGGAGCTCCATCACAACTATATGAGCAATACTAGTAGTGGCACTAGTCATAATCATGGGGAATGCCACTGCCAAGATAGTAGTTCCCTTACAGAAAACCAGATCCATATGGGTACTATGTTTAGCAACTTGTTTCTCCACGAAGCTCTGCTAGTCATGCCTCATTCCAACATCACTATTATCCTCCAGAATACCATCGAACTCATTCACCATCTACTCAAGGAGAGCACCCATATCTGTACCACTTTTTGCATCCATTTGCACACATCCCTCCACCCTCAACCTAGCTACCTCTTGCTCCCCATGCAGGGTGAAATTCCCCCATAGCCATAGCAATGAAATGCTATGAGGGCTGTAAATTTACAACCAGCCTTCTAGTTGAGTGGTTCAGATAATCAATCTAGGAAATGACCATTTTTCTAACCGAATAGTCCTCCCAAACCCTCACAACCTAACGCAGCTGGTCATCCTATATCTATAGCATCCTCAACCTTTGCATTAAACACATTCGAGAGCCCTTCAAACCAAATGATGCCTTAGATCCACACTGTGATGTTAACTCATGCTATCTTTGATTGGATCAAGGCTGACAACCTTTCCATGAAAAGATCTAACTTGAGAAGTCCTCTTATTTACTTATAAATTGATGGACATGAGCCATGCAAGGCTCTTCTTAATTTTGGTTTTGGTGCCAATCTTATCTCCTATGATATGTATAAGGCCGAGAACCTACCACCTCTTAAGAAAAGAAATATCCATTTGAAATTGGTAGACTAAGAAATTACTATCCCTTTGGGATTAGTGGAGGATATTGTGATCACAATTTGTGGGTGGTTCTATCCTGCTGATTTTTTGGTGATCAAGGTAGAAAATTGCAAAGGTGAATTCCCCATCATTATGGGATGTGCATGGTTGAGCACTATTGATGCACGAATGGGCATCAAGGATCTCTCTTTGGAAATCTCAAAGGAAAATGAATTTGGACACCTCAAGAAGAAGTGAGTTCCATGCACTACATACAATGATAACAAGTGCAATTGCATCTAGAAAATCTAGTCCATTAAAAGTACATTTATCAAAGCATACAATCATTATGCACATGAAATTGATATTCAAAGGTACCTATACACAGTAGCCACAAAATAGGAGGGCACCTAGTGGTTGACAGCTAACTTTGATAGTAGCATACTATGCATGGAACCTATTGAGCACTTGACATGTGCCTATGTTTAGGGCATGGATGAACTTGAGCAAGTTCATCACCAACTCTTTGATGATGAAGATGATAATACTTGTTGGAGAGAGTTGGAAATCCATGATAATTTCAAGCAAGAGCCCATAGAGTTAAAAACTCTACCAACTAGAATGGAGTGTGCATTTTTAGACAATGGCAAGATAGTTATCATCAATGCGAATCTTGCTCCTGAACAAAAAGACAAGCTGTTGAAGGTGGTCAACAAATGGCCAACAATCTTTGCTTAGTCATATCTTGAGTTGATTGGAATTGATCCAAGGATATGTCAACATTGCATTTACACCAACCTGACCATAAAGCCAATAAGGCAGCCATAAAGGTAGATGAACCCCAAGTTGAAGTAGATTGTCAAGGAGGAAATAGAACAACTCCTCAAGGTAGGGTTCATCTATTCCATTGTGGATAGTGAGTGGGTTAGCCCACTTGTAATTGTGCCAAAGAAAGGTGACAAGTGGCAGGTCTACATTGACTTTAGGCTATTGAATATGGAAACATTTAAAGATCATTTTCCATTGCCATTTGTGGACCAAATGTTGGACATCATTTCTAGGCATTGCTATTATAGCTTCTTGGATGGTTATAATGACTATAACCAAATCCAGATTGCACCCAAAGATCAGGCCAAAACAACATTCATGAGTCCTTAGAGAACTTTTGCATATTGCAAGATGCCGTTCGGTCTATGTAATGCCCTTGAAACATTTCAACACTTGGTCCTTGGTATTTTTCAACAATAGATTAATAGTGGGGTAGAAGTCTTTATGGATGACTTCTCTACCTATGGGGCTACATTTGAGCATGCCTTGGACCACCTTGAGCAAGTACTAAAAATATGTGTTGAAACAAACCTTAGGCTCAATTGGCAGAAAAGCCATTTAATGGTCCAAGAAGGCATAGTACTAGGACATAGAATTACTCAAGCAAGGATTAAGGTAGACCCTGAAAAGATAAAGGTTATCCAAGGAATCACATACCAACTAGAGATATTCAAAGAAATTTGATCCTTTCTTGGATACATTGGCTACTACCAGTGATTTATAGAGAATTTCTCTAAGATCGCAAAGCTGTGGTCAAGCTTACAAAGAAAGATGTTCCATTCATCTGGATTAAGGAATGTGAACATGCATTCTAATAGCTAAAAAACTCATAGAAACTCCAATTCTATAGGCACTAGACTAGTCTAGACCATTTCATATAATGATGGGTGCATTTAATTATGCCTTGGGAGCCATGCTTATGTAGTTGGATAATAAGAAATGTCCCTATCACATCCACTACGAGAGTCAAAGCATTATGTGTGCATAATTGAATTACACCACAATTGAGAAAGGGCTGATGGCAATGGTGTATGCTCTCAAAAATTTTAGGCACTATGTGTTGGCTATAAAATGTTTATGCACAGAAATCACAATGCCATATGCTTCCTAATGAACAAACCAATGGTGAGCCCCTGTATCGTATGGTGGCTTGTGATCCTGTAGGAATTTGATTTCACAATGGTAGATTGAAAGGGGACTGAGAATGTGGTCACTGACCATCTTTCTTGGTTAAGATGGGATAACAAAGAGGAGGGAATTCCACTCTCTAATCAATTCCTAGATGAACTTCTCTTTTACCTTCTCACTTAATGAACAAATGCCCATAGAACCGAAATGGTATGATGGCATCCTCATTTACCTTCTCACTCAAGAGATGCCACAATATTTTGACTTTAAGAAGAAACAAAAGTTTCTTCATTGGGCTAAGTACTTCATGGAAATCAATGAACACCTTTACAAGGTGTGCATCGATGGCCTAGTTCATTGGTGTATCCCTGATGCGTACCAATTGTGCATTCTCTAGGATGCTCATGAAGGCCCTTGCAGAGGCCACTATGCTAGGAGACACACAACCATAAATATCATGATGGTAGGATACTATTGGCCTACAATATTTAGGAATGTCCATTAATTTTTTTGATCCTATGAACGTTGTCAATGAGATGGTGGGATGACTACATGAATGGAGGGTCCTCATTTGCAGATTTAACCATTGAAGTCCTTTAACATATCGGGCATAGAATTCATGGGTCCCATCACATCCATGTCTAATGGAAAGGCATAGATCATTGTAGTAGTTGACTACTACACTAAATGGGCAGAATCAGTAGCCATCACCAACTGCTTGATTTGTATTACAAAATGTTGTAAACAGGTTTGGGATGCCACATGCATTGATTTTTGACAATGGAACTCATTTTACAGTTGCCACTTTTTGAAAACTCATGGAACGCTTGGGGGTCAAACATAAATTAACAACACCCTATCACCCCTAAGCTAATGGTTAAGAAAAGGTAACTAACAGGAAGATTATAAGGATTCTAACAAGAACTATTAGCCAATATAGGAGAGATTGGAGCACAAAACTCAATGATGCCCTTTAGGCCTATTGCTCAACATAGAAACTCCCTATTGGCTACTCTCCCTATGAGTTAGTGTATGGAAAACTTCCAACACTCTCGATTTAATTCAAACTCCATACACTCTCAACAACCTGTGATCTGAATCTTGACCTAAGTCTAGCATAAAAAGAAAGACTGATCAATCTCAATGTGCTAGATGAAAATTGATTAGTGGCCCTATCTTTAAATTAAGTGCACAAGGCATTCAACAAGTAATGACATGACCTTAGAATATGAAAAGTGAAATTTTAACTAGGAGATAAGGTTCTTTATTGGAAACCCCTACACGTATCTTAGAAAACTAACTTTTAAAAATTGTAGGAAAGACCTTATATAATTGATGAAACTTTTTCCTTTGGGGCCATGTTAATCTACAAACTTGAGAGCCCAAATAAAAATAAGTTGGTCAACATCCAACAAGTAAATCCCTTCCACAAGCCAAGGTAAGCCAATGTAACAAATACCGCAATGGATGGACAACCATGCTTAATTATTCAGATCTCCTCCTTCCAACACAGTTGTGGGGGAGATGATCATCTGTGCTCATCATGCATATGGTTCCACACTTTTTCTATTTTTTTTTCACATTTTTATTTGTAATTTGTTTCTTTCACACCTTTTTGATTTTTAAACTTTTTCCTATTTTTACACCATTTTTTGTTTTACACCATCATTAGTACATTTAACCTTTTCTTGAATATTTTATACTTTCTTATATATTTTACTTTATTTTTAGTATGTGATTTTCTAATTTTTTGCTAATAAACATGATTTGTGCCAACAAGACACAGTGGTGTTGTAGTTATTACTAATGGTGGTTTGTGCTTTATGTTTTTTTTATTAATGTCTAGTTTCTATTTTTGAATTTTTGTGTTGGTGGCTAAGTCATGGTTTCTTTTTCATGGAATAGGTAGTGAGTCCACGACATCCACCCATCCATAAACTTTATGGTTTTCCTTGTTCTAGAAATTTGAGGTCCCTTTCTTTAAATAAATATATAATAAATTTGTGACCTTGGTAGTTTATGGAATTGGGAAGGATTCAAAAGCTTGCACATGGTGTCACTTCAAGGGGACTCAATACTCTTTGTGCCCTTCTACTTGCTCAAGTGCATGAGTGTTTTTATAGACTTCTCACCATTCCATGTTGACCAATAACAAGAAGTTAAATAAAGTCTTTGCATGGCATGGCTCTCATCCAAAAAGAAAGAAAGAAAGAAAGAAAGAAAAAAAGAAAACAACAACATAAAAAAAACATGATGGAAATTCAAAGCACACCCCTTAGAAATATAAATTGACTATAAGCATTAGTTATGGGACTAGAAAGACATGTTACCCATGCTTGAAGGTCCCCTTTGACTAAGGTCCTCTCTCACTTCCTACTTCTCTTTTCTTCTCTTTATGGAATGGTGGTTGTTCTATGGGAGTGCTCTTGTGTCTTGAGGAGGTGGATAGATCTTGGAGTGACGATGTGAAGTCACTAAAAGTGGTTGGTTTTGGTTTGGACTAAGGATGGATCTTCTTAGGTCATTTTAAACATAAACTCCACAAGAAACTTCTCATTACCTCAATTTGGAATTTCATTCCACCTTTTCCATCATCCATCTATGTTGTTTGTAACTCACCTCACTGTTGAAGTCCATGTTCTAGATTTGGTGTCCTGGTCTAACGTACTTGAATTCTTTGGTAGAATCTTCTGGGTTTTAGTCCTTAACTTCAATCAACCATTAATCAACTATGGGGCCCATGGACTCCTTAGGTTGCAGTTATGCAAGGGAAAATAGGGTGTGTGCCTGCTATGGGGAGGACCCACTTGCATCTCTCTTGGTTGGGTTTGTTAAGCACCTTATCCTTAGGCATTTTTACAATCAAAATCTTTCATACACCAATCGTCTACATAAAACCATGTGCTCTTTTACATATTTTATTCAATAAATACATACTCCATAAAATTTTTAAATTTTTGAGCTTTCGAAGATCCTCTTCAATTATTTCATCATATTCTTGTCTTTTTTGGAACTCCATGGATCCCAAATTCATTGAAAAATTCCTTGTATTTTTGAAGACATTCAAATTTTAGAATTTTTCTTATGGGCTCCGTATATGGGGCCTCGTCGATGAAGTAGACGTGTATATGAGGCATCGTATACATATCCCCATTGAGATAGTAGAAAAATAGTATATATATGCGCAACCCCACTTTGAAATTTTTACATTTTCTCATAAACACCAATGGAGTTTTTCAAATTTTTAGAACCTAAAACCTTCCAGAGCCCATAACTTCCTTACTATTTATCAAAATGACTCCATTCTTTGACCCTGCAGCTATTGGAGGTAAGCTCTTTGTTGTGGGGGCCACAAATATGCCATTTTTGATGAAAATGTTTTTGCCATTTTTCTAACTCCCACAAAGGTTTAACTAAGAAATCAACTATTAAATACCAAATTACAAGAGTTAAACCTTTCCAACAAGCTTTAGTGACATTTATAATAAATAATTAATAAAATAATCAATATGCCATGGTCTAACCTTAGCCAAAGTGTAATTGACTAACGAGAAAAGGTACAAAAATTTAAAGTTACACATTATATCTACTAATCCATGGATGTGTTGTGACCATAGATGGCATCAAAAGGAAAACACATGCAAGAAGCAGGACCATCTCAATGAAGAAAGAAACAACCTAGAATGGGAAGGGGCCAAGAACAGACCAAAGAAGAACCACTTACAACCCATGCCATAGGTCCTCTTAGGGAAGAGGTTAAGGTGGAATCTATTTGACAGATTTCAGAATTAGAAGTAGCAACAGAACATTCCCACTGGGATGATGCATCGATGCAATAAGAAAATCTTGAGGTGACCTTGACAGAAGCCTGCCTAAATTAAATCAGATCAAGGTAGGTCTAAAAAATGGTGCTCTAGGAGTTAAAATTTAGCCCTTTCTTGGAGCAGGCACCAAAATAAGTGCACGACTAATTAAAGACCTCTCCCATGTGGCCAATCATCACTTCCACTAGGGAGTGTTATATGGGAGAGACATTTTTATTCAGGAATAACAGGCAGGTTGGATCAATGGTAAAAATCAAGGACATCTCAATGTCTTACTTGGTGTAAGGCATTGCTAAAGTGCTTAGGTTACCAGAAATAGGGATGAATCTCATTAAGATTCTAATGTAGACAAATCCCAACATGAAGAAAGAATGGGTGCAATAGTGCTATGGTGCCAACTGTAAGGAGTTTGGTGCACTCACATTGGCAGAAATGATCCACTATAAGATTGTAGGCTTCCACCTCAATCCCATGGTGAGGCCAAGAAAAATCACTACCTTTTTTGTCCATGCATGTGCCACTTTGAGTAGGAGATTCCCTGTCAACCTTCCATAGCTAATCTATCTAGAGATGGAGAAGCGATTTAAAGAAAATGAATGTGGAAGGAAGGCACTTCCCTTGCCATGTCTCATCAAAAAAATCTATCAGAGGGGAGGAATAGTCTATTATATGAATGATGCTGTTAGACATGCCCCAACTACTAATTGGGTGAAATGATGAAAGATAAAACACCTACAACAACCATTCAAGAAGAGAAGTAGTAGTTAGTGCCTTCACCTACCACTCAAAAAACTATGCCAGACATTGTTGCAATAGCTCAATGGTTGCATGAGTATCAAGAATCGCTCTTAAGTAAACAAGAGCAACAAGTAGGCATGAGTGACAGGGATATATCTATGTATCGACCAACAATGACTCACCTAAATGGGATGGCCCAAACAATCAACCTGATGGGTGGAGTTGGATCCATTTTCTCAGCCCAAAGAATGTAGTTGTCTACGAGATTGAATCCTAGTGCTAGAGAGGTCATGGTATCTCTTACAGAACAACAACCACTCCAAAAATTTTTTGGGAATGCCACGATCTTCTTGGTGCACTTGGAGGAAGGTGAGGGGGTAATAGTATTGGTGATGTAGCAGTAAGGGTAGGAGACAACAAAAAAAGTGGTTGCTAATCGAATTGCTGAAACACTTAATGGGCTTGTGACATCTGTACTAAATGTCACTACAATAAAAAATGATGTTTGTAGGAACCACAAGCAATAGAATAAATGTAGCACAACATGAGAAATTGCTCGACCAACTGGTGGGAACCAAGAAACCTAGTTAGAGCTGCTAGAGGAAAGGGGAAAAAACATTATTCTAGAGGGGTAACTCGAAATAGCCAATGAGCTAAACAAATGCTTGGTTGTTGAAGATGTTGAATGAAGAGCCCAAATTACCAATCTTACATTTCTCAACCTAGCATTGACAAAAGATGAAGCTCTTGAATAGCTTCATACTAGGCTAAAAGAGGATGAGGGTGCGATGGAGATGGTGGTGTTCTATTGATCCTTGGTAGAGGCTACACAACAAAAAATTTAGAAGGACTTGGATTAGACCCACTAGGAGAATGTACAATTGATTGTAGAAAACCATCACATGTGGAATGTTGATGAGAACAAATAATAATTAACCAACTTCATCCATCAATAGTAGGAGCAACTAGCTAGAGCAAACATAGAGCTAAGAAGATTGATAGTAGAAAATAAAAACCTCTTCATGGAGGGGGTCTATGCCCTTCGCCAAAAGACTGCGATAGAGGTAGTTGCCTAGAAATTAGAGGCTCTCAAATTTGAGAGAGTCAAGGATCATTATAGAGATCAAGTCAGTCTACAAAAAGAAATGAATGAAAAACACATCTAGTTGATGAAGGTGAAAGTGAATGAAACCCTTTAGTAACTCTAGTAAGGAAGAGAATTATGGAAACCCATCATTGAATGGATAGATGCCTACAACAAGGCAAAGATTCACATGAAGGAATTGCAAATTAAGGAGATGATAGAATACATGGAGTTTTCCAATCTCTAATATGTAAATCTAGCCATGTTGACTATCGGACAATCATGGTCAAAACTTGAGAAGTGGGTGGCCAGCTCATACTTGTTGTATGAGGTTGAGTTCAAGGATTACAAAGATATTAAGCAAAAGCTTGTGATGGAAAATGCTAAACCTAAAGTTCTCAAAGGAAAATACACTAATCAAAGATCTACTATTGAGAACTTGGCAAAAAGGATGAACAACTACCAAGAGCTACAAAATGTAATTAGGGTATTCAATGTTAAATGCAAACAACTCGTTACTTGGTTCATTAATGCCAAGGAGCTTTTCCTAATAATGATATATCTGTGGGATATTCCCATTCTTGTCCACATTGGTGATGCTGCATGGATTATGAATGATCCTTGGAGTAAGGAGCAAAAGATAAAGGCATTACTAGATGCCTTTTACCTTCCATTGGAAGTTGTAGCTATAGCAGGATAGCCACAACTGCCTCAACAACCACATGTGATTGAAGCTGGTGAAGATCCTTCAAAACCTTAGGAGCCTCCACCTCCTAGGACTATTTGATCTTCTCCATCGCCTTCATGCCATCAAAGGATGTGCCATCCAATTTTGTATAGTTATATCATGATGTTTAATTTTGTGTTATGAACATCACAATTTTTGTAATTTGTTGATTTGTACACTCAGGCACTTAATTTTGTTATGTCAGTTTGTTATGTCAAGAGTCAGTTAATAATTCCATACCTTTCCAATTTTGTAATGGAACTTGAGAATGAGTTTTCATTCAGTTGTGGGGGTATGATGAGCATCAACGTGTCACATTGGCAGGCCCGTATTGATGCAACCTCATTGATGGGCCTTATTTACATGGTGTTACCTTGTTGATAGGGTCACATTGACGTAGTGTTTGCTATGTCTATGAGGCCTTGTCGATGCAGCCCTGTATTAAAAACCATAAATATGAGCTCATAGCCATGTTTGTGGGGAGTCAAGTCATAGTTGTAGTAGAGCTCTTACAGTTTTTCCATTTGAAAGTTAGAATATTTTCCTGAGTGCCCATAGCAAGAGTCATTAAGTATATGGATCTTTATTTGAGCATTGTTATACCTAAGCACGATAGTGTATGTGGTAATAAAGATAAGCTTCTTGATAAACCTTGCAACATTTTGGATAGTTTAAATGTTTTATTCATGCATTTAATGTTTTTAGTTATTTATTCAATGTTTCTTAGTGATTAAGCTAATTAAGTAACTAAGCAAGATAAGCTGAATAATGATTAAGTAAATACATAAGTACAACCGCTTCAGGCATAAACATGTATTTGCTTGTTAATCCCAGTAGTGTTATTGCTTGGTTCACCCAATAGCATAGCACTTGGTAACCTAGTAGTGGATATATGGGTTGAGGACATGTATGGAAAGTGGGACCGGATGCTTATGTTAAGACTAGTTAGAGATTAGTTAAGTAGTTAAATTAAATTAGTTATTAAATTACTTCATCTCTTTGCTTTAAGTACCAAGGAACATAAAACATAAAATAATAAAAATCATATGCCTCAATTACACTTAACCATACCTTTGTACATCACAAGTTTAATTGGGAAGACAATGAATGACCATTAGGACAAGGTTCACTTCCTATATGACTAGGGTACTAGAAGACATAGAGTTCACGAAATTCGAGTGGATCATGTGTCAATGCTCCATGATTCATATGGTTGAGTGTAGGGATACCTTTCGCCACTCATCAGTTACTTCCTTAATCTTCATAGTCGCATCATCTTGTTTGTGTTGCTAGAATTAATAGACTTCTCCCAAATAGAATTCACCATTTTTAGAAATAGTTAGCTATAGGGAAGAGGCTCGTAGTTATTCATAGGCCTTTGCAAGCGCAAACTCCATGAAGGATCCAAAACTAAGTTTTATCATTGATGAAGCATCAATAAAATAGCTACACCAACACATGCCCATGTATGCATTGTAGGATGCATTGACACATGTGCATCGATGCTAATTCACCCATTGCTTATATAAGTGTGAACATTAGCTACATTTATGACATCAATTGGTTGATTCCTTAGCCAAACTTTTGTAGTTTCTTTTCATAAGACTTAGCAAAATTTTTACTTTGAGTGCCTATAGCATGGATTAAATTAACTATATAACATTTTATTCAAGTGGAATATGTACATAAACAAAGTTGCATGAATAACAATAAAATCAAGATTTCTTCTATTCATTGTAGCACTTGGATTAGCTTGAATTTATTTTCTAGCATTTTACTTTGAATGCAATTTACCTTCTTATCTTTAAGCATTTAACATTATAATTGATACGTATCATGAATTCAAGTGCTAGGTTTGCTAAGTAATGTGAATGGATAAAAGACAAGAAAGTATATTTAAGTGTGGATTTAAATGTATAGGGAAAGTGACATGAATTACTTTAGTTTAAGTTTATTTCCCAACATTTTACATTGAATGTAATTTACTTTCTTGTCTTTAAGCATTTAATATTATAATTGTTAAGTAATGTGAATTCAAGTGGTAAGTTTACTAAGGAACGTGAATGGATAAAAGACAAAAATATATATTTAAGTGTGGATTTGAATGTTTTGAGGGAAAGTAACATGAATTGCCTTTCACTTTGTGCATAAATATCATGTATCATCTTTAAGAAATAATAATAATAATATTTTATTAAGGCATACTGCATAAAAGCAAACTAAGATGTCTTCTTCTTAGAGGGTTAATTCACCACCTGCTGATGACTTTAATCAGCAACATGATAGATCTAGAAGAAACACTGATAAGATACCTCAACAACTAAAGGTTGTATATGCACATCTAAATCCCTATTATCTAAACTTCACTTTCATCCTTCATCATGTTGAATAGCTATGCTAGAGAGATTTTGAAGACAATGTTGTGTTGCCTCTTGATCATTCTATTCCTTCAATGTTCATGATAGCTCTTAGGAAGCTAGGACTTAAACTAGTAGCCCCACATTACCAAGTGAAGGAGAACCTCTCTAACAGTTATTAACCAATAGAGGCCAAATGTAGAAAAGATAAATGAATGGAGGCATACCATAAAGCCTCCAAAGGTAAAAAGATCCCAATCTTACTATTTTCACAATCATAGAAGCATCACCCAGAATTTTCATCAAGGAAATATCAGCCCTAAAGTCCTCCTCCCTTCAGTGAGGATGATATAACCCATCAATGATTATGTTTTACCTTGGAAAGTAACTAGGGTGAAGGGAGAACTAGTTCGAGAACCAAGAGAACCTCAAGCTTAAGATTTTCCAACCATTCACTAAGAGGACAACCAAGGTACTAAAGGAGAAGAACAAGTTGGCACCACTCTCCTAGTCCTCCACCTTCACCATCATCCTCATTGTCAAGCTTTGATAGGAAGGAACATAGTTGAGACTGAAAAAGAAATGATAAAGGTTGAGATAGAGATGATAGAAGGCCCCATCATAGAAATGGGTAGAGAGAGCATAGACAACAGTAAGAAGAAGAGGAGCATCACTAAGAAAGAAAATATAGTAGGCCACATCATAGGTGACATGGCCATGATAGGGGTCACCATGAACATAATGACTATGATGAGCCACTATTGGATACAAGAAGCATGATAAATATTTTAGAGGCAATTCATATTCCGATGAGGCATTAAAGGAATAGTTGAATCAAACGGTTTGATATAAAAAATATCTATTAGTTTGAGGGAGGGTATAACATTGATCCAAAACATCATTTGTATGCCTTACATGATGTTTGTGCCTTGCAAAATATTGAGAATGAGTGGCAAAAACTCAAATTATTTCCTAAGACACTTATCAAAGAAGATAAATATTTCAGAGGCAATTCGTATTCTTACGAGGCATCAAAGGTATAGTCAAATCAAATGGCTTGATATAAACAACATCTCTAAGTTTGAGGGAGGGTATAACATTGATCCACAACATCATTTGTAAGCCTTACATGATGCCTGTGCCTTGCAAAATATTGAGAATAAGTGGCAAAAACTCAAATTATTCCCTAAGATACTTATTAAAGAAGCTAAAATTTGGTACCATACGTTGGAGCCAGAATCTATCTACACATGGAGTACGATGATGAAGTTATTCAATGATAAATATTAAAAGTACTCCAAGATGTCCAACTTGAGAAAACAAATACAAAGTTGGAAACAAGGTAGTCATGAATCTGTTGATGTAACCTTGGGCAGGTATTACTCTTTTTGCATCGATGACTAGGTCATGGTTTCTCTCAAAGAGAATAACTTTGCCATGTGATAGATGGGCTCAAAAACAAAACCACTCCAATGTTCAAGTTCACATGTAAATATACTTGATTATCTTCTATCCATTCATGTTACTTAGCAAACTTAGAACTTCAATTCATGTTACTACTATAATATGAAATGCTTAAAGATAAGAAAGTAAATTGCATTAAAAGTTAAATGCTAAAAAATAAACTTAAACTAATCCAAGTGCTACAATGGATAGAAGAAATCTTAATTTTATTGGTATTTATGCAACTATGTCTAGGTACATATTGCACTCAAATAAAATATTGTACAATCAATTCAATCCATGCTGCAGACACTCAAAGGGAAAAGTTTGCTAAGTTTTACAAAAAGAAACTACAAGAGTCTGGCTAAGGAATTGACCAAATAGTACCATAAATGCGGATGGTGTGTGCAATTATATAGATTTTTATAAGAGCGATATCATAGATGCAACATCATTGATGTGATATCACATGACCTTATATATTATATCTAAGATATCATCATTGAAATTTTCAATTTTTTTGCAAATTCTAATGAAAAAAATGGATTGAATGGGTAATATGGAAGGTGTAAAGATGATCCAAAGGGCTCTTGATCATAGATGATTCTTAGAATATAAGATATTTTTGTCAAAATTTTGTGAAAGAATGAGTTTGGGCAAGGTAAGTTAATTAAGTTTTTAGGAAATGGTTTAATCAAGATTATTGAACTTATGAGTGAATATGGACATGCAGGAAAATAACTATGATTACTTAAGTATTTAGGATGTAAAAGATGATGTAGAATTGATCATCAAGTGTGAAACACAAGAGTTATATAAGTGTATCCTCCCCAAAGTCGGCTCCTACACTTAATGTCCTTGTATAACAACACCTACAAGTATCCATGGGCACTTAAGAAGTTGAATGTAAATCATACATGTCTTCCAAAACACATATGTTAGCATTACCCTGATAAGAAAATAACACTATATTATACATAATCATCAAATTATATTTTTATATGATGGTGAGGGGAAATGGTACTAGTAGGGATTGTAGAAAATGGGATGTGATGTGACTTAACCTTCCCGTTCGAGATCCAAACCAAGTCCATACCACTTACTAGTGACATTGCATTATATCATCTCAAAACTAAAAACCATAAGACTATCACAACTATAAGAAATATTATTCTTGGCAAGGTGGTACAAGGAAGAAATTTTATTACTACATAATTTATTTAAAAAGAGACTTAGCCATTAGATAGAAGAGTGCCTTCAAGCATGGGTAACATGTCTTTCTAGCTTCATAACCAATGCAAGTTTAAGAAACCATAAAATTCCTAAGAATTCACTTACTTTCAAGCATGGGTAACATGTCTTTCCAATGAAACTTGGAAAAATTATTATTATGTGTATTTATTATGTTATTACTATGTCAATCTTACCAGAGGACTACCTTTAGGCATGGGTAACATGTCTTTCCAGTGACATGGCGAGGTAACACTTATTTTAAAACATGGTTCCATTTTTCAATAGAAATCAAGTAAATATTATAACTTAATAGCATGATGAGAGTCATATTAGTTGTGATGAGTAGTGAGTATACCCTATGTCCAACCATACAAATCACTAGTGTTCACTAAGCAATCTAGTCAAATTTCGTAGACTTTAGCTCTCCAATTATACTAGGTATAGGCAATGAATATTAATGATATGATCATTGTATTCTTAGTCTTACTTGTGAAGTGCAAGTGTATGGTTAAGTGTAACTAAGGCATATAATTTTTATCATTTTATGTTTTATAGTTTATATTGCTGAATTGCTAAAAAATAAAGTAATTAAATGTTTAACTAATCTGGTAACTAACTAATGTATCAACTAATCCTAACATAAGCATATGTCCCCATTTACTATGTACATCTTGAACAATGTTGCAATGTTATCGGGTTACCAAGCATTAAGTGCTATTGGGATTACCAAACATTAACGTATGCTCGAATGTTCATACTTATGTGTTTTAATTAATCATTGTTTAATTAACTAAGTAATTCGATGCATTAAAATAAATTGCATAAATAATAAATGCATTTAAAGTATAATATATTTCCAAATGCTGTAAGGTTTGTGAAGAAAGCTCATCTTTATTGCTAATCACACCAAGGTGCTTAGCTACATTAGTGTTTGAATAAAGATCTATACACTTCTCACTTCTACTACAAATGCTTAGAAAATATTCTAATTGTCAAACAAAAAAAATGTAAGAGCTTCACTAAGACACTAACAAATTGATGCCATAAATGTGGCTGGTGAGCACATATTTATAGGCAAAGAAAGACACTTGATGAGTGGCGAGGTACCCCTACGTCCAACCATACGAATCACGAAGCGTTCACGTGTGATCTAGTTGAATTTCGTAGACTTTGTCATTTCTAGTGCACTAGCCCTTTATAAAGTGAATCTAACCTTAAGGTAAATTTTTGTCCTCCCAATTACACTTGTGACATTCGTTGGTATGGTTAAGTGTAACTGAGGCATTCAATTTTTATCATTTTTTATGTTTTGTAGTTGGGTGCTTGAATTGTAGATAAAAAGGAATTTGATTAACTAATCTAAATTAACTAATTAACTAATCATTTAACTAATTCTAGTATAAGTATTCGTTCCCACTTTCCGTACACATCTTGAACCCATGCATCCACTACTAGGCGACCAAGTGCTATGCTACTAGGTGTACCAAGTAATAATGCTATTTGGATTACCAAGTGAATACATGTTATGCTCAAAGCAGTCGTACTTATGTGTGTATTCTATCTCACTTAATTACCTCATTAATGTAATAATTAGAAAATATTTAATAACTAATTGAAATCATTTAATAAATAATTGAAAACAATAAATGCATGAATAAAATAGCTAATCTATCCAAAGTGCTACAAGGTTTATTAGAAAGCTCATCTTTATTGCTGCACAAATTGTCGTACTTAGGTATAATAATTCTTGAATAAAGATTTGTACACTTAATGAATCCTATTGTGGGCACTCGGAGGAAAAATTCTAACTTTCAAATGGAAAAAATGTAAGAGCTTCGTAGCTATTGAAATCTAGATTATCATAAATGTGGCTGGTAGGCACGTATTTATAGGTGATAGATAGACACTGTATTAATGGGGCCTCGTTGATGCACGATAAGATGCATCGATAGGGCCTCATTGACATGGTCAACTACATCAACGAGGCCTCATCGATGCAGCCAACCAACGACTCATCATACCCCCATGACTAAATGAAAACTCATCGTTGAGTTCTTTTACAAAATTGGGAAGGTATGGGATTATCGACTGATTTTTCTTGAACAAAACAAATTGATTGACTTGGAAAAAAATGGAGTGCTTGGGTGTACGAATGAACACATTACAAAAATGGTGGTGTTCAGGACACAAAATTAAAAACCATGACATAACTCTTCAAAAATTAGACAACACGTTTCATGAGTGGCTAGGTACCCCTACACTTAATCATACGAATACAAGCATGTATGCACAATCTAGTCAAACTCTGCAGATGGACTAGTTGTGGTATCTAGATAGTTACACATTGATCGTAGTTCCCTGTCTTCCCACCTGGACTAGTATTTGCTTTGTCACGTATGGTTTAGTCCAAAGTGAGGTGTACGATGTGGTCCTAAGCTAGTGCTACTCCTAGAGGCAATGGAAAATAACTTTGTTTTAAGCTAATAGGGAATGAGAAGAAAAATCTAAGCTAGCCTAAGTGCGATAAGCATCCATCCTTAATCATCCGTACACATCTTAGACCTTGTGTACTACTTCTAGTATTACCAAGTGCATGTTACTTAAGCACTCCTAGATATGCTATTGGGATACCAAGTAGTCACACTTAAATGCTTGTGATTAAGTCATACTCATTCTGCATTTAATAACAGGGATGGTAAATGAAGGTAAAGAAATATTAATTAAGAAAAGAATAAATAAAAATAACGATTAAAAAATTAAAACTAAGTAAATGCTACAATGATGGAGCAATCTTGATCTTTATTATCAGTCATGTACGTGTCCAAGTACGTCACACTCGAATAAAGGTTTCGTACAATTACAATCATTACACTATGGGCATGAATTGGGGAAAGGATTGAAATGAATTGAAATTGACAAAAAAGACTCTACTCTGATACTAACTGACTCTTCCACTTCCTGTGCATCCAAAGGTGTATTTGTAGGCTTACACATGAATTGCAATATCATGTATCTAATATCATTATCCAGGTCGCGATATCGTGGATGTGATATTGAGGGTCCGATGTCAAGGGTCCAATATCAAGGGTCTGATGTCAAGGGTTCGATACCAGCACTTGGCAAACCATGATTCATCAACGTTCCCTAATGGTGTGAAGCTTATTGGAGAAGATCAAATGGTCCCAAGCAGTNAATGGTGTGAAGCTTATTGGAGAAGATCAAATGGTCCCAAGCAGTGGTGGTTCTTGAGGCTTCAAGGGACCTTCACTAGCTTCACGCATTGGTAGTGGTTGAGGTGGCTACAGTTATCCTTTCTATTGCTCCAACTTTAGGCATGAGGTGGAAAACATGTAGTATGCTTTCATTTTCTCCTCCTTGCTCCCAAGATCATGCACCATCCACGCAACTTCCCCAATGTGGGTTGGAATGGTCACATCCCAAGGACACGAAATTGTTGGAAATAACTCCTTGGCATTGACAAACCAGGTAGCGAGTTGTTTACATTCAATGTCAAACACTCTGACTATGTTCTTTAGCCCTTAGTACTCATTCATTCATTTGGCTAGGTTCTTAGTGATAGATCATTGATCTCTAAATTGTCCTATGAAAACTTCAAGTTTAGCATTAGCAATCTCAAGCTTCTACTTGGTGTCCTTGTGGTGCTTGAACTTGGCCTTGTATAGTAGATACAAGCTAGCCACTTTTTTTTCTAATTCTAACCATAACTGTTTGGCTATTAGCATTGCCAAGTTTACATAATGGAGATTAGCCAACTTCATATACTCTGTCATCTCTTTGATTTGCAACTCCTTCAAGAGGATCTCTACTTTGTTATAGGCATTAATCCCATCAAGGATGGGCTGTCACATCTCTCTTCCTTGCTGGAGTTCCTGGAGGGCTTCATTTATTTTTGCCCTTGCTATCTAAATTTGTTTCTCATTCACTTCTTTTTGCAAACCAACATAGTCCCTGTAGTGATTTTTCACTTTCTCAAATTTGAGAGCTTTGTTCTTCTAGGCAACGATCTCAATGGCAGAATTTTAATGCAAGGTGCATACCTCCTCCATTAACAAATTGTGGTTCTTTATGGAAAATTTCCTAAGCTACTCCTACTGTTAATGAATGAATTCTTACATTTGATATCTCTGAGCATCAACATTTCGCAGGTGATGATTTTTTGTGATCAATGTTTCATTCTCTTGGCACATCTGATTCAAGTCCTTTTTTATTGAGTGAATTTTAGCTTTTTCCATGGACTGTTTAAAGATGGCCATTACTACTTCCTCCTCAACCTTATGAAATCATTCTTGAAGCTCTTTGATAGCTTCATCTCTTGTTACGGTCAAGCACCTTTACGGTCAAGTATTGATTTTGCTCTTGGTCCATTTCTAGTTGCTCCTCCAAAATGATGCATTTGCCCCTTACATTTAGTAGTACTAATTGGGTTGTGATGATGTTCTTTGGGAGATTAAAGATGTTTAGAGTTGGTTGCCCGGTTCCTAATAGTTGTTCCAGTAATTGTTCGTGCTGGGCTACATTCAATTTTTCACCAACCATGGTTGTGGATGTTTGCACATCTTGAAGTACATATACATTTGGTACAAACATTACCAGTGCATTTAGTGCTTTAGCTACATGGTCAACAACCACTTCTACTGCTACCTCCTACCCTTGGTGCTGCATCACCAAAATAGTTGCCTCTTCACCCTCCTCCAATCGCACTGAAAAAGTGGTGGTATTCTCAGAGACTTTTGGAAATAGTTGGTGTCTTGCTAATGACATCGTTACCTCTTGAGCATTGGGATCTAACCTCGAAGGCAACTGTGTTCTTTGGGTAAAGAAAATTGGACCAACTCTCTCCAATTGGCTAATTATTTGGGCCACCTCATTAAGGTGATTCATTGTTGGCTAATACACAGATGGATCTGTCCCACTCATTTCTTCTTGTTGCTCTTGTTCACTGATGAGATATTCTCAAATTTGACATAGATGCTCAAGGACTGTGCAAGCCTCCAATGTTGTCTCTTGAGAGGGTGGTGGTAGTGGCAACTCCTCTTCTTGAGTGGGTTTTGGCCTTTTTTCTTTCATGATTTCTACCCATGAGGCCAAGGAAGCATACCTAAGAGTATCATTAGAATAGCAAATAATGCCTACCATTTTGCAAATTTTCCAATGAGACATTGAAAGGGCAATGTCTTCCTTCCATGTTCATTCTCCTTGAAGTGCTTCTTGATCTCCAAATATATTAGCTGTGGAAGGTTAATGGGAAATTTCTTGCTTAGAGCAGCACATGCTCAAGTAGAGAAAGTAGTCACCTTGCTTGACCTCACTGTTGGATTGAGGTGATAGGCCACAATCTTGAAATAAATCTACTTTGCCCTTGTGAGCGCATCATACTCCTTACAGTCCACCCCGTAGCATCTCTGGGTCCATTTCCTTTTTGCCTCAAGATCACATTTTATTGATATCTCTGCCAACTATGTTCCACTATCTAGCAACCCTAGTGCCTATGCAATAACCTTCACTGAATAGGACACTTGAATGTCCTTGATTTTTACAATGGACCTTGGCCTTTGGCTACTCCAGAAGAGATAGGTCTCTTTCATGTACCATTCCCCATTGGACGTGATGACTCGCCACATGGGAGAGACTTGTAATTGTGTCTTGACATTATCTGGAGCTTTCTCCAAAAGTAGCCCAAAGTTTATCTTTTGAACAACTAATCTTGAAGTGTCTTGGGACCTGATGATGTCTAGGTAGGCTTGAGTCAAAGTGACCTCAAGCCTTGGCATAGGTCTAGATGCTTCTCCTCAGTGGGATTGTTCTGTAGGCACTTCTTCCTTTGGAATCTATTGAACAAATTCTAGTTTGGGCTCCTCTCGAAGAGGTCCCATTACATGGATCACCTTTGGCAGTTCTTGGCCTTATTCTTGCTAGCCCCTTCTAGCTTTAGGGTTTAGGGTTTTGAGGATAGTTACACTTGGCTAAGTTGTGATTATGGTTGATCTAATCGATCCAATTATTATTTATTTATGTATTATCATTAATAAATCATCCCGAAGGTTGTTGGAAGGGTTAACTCGGGAAAAAGTTGATGTTTATATATGGTTAAGATTATTAACCCTTTGGGGGACTTAGGAAACTTTCCAAAAAATTTCATTGATTTTTCATCAGAAACCTTAGGGTTTGTGGCTTCCATGATAAAGATCTTACCTCCGGTAAGCATAGGATCGAAAAATAGAGTGATTTGGACAAATGGTTGGGAAGTTATGAGCTCTAGAAAGTTTTGGGCTTTGAAAAATTACAAAAATTCCCCATTTGTTATGAGCAATTTGCACAAAATTCCAAAGTGTCCAATAGTATATATAGTATTTTTGCACTACATTGATGAGGCCTTGTAGATGGGGCCTCATCGATGCGGTCAGTTGCATCGACAAGGCCTCATTGACATAACTATTAACCATTTTTTACTTTTGTTGACTTTTATTAAACTCTTAAAATAAAAGGAATTTTTTGATGAAATTGGGGTTAAATGAAAGCTTAGAAGACCAAGAATAGTATGAAATCATGAGAAGAGGGCATTGAAGTTCATAAATTTGAGAAAATGGAGAAAAATTGATTGAGTGGATGAATGAAATGAAAGATTAAGGAGTACTGAGTGGTTTATGGAATGGAAAATGCGAAAGATAAGATTGTAGCGATTTTAAAGATAAGGAACCTTAATAAATCAAATCAAAAGCTATGCCAGTGGATCCTTGCCATAGCAAGCTCATGCCCTTTTTGCCCTTACATAACCTCAATTAAGGAGTCCATGGGCTCCATAGTTGATTTAATGATCATGACAAATTAAAAATCAACTCAAAAGAATCTACTTAAGAATCCCAACATGTCAAACCAAAACATGGAGCATAACATAGAACTCGACAATGAGGTGAGTTATGGCAGCATAGATGAATGATAGAGAAGGTGGAATGAAGTTTAAAAGTGAAGTTATAAGAAGTCCCTTGTGGAATTTGTAGTTAAAATGACCAAGGAATTTCCATCCTTAGTCTAGACCAAAACCATTTGCTTCTAGTGACTTTGCATCACCACTCTAAGATCAATCCACTCACTTGAGACACAAGAGTGCCCCCACAAGAAAACCACCATTCCACAAAGAGAAAAAATGAGAAGTAGGAAGTAAGAGAGAGGGCCTTAGTTAGAGGGGACTTTTAAGCATAGGTGCATGTCTTTTGAGTTCCATAACTAGAGTCCCATAACTAATGCTTGTAGCCCATTTATTTATCCAAGGGGTGTGCTTTGAATTTCCATTGTGTTTTGTTTTTTGAAATAGGAACCACACCATCCAAGGACTTATTTGTGTCGAAGGGATGTGCTTTGAATTTCCATCTCTTTTCTCTTTTTGGATGGGAACCACACCATGCAACAAGTTATTTGTCTTCCTATTATTGGTTGGTGTGGAATAGTAAGAAGTCCATGAAAAACACTCAAAGAACTTAAGCAAGAAGAAGAGTACAAAGAGTATTGAGTTCCCTTGAAGTCACACCTTTTACAAACATTTGGATCCTTCCTAATTCTAGAACTACCAAGGTCACGAATCGATTAAAAGTTTCTTTAATGAAAAGGGACCTCAAATTCCTAGAATAAGGAAAACCATAGAGTTTATTGGATGGGTGGATGATGTGGACTCATTGCTTGTTCCATGGAAAATAAGCCATGTCAAAGTCGTTAAACATCAAAATTCAAAAATAGAAACTAGACATCACTAATCACACATTAAGCACAAACCATCATTAGTAAATAGTAACAATAGCATTGTGTCCTGCGACAATAAAGCAAATTTATTATCAAAAATGAGAAAATATCACACTTGAATAAAATAAAATAAAATAAATAAAAATAAAGGAAAATAAAAAATAAAATATATAAGAAAGTGTAAAATAATCAAGAAAGTTTAAAGGCACTGATTAGTCATCGTTGGTTGGCTATGTCGACAAGGCCTTGTTGATGTAGTTGACCGCATCAATGAGGCCTCGTTGACGATCCCATCGATGCATTTCAACTTGCGTTGACAAGGCCTCATCAACGTAGTGTCTATCGATTGCCTATAAATACGTGCCTACCATCTACATTTATGGAGAGTCTAGATTTCAGTAGTAGCAAAGCTCTTGCATTTTTTTCATTCGAAAGGTAGAAGAATTTTTTTCCCTAAGTATCTGTAGTAGGAGTCATTGAGTGTACAGATCTTTATTTGAGCATTGTTGTACCTAAGCATGACAGTGTGTGCGATAATAAAGATAAGCTTTTTGATAAACCTTGTAGCACTTTGGATAGATTAGCTATTTTAGTTATGCATTTAATGTTTTCAATAATTTAGTAAATGTTTTCAATTAGTTATTAAATATTTTCTAGTTGTTACATTAATGAGATAATTAAGAAATATAGATTACACACATAAGTACAACTGCTTTGAGTGTAACACGTATTTGCTTAGTAATTCCAAAAACTTTATCACTTGGTACACCTAGTAGCATAGCATTTAGCTGCCTAACAGTGGATACGTGGGTTCAGGATGTGTATGGAAAGTGGGAATGGATACTTATGTTAGTATTAGATAAATAATTAGTTAATTAGTCATTTAGATTAGTTAATTAAGCTAATTTTATCTACATTTCTAGCATCCACAATATAAAATACAAAATGATAAAAATAAGATGCCTCAGTTACACTTAACCATACCAACGTATCTCACAAGTGTAATTGGGAGGATGACAAAAAGAAGCTAAATGTGCCTACTAAAGAGGTAAGGGCAAAGTTGCCACAGTAGAGGAAGTTGTGAAGTCTGACTTTGATGATGACGTTGAATGTGACATCTATCAATATGAACATCCAAAGGGATGTTTCCCTATGGTGCCACACTTACAAGAATCTGGAGTGTATACACTGAACCCTCACCTAACATGTAGGCAAGCTCTAAGATGATTGCCTTACCCTCAAGGTAGTCCAAGATAGTTCCACTAACAACAACAAGCCTACGACCCAAGTGGAACTCCTCCACAACCTTATGAATAGTACCAAAAATGGTACCAACCACAATTGTTGGAAATACCACTGCCAAGGTAGCAGTACCATTGTAGGCAACCAGATCCATACGAGTACTATGGTTAGCAACCCGTCTCCCCTAGAAGTTCAGCAAGTCATGCATCATTCTAGCATCACTATTACCCTCTAAAGTACCATCAAACACATTCATCATCTACTTGAGGGAAAAATCCGTATTCGTATCCTTATCATCCTCCACATCCCTCTATACCTACACCTCCACCTTCAACTCAATTACCTCCTGCTCAATCCATGCAGGGTGAAATTCCTTCACAACCACAACAATGAAATGTTATAAGGGCTGTACACTCACAATGAGTTTTTCAACCAAGTGATCCAAATAATAGATCAAGGAAACAACCTTTCTTCTAGCCCAACAATTCTCTCTAGCCCTCACAACGTACTCTGACCGATTGCCTTGTATCTTTAGCATCCTCATCCTCTACATCAAATACCTTTGAGCACCATTCAAACCAAGTGCCACCTAGGATCTGCATTGTAATGCTAACTCATGATGTTTCTAACTAGATCAAGGCTGGCAACCTGCCTACAAAATAATCTGATCCAGAAAGTTTGCTCATCTTTCTACAGATTGTTGGATAAGAGCCATGCAAGGCTCTTCTTGACTCTGGTTCTGGAGTTAACCTCATCTCCAATGATATGTACAAAGCTTAGAACCTACCACCTCATAAGAAGAGCAATATTTGTTTAGAATTAGCAGTCAATCGATTATGTTCCCTTTGGGATTCATAGAGAACATTGTGACCACAATTTGTGGGTGGTCTTATCATGTTGATTTTCTAGTAATCAAGGTAGATGACTACAAAAGTGACTACCCCGTCATCTTGGGTAGGGCTTGGTTAAGCATGGTCAATATGTGAATGGGTATAAGAGACCTATCTCTTGAAATATTTAAGGAGAATGAATTAGGAAAAATTGAGAAGTGTATTTCATGCATCGCGTATAGTGATAATAGGTGCAATTATGTGCAAAAGATCTAGTCCATCAAAAGCACATACAAGAAGGCATTCAATCACTATGCACAAGAAATTAATATTCAATAGTGTTTGTACGTAGTAGCCACAAAGTAGGAGGGCACCCAGTGATTGATTATTGATTCAGATAGCAGCACAATATGCATGGAGCCAATTGATAATTTAACTTATACATATGTAGAAGGCATGGACAAAATTGAACAAGTTCATTTCTAACTTTGTAATAAAGATGATGATAACTGTTGGGGAGAGTTGGAGATCCCTAATTACTTCAAGTAGGAACCCTTAGAACTAAAAACTCTACTAGTTAGAATGGAGTATGCATTTTTAAAGAATGGTAAACCAGTCATCATTAATTCAAAACTTACTCCTGAACAAAAAGAAAAGTTGTTGAAATGGTAAATAAATGGTCAATAGCCTTTGCTTGATCATATCTAGAGCTAACAAGAATTGATCCAAGGATATGCTAGCACTGCATCTACCCTGACCTAGCCATGAAGTCTAGAAGGTAATCACAGAGACGGCTAAATCCCAAATTGAAGCAAATCTTTAAGAGGGAGATAGAGCAACTCCTCAAGGCCAGGTTTATCTATCCAATCATGAATAGTGAGTGGGTTAGCCCACTTGTAATTGTACCAACAAAGGATGGTAAATGGTAGGTTTGCATTAACTTTAGGTTGTTAAATATGACAACATTTAAGGATCACGTTTCTTTGTCATTTGTGGATTAAGTATTAGACACCATATCTAGGCATTGTTATTATAGTTTCTTGGATGGTTATAGTGACTATAACCAAATCCAAATTGTGCTAGAAGACCAGGCCAAGAGAACATTCATGAGTCCCTAGGGGACTTTTGCATATTGTAAGATGCCATTTGGCCTATGTAATGCCCTTACAACATTTCAATGCTTGGTCCTTAGTATCTTTCAATAACAAATCGGTAGTGATATTGAAGTTTTGATTGATGACTTCTTCACCTACGAACCTACATTTGAGTAAGCCTTGGACCAACTTGAGCAAGTACTAAAGAGATGTGTTGAGACAAACCTATGGCACAACTGGCAAAAGAGCCATCTCATGATCCAAGAAGGCATTGTGCTAGGGAACCAAATTTTGTAGAAAGGGATTGAGATAGACATAGAAAAGATAAGGATCATTTAAGGAATAACATGCCAACCAGAGACTGTTAAAGATGTTCGGTCATTCCTTGGACACACTTGTTACTACCGGTGCTTTATTGAAAATTTTTCTAAGATTGCAAAGTTGTCAGTAGAACTTACAAAGAAAGATGCACCTTTCACTTGGACCAAGAAATGTGAAAACACATTCTAATAATTAAAAGAGAAACTCATACAAACACCAATTCTATGATCACCAAATTGGTCCAAACCATTCCGTATTATGACAGATGCATCTAACTATGCTTTGGGAGTAGTACCCAAGCAGATGGATGATAAGAAATGTCCATATTATATCCACTGTTCAAGTCGAAGCATTATGGGGGCACAGTTAAATTACACCACCATGAAGAAAGAATTAATGTTAGTGGTGTATGTGCTAGAAAAGTTTAGACATTATGTGCTAGGTTACAAAGTATTTGTACATACGGACCACAGTGCAATTCACTTCCTTATGAATAAGTCGATGGTAAGCCCTCATGTTAGATGGTGGCTTGTGATTTTGCAAAAATTTGATCTTACTATGGTAGATCAAAAAGGAACTGAGAATGTGGTCGTTAACAATCTTTCTGACTTAAGATGTAATAATGAAGAGTAGGAGAGCTTATTCTTTGATCAATTTCCAAACAAAATCCTCTTTACTATAGCAATAAATGAACAAATGCTTGAAAAAGAAAAATGATACAATGGCATCCTCACATATCTTCTCACTCAAGAGATGCCACTAGACTTGAATTTTAGGAAGAAGCAACACTTTCTTCATCGGGTCAAATACTTCATAGAAATCAACAGACACCTTTACAAGGTATGTGCTAATGGACTGATTCGTTGGTACGTCCCTAACAAAAATCAACTACACATTCTCCAAGATGCTTATGAAGGACCTTGTGGAGGCCACTATGCAAAGAGATGCATAGCCATAAAAATCCTGATGGTGGGATACTATTAGCCCACAATCTTTAGGGATACCCACTAGTTTGTCAAGTCTTGTAAACATTGTCAATGTGATGGGTGGATGACCACTTGCATGGAAGGTCCTCAACAGTGGATCCAACCATT
>MNCI01013743.1:171076-205449 GCA_015680685.1 Gnetum montanum
AACTAGGAGATAAGGTCCTCTACTAGAACCCCACACATGTACCTCAAAAGGAAAAATTTCAAAAATTGTGGGAGGGACCTTATATAATTGATCAAACCTTTCCCTCAAGGGCCATGATAATTTACAAACCTGATAGCCCAAATAAAAAGTAATTGGTCAATATCTGATAAGTGAAACCTTTCCTAGAACCAAGACTAGCTAGTATAACTACCGCCTTACCTGATGGGCACCCACATTCTATTTTTTGAATCTCCTCCTTCCAACTTAGTCATGGGGGAGATGGTCATTTGTGTTAACCATTACCATGGCTGCTCAGTTTTCTACCCTTTTTGGTTTTCACATTTTGATTTTACAAATTTTTGATTTTTAGGTTTTTCTAATTTTATACCATCTTTAGTACATTTAAATTTTCTTGATTATTTTACACTTTCTTATATGTTTTACTTTATTTTCTTCCTTGTGTGTTTCCTTTGATTAAGTGTGATGTTTTTTCATTTTTGCTAATAAATCTGCTTTATTGTCATAGGACACAATGCTGTTGTTGCTATTTACTAATGATGGTTTATGCTTAATGTATGATTGTTGATGTCTAGTTTCTATTTTTGAATTCTAATGACTGTTGACTTTGACATGGTTTATTTTTCATGGAACAAGTAGTGAGTCCATGTCATCCACCCATCCAAAGAACTCTATGGTTTTTCTTGTTCTAGGAATTTGGGGTCCCTTTTTCATTAAAGAAACTTTTAATCAATCAGTAACCTTCGTAGTTTTGAAATTAAAAAGGATCCAAAGGTTTCAAAAGGATGTGACTTCAAGGGGACTCAATACTCTTTGTAATTTTCTTCTTGCTTGAGTGATTTTCATAGACTTCTTAACATTCCATACTATTTAATGATAGGAAGAAAAATAACATCATTACATGGTGTGGTTCCCATCATTCAAAAAAATGATGGGAATTCAAAGCACACCCATTCAACATGAATAGGTCCTTGCATGATGTGGTTCTTGTTAAAAAAATGGGAATTCAAAGCACACTTCTTGGACAAATAAAAGGGCTACAAGCACTAGTTATGGGACTCAAAAGACAGACATCTATGCCTGAAGGTCCCCTCTAACTAAGGTCCTCTGTCTCTCTCTCCCTCACTTCCTACTTCTATATCTCCTCTTTGTGGAATGGTGGTTATCTTCTGAGGACACTGTTGTATCTTGAGTGGGTGGATCAGTCTTAGAGTGGTGATGCGAAGTCACTAAAAGTGGATGGCTTTGGTTTGGACTAAGGATGAAACTTCTCAAGTCATTTTAACGACAATTCCACAAGGGACTTCTTATGGCCTCAATATGGAACTCCATTTCACCTTTTCTATCATCCATCCATGTTGCCATAACTCACCTCACTGCTAGGTTCTATGTTATGCTCTATGTATTGGTCTGATGTGCTGGGATTCTTGAGTGGATTCTTTTTGGTGGGTCCTTAACTTGTCATGATTATTAAATTGACTATGGGGCCCATGGACTCCTTAGTTGGGATTATACAAGGGAAAAAAGGGCATGAGCCTACTATGGGGAGGACCCACTTGCATAGCTTTTAGCCTGATTAGTTAAGATTACTTACCTTTGACATCGCTATAATCTTATATTTTGTATTTTCCATTGTGTAAACTACTCAATACTACTTTATCTTTCATTTCATTCATCCAGGTGTTGAAGAACATAGTGCAAGCATTCGACATTGAACACAAATAGTTCACTGCCTGGTTTGTCAATGTCAAGGAGCTGTTTTCAGTGATCCCATGTCCTTGGGATGTGCTCGTTCCAACCCACATTGGGGAAGTTGCATGGATGGTGCATGATACCAGAAGTAAGGAGGAGAAAATGAAAGCACTACTAGATACTTTTCGCCTCCCACCTAAAGTTGCAGTAGTAGTAGGAAAATCACAACTGCCTCAACCACCGCCAATGTGTGAAGCTAGTGAAGGTCCCTCAAAGCCTCAAGAACCACCACTGCTTGGGATCATTTGATCTTCTCCAACAATCTTCACATCATCAAGGAACATGTTGTCCAATTTTAAAGAGTTGTATCATGGTGTTCAATTTTGTGTCTTGAACATCACCATTTTTGTAATGCGTTGATCCATACACCCAGGCACTCCATTTTTTGTCAAGTCAGTCAAGTTTGTTTTGTTGAAAGAAAAGTCAATCAATAATCCCATGCCTTCCTAGTTTTCTAAAAGAAATCGAGGATGAGTTTTCATTTAGTTATGGGGGCATGATGAGTCATCATTGGTTGGCCGCATCGACGAGGCCTTATTGTTGACGCAATGTCTATTCATTGCCTATAAATATGTGCCTACTAGCCACATTTATGGGGAGTCTAGATTTTAGTAGTAGCAAAGCTCTTACATTTTTTCCATTCAAAAGTTAAAATTTCTTTCCTTGAGTGCCCATAGCAAGATTCATTGAGTGTATAGATCTTTATTTGAGCATTGTTGTACCTGAGCATGACCATGTGCGCGGTAATAAAGATGAGCTTTTTGATAAACCTTGCAGCACTTTGGATAGATTAGCTATTTTATTTATGCATTTAATGTTTTTAATAATTTGGTAAATGTTTTCAATTAGTTATTGAATATTTTCTAGTTATTACATTAATGGGAGAATTAAGCAAGATAGATTACAGACATAAATATGACCGCTTTGAGTGTAACATGTATTTGCTTGATAATCCTAGCAATGTTATCGCTTGGTATACCTAGTAGCATAATGTTTGGCCGCCTAGTAATGGATGCATGGGTTCAATATATGTACAAAAAGTGGAAATGGATACTTATGTTAGGATTAGTTAAATAATTAGTTAATTAGTCATTTAGATTAGTTAATTAAGCTCCTTTTTATCTACATTTCGCACACCCACAATATAAAATACAAAATGATAAAAATCGGATGCCTTAGTTACACTTAACCATACCAACAAATGTCACAAGTGTAATTGGAAGGACAACGATTGACCTTAAGGCTAGATTCACTTCCTAAAGAACTAGTGCACTGGAAATGATAAAGTTCACGGAATTTGACCAGATCATGTGTGAATGCTTGTGATTAGTATGGTTGGATGTAGGGGTACCTTGCCGCTCATCATGTACTAAGGATGGTGTAAAATTAGAAAAATTCAAAAATAAAAAATTTGTAAAATCAAAAATGTGAAAAACAAAAAGGTAGAAAAACTAAGAGGTCATAGTAATGGTCAGGACGGATGGCCATCTCCCCCACAACTGAGTTGAAGGGAGGAGATCTAAAAAATAGAATCGGGGTGTCCATTCATTAAGGCGATAGTTACACTCGCTTGTCTTGGTTCGAGGAAAGTTTTCACTTGTTAGATATTGACCAACTGCTTTTTATTTGGGCTATTAGGTTTGTAAATTATCATGGCCCAAAAGGAAAAGGTTTGATCAATGACATAAGATCCCTCCCACAATGTTTGGAATTTTGTCTTTTAGGATACATATGTGGGATTTTAGTAAAGAACCTTATCTCCTAGTTGAAGTTTTACTTTCTTAATTCTAAGGTCATGACATTGTTTGCTGAATGCCTTATTCACCTCATTCAAAGATAGGGCCACTAAATGATTTTCATCTAGCACATTCAGATTGATTATCCTTTCCTTCTGTACTAGACTTAGATTAAGGTTTAATTCACAAGCTGTCGAAAGTGTATGGAGCTTGGATTGAATTAAGAGTGTTGGAAGTTTGTTGTGCACTAACTCATAGGGAGAATAGCCAATAGGAATTTTTCAAGTTGATTGGTAAGCCCAGAGAGCATCATTAGGTTTTATGCTCCAATCCTTCCTATATTTGCTAATGGTTCACATTAATATTTCTGGAATCTCCCAATTGGTTATCTCTACTTAACTGTTGACTTGGGGATGGTAAGGTGTTGTTAATTTATGTTCTACCCCTAAACGTTGCATTAATTTTCTTAGCACCTATGAAATGAATTCCATTATTAGAAATTAGTGAATGTGGCACCCTAAACCTATTCATGATATTTGTAAAAATTTGGCAATAGTGGATGATGTACAATCAGTAACAGCTGCTTCTTCTACCCATTTGGTGCAATAGTTAACTACTACTATAATATACACCTTCCCATTAGACATGGGTGTGATGGGATCCATGAAGTTAATGCCCCATATGTTGAAAGGTTCCAATGGTTGAATCCACTACTGAGGACCTTTCATGTGAGTGGTCATCCCCCTAGCACATTGACAACATTCACAAGACTTGATGAATTTGTGGGCATTCCTAAAGATTGTCAACCAATAGTATCATGCCATTAGGATTTTTATGGCCATGCATCTCCCTACATAGTGGCCTCCACAAGGTCCTTCATGAGCATCCTGAAGAACACACAGTTGATCTTTGTCAGGGACACACCAATGAATTAGGCCATCTACACACACCTAATAAAGGTGTCCATTGATTTCCATGAAGTATTTGACCAGATGAAGAAATTGTTGCTTCTTCTTAAAATCCAAGTCTTGTGGCATCTCTTGAGTGAGAAGATATGTGAGGATGTCATTATACCATATTACGTTTTTAGGCATTTATTCATTTATTGCTCCAGTAGAGAGGAGTTTGTTTGGAAACTGATCAAAAAGCAGGTTATCCCATCTTAAGCGAGAGAGGTGGTTAGCGATCACATTCTCGATCCCTTTTCAATCTACCATAGTGAGATCAAATTACTGTAAGATCACAAGCCACCGTATGACATGAGGGCTTATCATTAGCTTATTCACGAGGAAGTGAATTGCATTGTGATCCGTATGCACAAATACTTTGTAACCAAGCACATTGTGGCTAAACGTTTCTAACACATACACCACTATCATTAATTCTTTCTCTGTGGTGGTGTAATTCAGTTATGCCCCCACAATGCTTCTACTCATGCAATGGATATAATATGGACATTTCTTATCATCCATCTACATGAGCACTGCTCCCAAAGCATACTTAGATGAGTTTGTCATGATATGGAATGGTTTGGACCAATCTGGTACTTGTAGGATTGGTGTTTCTACGAGTTTCTCCTTTAATTATTAGATTTCATGTTCACATTCCTTGGTCCAGATGAAAAGTGCATCTTTCTTTGTAAGCTCTATCAAAAGCTTTGCAATCTTAGAGTAATTCTCAATAAAATATTGGTAGTAACCAGTGTGTCCAAGGAATGACCAAACATCTTTAACGGTCTCTAGTTGGCATGTTATTCTTTGGATGACCCTTATCTTTTCTAGGTCTACCTCAATCCCTTTTTGTGAAATTCGGTGCCCAAGCACAATGCCTTCTTGGATCATGAGATGGCTCTTTTGCTAGTTGAGCCATAGGTTTGTCTCTACACATCTCTTCAAAATTTGTTCAAGTTGGTCCAAGGCTTTCTCAAAGATAGCCCCATAGGTAGAGAAGTTATCCATGAAGACTTCAACACCACTACTGATTTGCTATTGAAAGATACTAAGGACCAAGTGTTAAAATGTTGTAAGGACATTACATAGACCAAATGGCATCTTACAATATGCAAAAGTTCCCTAGGGACTCATTAATGTTGTCTTGGCTTGATCTTTGAGTGTAATTTGGATTTGGTTATAGCCACTATAATCATCCAAAAAGCTATAATAACAATGCTTGGATATGGTGTCTAATACTTGATCCACAAATGACAAAGGAAAGTGATCCTTAAATGTTGTCATATTTAAGAGCCTAAAATCAATGCAGATTAACCATTTGTCATCCTTCTTTGATGCAATTATGAATGGGCTAACCCACTCACTATTCATGATCAGATAGATGAACCCCACCTTGAGGAGTTGCTCTATCTCCTCCTTAAGTATTTGCTACAATTTGGGGTTTAGCCGCCTCTGGGACTACCTTCTAGGCTTCATGGTTGGGTTGGTGTAGATGCAATGTTAGCATATCCTTGGATCGATTCCTGTTAGCTCAGGATATGATCAAGTAAAGGTTGTTTACTATTTTTTCCCTACTTTCAACAACTTCTCATTTTATTCAGAAGCAAGTTTGGCATTAATGATGATCAGTTTACTATTCTTTAAAAAATCATACTCCATATCAGCTAGTAAAGTTTTTAGTTCTAAGGGCTCCTACTTGAAGTGATTAGGGATTTCCAACTCTCCCCAAAAATTTTCATCATCTTCATTAGAGAGTTGGGAATGGACTTGTTTAATTTTGTCCATGCCTTTAACATATGCACAAGTTAAACTCTTAGTTGGTTTCATGCATATTATGTTGCTCTTAGAATCAGCTTTTAGCCATTGGGTGCCCTCCTATTTTGTGGCTGTTTTGTACAAACACCATTGAATATTAATTTCTTGTGCACATCGATTGCATGCCTTAATGTATGTTCTTTTAATTGACCAAGTCTTTTGCCTGCAATTGCACCTGTTATCGTTGTATGCGATGCATGAAATATGCTTCTTCTCAATCTTTCCAAGCTCATTTTCCTTGGATATTTCTAGAGATAGGTCCCTTATACCCATTTTCACATCAACTGTGCTTAACCAAGCCCTTCCCATAATGATGGAGAAGTCACTTTTGCAATTGTCAATCTTGATTACCAAAAAATTAGTAAGATAGGGTCACCTAAAAACTATGGTCACAATGTCCTCTTTGATCCCAAAGGGATAGTAATCCATTGATCTTTTAATTTTAAATGAATGTTGCTCTTCTTGAGAGGTGGTAGGTTCCAAGCTTTGCACATATCGTGAGAGATGAGGTTAATTGTAGAACCAGAGTCAAGAAGAGGTTTGCATGGCTCTTGTCCAAAAATCTGTAGAAAGATGAGCAAACTTCCTTGGTTAGATATTTTTATAGGAAGATTTCCAGCCTTAATCCAATCAGAAACAACATGGGTTAACATTATAGTGCTGATCCTAGGTGGCACTTGGTTGAAGAGCACTTGAAGGTATTTGATGAAAAGGATGAGGGTGATGGAGATGTAGGACGATTAGCTAGAGTAGGTTGTGAGGGCTAGAGAGGATTGCTAGGGCCGAAAGAAAGGTCATTTCCTTGATCGATTATCTAGACCACTTTGTTAAAAAACTAGTTGTGACTGTACAACCGTTATAGCATTTCATTGTTGTAGCTATGGAGGAATCTCACCTTGCATAGAAAGAGTAAGAGGTAATTGGGTTAAAGGTGGAGGTGTAGGTTTAGAGGGATGTGGAGGACGATAAGGATATGAATATGGATTTCCCCCTCGAGTGGATGGTGAATGTGTTCAATGGTACTTTAGAGCGTAATAGTGATGTTGGAATGATGCATGACTTGCAGAGATTCTAGGGGAGACAGGTTGCTAAACATAGTACCCATATGAATCTGGTTTCCTATAAGGGTACTACTACCTGGGTAGTGGCATTCCCCATGATTTTGGTTGGTACCACTATTGGTATTGTTAATAAGGTTGTGGAGGAGTTCCATTGGCGTAGTAAGCTTGTTGTTGCTAGTGGAACTATCTTGGATTACCTTGAGGATAAGGCAATCGTCTTGGAGCTTACCTACATGCTAGGTAAGGATTCAATGCATACACTCAAGACTCTTGTAAGTGTGACACCCCAAGGTAACATCCCTTTGGATGTTTGTATTGATAGATGTCACATTCAGTTTTATCATCAGAGTTAGACTCCATAACTTCCTCTACTACAAAAGCTTTGTCCTTACCTCTTTGGTAGGCATGTTAGCTTCTTTTTGCGTCCTACAATTATGATCACTATTTTTCTCTTTGGATTCTTCAAGAATCTTCAAAGTGGTTTGAGATTTTTCATCTAAAGAGTCCCATAACTTGTTAACCTTAGCTGAAATATCAAAAATAAATTTTTGGATGGGCAAGATCTTTCTATTCACTACTTCAACAAGTGGTGACTCCTTTTCGTCACAAAATCAGACCTCTCATTTTCTAATGGAAGGGTCCCTATTATACTCTTTGGCACTTTCCCTTTTTATAGCTCACCTTCTTATTTTTCTACTTGCTCAATTAACCTTTGGATCTAATAAGCTCTCATTTTAGACAAAATTCCTTAGGCATATATCCCAAGGGTTCTCCTTGTTTTTGCTCTGAGCTCATCTATGATGTGGTAAAGTTATTCTCTTTGAGAGTAACCATGGCTAGGGCATCCATGTAGAAGAGAATAGTATTGATCCATGGCAGCATCCAAGGGTTCATGTGCTCCTTGTTTCTAGCCTTGGATTTGCCTTCTCAAATTAGACACTCTTGAGTACGTCTAATATTTGTCATTGAATAGCTCTAACATGGTACTCCATCTACAGATAGATTTTGTTTCCAAGGACTAGTACCAAGTTTTAGCTTCCTTAATGAGAGTCCTTGGGAAAATCTTGATTTTTTGCCACTTATTTTCTATGTTCTATAAGGCATAGGCATCTTGAAAAGCTTGTAGATGTGTCTATGGATTAGAATTGTATCCCCCCTCAAATCTGAAGATATTGTTCATATCTAGGCGCTTGATCTGACTATCCTTCATATGCCTAGTCAGGATTTTAACTACCTTTGCAATGTTGATCATACTTCGAGTCACCAATAGTAGTTCATCATCATTACTGTGTCAATGACACTAATGATGGTTTCGTCCACCCCTTCGATTTTGGTAGCCTTCACAATCATTGTTATCTCAATGATCACCATCATCATGGTTGTTTCAATAGAAACTTCCATGAGAACCATTAGATGAAGAGGAGTGTTCAGAATTGAATGAAGAGGATGAAGAGGAAGGTGGACCACCACTACCACCGTGGTGTTCGCCATCATTCTTATGCTCATCATGATTACCATCCCTATATCCTTGTTGTTGTGGTGCATGCCTGAGTCCCTACCTTGGCTATTACTTCTTCTTAAATCGAATTTATGAATAGTGGATCGTAGGGTTAGGTTTACACCCTTGCCATCAGTAGCAGGGGGTGGAGAATCTTCATGTTAAAAACCTTCCAAAGGAGGATCCTTATTATTCTCTTGATTTAGAAGGAACAAGGGGTTCATGTAATGTTTTCCCTTTGTAGCATCATGGAGCTTCTCTTGACATTGATCTCGTTTATGTTGTGTTTCAGTGAGAAAATAGTTTCGAGGGTCATCCATCCACAACATATTCTTCATGAAAATTTTCTATGCTCAACTTCTTAAGAGTTTTGAATAACATCCCAGGCATAGATCGATCGAGAGGCAAGATGAAATTACCCTCCATATCATGCCATTGCATCTGTTCATCCTGATGTAGGATGAATGTGAAATTTGGCACAAAATCATTTGGATGAGTGTATACCACCTTACACTCTTGTGGGATCGAAGGTTTGGTATCTTCGGGCTTGTGAGAAGAAGAAGACATGTTGCAAAGCAAAAAAAAATTGTCAGTGTGCTTTTATAATTTTATGTATGATGGGAATGATATTTGACCTTAGGTTTATATAATGATATTAATGGTATCCACTTAAACCTAAATAGCGCACGTTCCACAAACAAAGTCCCTAGCAATGGCACCAATGATGAGTGATGAGGTACCCCTATGTCCAACCATATAAATCATGAAGTGTTCATGTGCAATCCAATTGAATTCCATAGACTTTGTCATTTCTAGTGCACTAGTCCTTTAGAAAGTGAACCTAGCCTTAAGGTCAATCATTGTTGATGAGTGGCGAGGTACCCCTACACTCAACTGTATGAAACGAGCGTAGCAGGTGTGATCATGGAACACTTGGGGTTAATCAGTGCCTACACACCCCATGGAACACTTGGGGTTAATCATTCGTTGTCTTCCCAGACTTACTTGTAGTTGTCACGGTGTATGGTTAAGTAAGTCCAAGGTATATGATTTTTATATCTTTTTATGTTTTTCTCCTATGCTATTGAGGTGAAGGATTGAGAAACTAACTAACTCTAACTAATGACTAAGTCTAAATTAACCTAGTGTCACCATCCGTTCCCACTTACCGTACATACCCTGAACCGATGCAACTGTAGCTACCAAACGCTAATTGTTGTTGGGATCACCACGCGTAATGCACGTGCTCGAAGTGGTCGTACTGAGGCACTTAACTAGGAGGAAAGGGTTGAGAGAATCTATCTAGCCTAAGTGCGATGAGCAGCCGATTCCTTGACTAACCGTACACATCTGGGACTACCACTGGGATTACGAAGCGTAGATCCTGGATATGCCACTGGGTTACCAAGTAGTCACACTATATGCTCGTAATCAAGTTGTACTCATACCTCATGCGATGAGCAGCCGATTCCTTAACTATCCGTACACATCCTTAAATGCTCGTGATCAAGTCGTACTCATACCACATTCTAGGAGTTTAAGGGTGAGAGAGAAAATAATAAATAAAATCCTATTCCATGCACTGCAAGGTTTATCCAAGAAGCTTGTCTTTATTTCTGTACATAACTTGTGTTCAAGTACAATGTTGCTTGAATAAAGATCTGCTCACTTTAGGACTCCTACTGCGGGCACATGGAAAATATTCTATCTCTAGAGTGATCAAACTACCAGAGTTTCCCTACTTCTAACTCAGGATGGTGAAACAAGGGAGAGCCACCTTTTATTTATAGATATGGCAACGGACTACGATATCGCGTACGCGATATCGCAGGGGAAGCGATATCGCGGCTCATGTGAATCGCGTCTCATCAATTGTCCTCCCAATTACACTTGTGACGTTCATTGGTATGGTTAAGTGTAATTGAGACATTTGATTTTTATCATTTTTTATGTTTTGTAGGTGGATGCTTGAATTGTAGATAAAAATGGATTTGATTAACTAATATAAATTAACTAATTAATAAATCCTAACATAAGTATCCATTCCCACTTTCTGTACACATCCTGAACCCACATATCCACTACTGGGCAACCAAGCACTATGCTACTGGGCATACTAAGCAATAATGCTATTGGGATTACCAAGTGAATACATGTTACACTCAAAGCGATTGTACTTACATGTGTATTCTATCTTGCTTAATTGCGTCATTAATGTAATAATTGGAAAATATTTAATAACTAATTAAAATCATTTAATAAATAATTGAAAATAGTAAATGCATGAATAAAATAGCTAATTTATCCAAAGTGATACAAGGTTTATCAAAAAGCTCATCTTTATTACCGCACACATTGTCGTGCTCAAGTACAACAATGTTTGAAAAAAGATTTGTACACTCAATGACTCTTTCTATGAGCACTTAGAGGAAAAATTCTAACTTTCAAATGGAAAACATGCAAGAGCTTGACTACTACTGAAATCTAGATTGCCATAAATGTGACTAGTAGGTGTGTATTTATAGGTGATGGAAAAACACTGTNTATTTGTACACTCAATGACTCTTTCTATGAGCACTTAGAGGAAAAATTCTAACTTTCAAATGGAAAACATGCAAGAGCTTCACTACTACTGAAATCTAGATTGCCATAAATGTGACTAGTAGGTGTGTATTTATAGGTGATGGAAAAACACTGTGTCAATGGGGCCTCGTCAATGTAGGATAAGATGCATTGATAGGGCCTCGTTGATGTGGTCAACTATGTCGATGAGGCCTTGTCATTGTAGTATAATGGTAAGTATTTTTGCTTTATCACACAAACAACCCAGGTTTAATCCTTGGAAATGGTGCTAATGATGAGTGGCGAGGTACCCCTACGCCCAACCATATGAATCACAAAGCATTCACACATGATCTAATTAAACTCCATAGACTTTGTTATTTTCAGTGCACTAGCCCTTTAGAAAGTGAATCTAGCCTTAAGGTCAATTGTTGTCCTCCTTGTTACACTTGTGACATTCGTTGGTATGGTTAAGTGAAACTAAGGCATTTGATTTTTATCAATTTTTATGTTTTGTAATTTGGTGCTTGAATTGTAGATAAAAAGGAATTTGATTAACTAATATAAATTAATTAATTAACTAATCATTTAACTAATCAGAACATTAGTATCTGTTCCCACTTTTCATATACGTTCTAAACCCATGTATCCACTGCTGGGAAACTAAGCACTATGCTACTGAGCATACTAAGCAATAATGCTGCTGGGATTACCAAGTGAATACATGTTACACTTAAAGCAGTCGTACTTATGTGTGTATTCTATCTTACTTAATTGCCTCATTAATGTAATAATTGAAAAATATCTAATAACTAATTGAAAGCATTTAATAAATAATTGAAAATAGTAAATGCATGAATAAAATAGCTAATCTATCCAAAGTGCTACAAGGTTTATTAGAAAGCTCATCTTTATTACCATACACACTATCAGGCTCAGGTACAACAATGCTCGAATAAAGATCTGTACACTCAATGACTCCTACTGTGGACACTCGAAGGAAAAATTCTAACTTTCAAATGGAAAAAATGCAAGAGTTTCATTGCTACTAAAATCTAGATTCCCATAAATGCAATCAGTTAGTGTATTTATAGGCGACTGACAGACACTACGTCGACAGGGCCTCATCAACATAGAATAAGATGCATTGATGGGCCCTCCTCGACAAGGGCTTGTCAAAGCAGCCAACCAACAACAACTCATTAACACTATGTCAACAAGGTCACACCAATAGATTAGATCATACATTGATGTGACTGCGTTGATGGGATCACCTCAACACAACCCAAGGAAGATGCTTCATCAAGTACCCTTAGAGAATCCACAAATCCCATTGATGTCACACCCTTTTCATTCCCACTTGGTTCTTTACCTTTCCATCCATGCATAATGGTTATTGGTTTATTTTAGTATTATTGTGAAAAGAATGTCATTATGTTTACAGTAAGAAAAACCTTATTATTAGAAATAAGTGTATATATGATGTGATCTCATTGTATATACAATCAATCCTTTGATGATTTGATAACATAGGGTGTAATTCTTATTGTTTCAACTACATCATGTTTATTCATTTACACTTTATTTGAAAGAGACAAAAATAGGTACATGAGAAACGGTAAAACTATAAAAAGAATGAAAACTAGGTAAGAATAGAAAAACATTTAAAGAATTTACAAGTTTTGAAAAAATGAAAAATGAAAAATGATAAGAAGTATGAAAAATATGAAAGAATAGAAAAGATATTAAAGAATGTAGGAAATACCAAAAATTTAGAAAAGTATGACAAAAATTACAAACCAAAAATAAAAAAGTTAACATGCACTTATCAATTCTTGATTCAAGATAGGGTACCTCCCCCATGATTAAACTCATGGATGAGTGTTCAGAAAGTGGATTGCACATCCCTAGGATCATACACTCTAGGTTTCTTATTTATCATCCTTAGTGGATTATATTTTTGTTTATTATCCCACATAACGTTGATGATAATTAATTTTTGATCTTTTGGAGATACATATCTTGTTAGACAAGATGATCTTTCCATTTTAGAAGGTTCAAATATGTTTTCTTTTTTATTCTTAATTTCAAATTTTGAGTCTCCATGTTCACTAATTGTTGTTGGTGTATGGTCATGGTTTAGGATATGCTTCTTTAAGTTCCTAATTTGGATCATTTTCTTAGGATAGAAACTAATAAGTGGGTTAGATGTGTCCATGCATGTTTTGGATAGTTTTATGTTCATATTTCTTAACCACTTGGTTTCTTTTGGTTTAGTGGCCATTGTTTCTTTTTGCATGCACACTTATTTTTCAAATTTGTTGTGGGTTATTCTAAGGATCGTGTTGACGTTCTGAACTTTTGATTCACAACATCACCCTTCTTCATCATAAGTAATACATAGAATTCTTTACATTTGTGTTGCTCCTTGCTCATCTTCCTTGAAAATTTTCAAGGACAAGTCTCTCATTATTAGTTTAACATCAATTTTGCTAAGCCATGCTCTCCCTATCATGATCAGAAAGTCCCTATTATTATTCTTCACATTGATCACAAGAAAATATGCTCAATAAGGTCATCTATTGATAATAGTCATCACATATTCCATTCGTCCTAAAGGAATGATGATTGATTGGTTTACAAGCTCTAGTTGTATATTGCATTTCTTTAATGGTGGTAAATTCCAAGCCTTGTACATGTCTTGAAAAATGTGATTTACTCTTGACCCAAAATCTAGTAGAGCTTTACATGGTGTGTTTTCAACAATTTGTAAATAAATAAAAGGATTTCTAGGATCTATTCTTTTGTTAAGAAGAGTTCCCAAGTTTATCTAATCTTATATTGTATTAGTTAGTATGATGGTTATTGGATTCTTTTCTATTGATGTGAGAAGCATAGTACTATCTTAAGGACTTTGTGTGGAAGGAGTAGGAATAGATGAAGTTCTTATCCTTTGAACCTTTTCTAGACTTTCCTTAAAAAAAGGATGTTTCCTAGATTTATCTTTAGGGTTTCTGGTATGCTCCTCTCTTTGTATACTAATTACCCTGGTAGCACTTTTCTATTGAGGTTGTATTTGCAATTTCTCTTGCATGATTGATGATGGTACTAGTGGCAAAGAATTAGAAGCTTTATAGGATGGACCTGCTACTAGTTGAGATGTGTAAGGGTATGATTCCATGCATGGGATTGTAGGCCTATGGTATTCTACTAGATAGTATTAGGAAGAAGTATAAACAAAATTACTTCTGGAATATATAGAACATTGTACATAGTATTCATAAAGATTTGGTTGTCTATATGAATATTGTTGCCTTGGTAGTGGCATTTCACATAACTGTGGTTGTTGCCATTACTACTAGTATTATTACTATGGTTGAGGATAAGCCCCACTTGGACAATGTAGTTCGACATTTTGTAGGTAATGGTTCTCATGGGTCAGCCTTATGTTCTCTTGGCAGACCTTCAACATGTCCTTTTGAATGTTATAAGTAGTGGCATTAGGTAAGGACTAGTCAAAGATCACTGACTCCTACCCATCCTCTTGGACTTTTTGTTGAAGCTTTTAGAAAGCTTCATCTCTTGAGACTACCTAGCTGAGTACGGTGGGATCAATGAGGCAGGCTCTGAGCTTTCCAGCTTCCACAACTAAGCATTGAATCTTAACTCAGGTTGTTTCAAGTTGGAAATTGGTAATGAGAGCTTTGCCCTTAACCTCAAGCAGCTCTAACTAGTTTGCTAAAATGGTTTCTGAGATATCAAAGATATTTGGAATCAGTTGCTTGGTTCCTATGAATTGGCCTAGCAACTCTTTGTGCTGGATTACACTAAATCTTCTACTTGGTGCTCCTGTTGACACTTACATGTCTCTAAGTATAGCAACATTTGGTATAGATGTCACAAGGCTATTGAGTGCATCAACCACTCTATTAGCAATGACTACTACCATTGTTTCCTATTTCTTGGTGCTGCATCACCAAAACAAGTGCTCCCTCGACCTCCTGTAAATGCATAAAAAAGGTAGTAGTGTTCCCAAATATTTCTAGGAGTTGGTGTTGTTAAGAGAGAGATACCATTACGTCTCGAGTGCTAGGATTTGATTTTGTGGGCACTTGCATTTTTTGGGTAGAAAAAATTAGCACTAAACCCTCTATCATGCTAATAGATCATACTACTTCATTGAGATGACTCAATGTTGATTTGTAGATAGAGGGTTCTACACGACTCAATCCTACTTGTTGCTCCTATAGGAGCTGCTCATAGAGCTCGTGTATGTGCTCAATAGTAGCATGAGACTTTGACGTTATTTGCTTATGAGTGGGTGGTGGTGGTGGCTTCTCCTCTTCAATCACCTTAGCAAGGACCTTGTCCTTCATCATTTTGGCCTAAGAGGCAGAAGGAGCATGTTTGATGTTATTATTAGAATAGTGGGCTATCCCTCCCCTTCTACATAATTTTTGGATGAAACAATAAAAGGGGAGTGCCTTTCTTCCACAGTCAGTTTCTTTAAATTGCTTTTTTTAATTGTTATCTTTCTTGGCCTCACTATTGGATTGAGGTGGCAGGTTGCCATATTAAAGTATGCATTTTCTACCATTGTGAGTTCATCAAACTCCTTTTGGTCAATACTGTAGCATCACTAGACCCACTCCTTCATGACCTTAGTGTTTGCTTGTGTTGATATCTCTACCAAGGTTTTCCTAGTTTCTGGTAACCCAAGGGCCTCAGAAATGGCCTTCACCAAGTAGGACATAGAGATGTCCTTGATCTTCATTGTGGCATAACCCTATATATTGTTTCAGAAGAGGTATGTTTCACCCATGTTTCTATAGGAAGTAAGAATGGGCCACATGGGGGAAGTCTAGAGTTTTGTTTTGACATTATCTGGGGTAAAGTCTAGGAAAGATCCAAAGTTTAGTTCAGGAAGAGCTATTTTTTGGACCTCCCTAAACCCAATTTTCCTTAGATAGGCCTTTGTCAGAGTAACCTCAAGGTTAGGCCTAGGTCCAAGTGTCTCATCTCAATGGTACTTTTCCATTTCAACTTCTGGAATTTGTCAGACAAATTCCACTTCGAGGCCCTCACGAAGAGGTCCTGTTGCATCTCTTTGCTACCTACTCTTGTTGGCCCCTTCTAATTCTAGGCTACTTGTCCCTTTGTTGGGATAGTCCTTCTTCCTACAGGCTCTTTGGTCTTGATGCCATCTATGATTACAACATGACCAAGTATTAGCATTTAATGTGTAACTTTACAATAGTTAAGTAGCTTATCTCTTGGATTTGTTACACTTGGCTAAGTTGTGATCATGGTGAATTACTCACTAATATTATATTATTTTTATTTCATTTTAATGTCTACTAGAGTTTGCTGGGAAGATTTAACTCTCATAAATTAGTGATTTTAATGTTATTTTATTAGTTAAACCTTGTGGGAGTTAGAAAATTTTCAAAATTTTTTTTGTTGGAAACCTAAATTTTGTGGCCCCTATGATGTAGAACTTACCTTCAGGAGCTGTAAGAATGAATAATGAGGTGAACCAAATAAGCGATTTGAAAGTTATAAGCTTTGGAATGTTCTAGGTTCTGAAAAATTAGAAAAACTCCTCTTACATTTGAAGCAGATGGCAAAAATTTCCAAAGTGTTGCATGGTATTTATAGGATTTTGAGGTTGCATCAATGGGATCTTGTATACAGGGTTGCGTTGATGTGAGGGGTTGTGTCGATAGGATCCCACTGATGCGGCCAAAGATAAACATATCCAATTTGAGAATTAGTAAGAAAATAAAGAGTTTTTGAGAAAAATTGAAGTAAGTAGAAACCCAAAAATGCCATCAACATGAAGAAATGCTTGAAGAGGGCTAGAAAATTGATAAAAAGGAAGTTTTCATTAGGAGAATGATTAGAGAAACTTAAAAAGAAGTGTAAAATTAGACATAACCGATGTGGAGCACAAATGATTTGAATGTAAAAATGCTTAAGGATAATGAACTTAACTAGCCCAACTAAGAGGTATGCAAGTGGGTCCTCCCCATAGCAAGCTCATGCCTTTAATGCCCTTACATGTCCTCAGACTAAGAAGTCCATGGACCCCATGGGTGATTAATGGTTATGGAAAGCTAAGGACTAAATCTTGTAAGAATCTACTTAAGAATTTTGACACGTCAAACTAAGACATTAAAAAAAACATGAAAAATCAATAGCGAGGTGAGTTATGAGAAGCATAGATGAATTAGAGAGAGGAATGGAATTTGTATTATGATCACATGAAGTTGCTTGTGGATTTTGTGGTAAATAATACATGATAACAACCATCCTTAGTCTAAATCAAAATCAACCATTTTTAGTGACTTTGCATCAAAACTCTAAGGCCACTCAACCCCCTCAAAACACAAAGAACATCTCCACAAATCAATCACCATTCCTAAAAGAGAAGAAAAAAGAAGTAGGAAGTGAGATGGACCTTAGAGGGGACCTTCAAGCATGGGTAACATGTCTTTCTAGTTCCATAACCAGTGCTTGTAGCATGTTATTTCATCTAAGGGATGTGCTTTAAGTTCCCATTATTTTTGTGTGTGTGTGTTTTATATTATTATTTATTTTTGATGGGAACCACACCATGCAAAGGCTTTTTAGCTTCCTGTTATTCATCAACAGTGGAATGATGAGAAGTCCATGAAAACACTCATGCACTCAAGAGGATAGGTAAGTACAAAGAGCATTAAATCCCCTTGCAATCACACCTCACTATCCATTTAATCCTTTCCAAGTTTGAAAACTACCAAGGTCACAAATTCATTAAAAGTTTCATTAAGGAAGGGACCTCATATTTCCAAAATAAGGAACACCATAGAGTTTTGTGAATGGGTGGATGACATGGACTCACTGCCTGTTATCATGAAAAAGAAACCATGTCTTATTTATCAATAAAAAAATTCAAAGATAGAATCTAGACATTAGTAATCAAATAACATTATAGTATATACTACCATCAATTAATAGCTACAATTGCACTTAGGCTTGGTAGCAATAAAGAAAAATAAACAAACATAAGAAAAATCCAAACAAAATAAAGTAAAATATAGAATATATAGAAGAAATTGTAAAACATTTAATAAAGAGAAAAACATACTAAAGACAGTGTAAAAGAACAAATGGTGTACACCAACAAAGTGTAAAAATAAAAAGGTGTAAAAACTAAGGAGTTGTTTTAATGGATTAGCATAGATGACCATCTCCCCCATGATTGAGTTAGAAGGAGGAGATCTAAAAATTAAGTGTGCTTGTCCATCGGTTGAGGTGTTCTAGTCACTTACTCACTTAAGCTCATGGAAAGTTTTAATGACTTGTATGTTGACTAGCAGTTTCTTGTTTGGACTTTCAAGTTTGTATATTAACATGGCACCTAAAGTAAAGGTTTCATAGATAACATAAGGCCTCTTCCATAATGTTTAGAACTTAGTTCATTGGGGTACATATGTGGGATTTCAGTAGAGGACCCTATCTCCCAGTTGAAATTTTACTTTCCTTATTCTAAGGTCATGTTGTTGCTTGTTGAATGCCTTGTGCAACTCATTAGATGATAAGGCTACCAATCAATTCTTGTCTAGCAAGTTGAGGTTCATCAATCTTTCTTTTTGTGTTAGACTTAGGTCAAGGTCAAGGTCACAAGCTATTGACAATGTATAGAGCTCAGCTTAAATATGAAGTGTTAGTAATTTTTTGTACACAAGCTCATAGGGAGAGTAGCCAATAGGAAGTTTCCATGTGGAGCAGTAGGTCCAAAGGGCATTGTTGAGTTTCATACTAACCATCCCTACTATATTTACTAATAGTTCTTGTTAGTATCTTTGTGATTTCCCTATTTGTAACCTCAACTTAACCATTGGCTTAGGGATTGTAAGGTGTTGTTAATTTATGTTCAACCCCCAAGTGTTACATGAGTTTTTGAAAGGTAGAACCTATAAAATGAGTACCATTATCAGAAATAAGAGCACGTGGCATCCTAAACCTATTTACAACATTTTGTTATACAAATTGAGCAATTATAGAAGATGAATAGTTGGTGACAATTGCATCTTTTACCCACTTCGTACAATAGTCAATAACGACTATGATGTATGCCTTTTCATTCAACATGGATGTGATGGGACTCATGATGTTAATGCCCTAGATGTCAAAGGCCTCTATTGGTTGGATCCGCTACTAAGGTCCCTCCATATGAGTAGTCATTCCACCATCATGTTGGTAGCATTCATAAGAGTAGATGAATTGGTAAATGTCCTTGAAGAGTATTGACCAATAATACCCTACCATGAGGATCTTAATGGTAGTACATCTCCCAACATAGTGGCCCCCATAAGGACCCTCATGAGCATCTTGAAGAATGTGTAGTTGATCAATATCAGGGATACACCAACAAACTAGGCCATCGGTGCACACCTTGTAAAGGTGTTTGTTGATTTCCTTGAAGCATTTTTTCCTAGTGAAGAAATTGTTGTTTCTTCCTATGGTCCAACTCCTATGGCATCTCTTGAGTAAGAAGATAAGTGAGAATGTGATCACACAAATTAGATTTAGTGGGAATTTCTTCATTTATGGCCTTGGCAAAGAGGATTTCATCAAGAAACTAATTTGATAGTGGGCTCTCCTCCTCTTTGATGTCCCATCATAACTAAGATAAATGGTCATCAACCACATTTTCAATTCCCTTTTGATTTACCATTATAAGATCAAATTTCTACAAGATCGCAAGCCATGGTATGACACTAGGGTTCACCATTGGTTTGTTCATGAGGAACCAGATTACACTGTGGTCTATGTGCATGAACACCTTGTATCCAAGCACATAGTGCCTAAGCTTTTCCAAGGCAAACACCACCACAATGAATTCCTTTTCTGTTGTGGTGTAATTTAGCTGTGCACCCATGATGCTTCAACTTGCACAATGGATATGATAAGGACATTTCTAATCATCCAACTGCATGAGCATAACTCCTAAGGCATAATTTGATGCATCTATCATGATGTGAAAGGTTTAGACTAATTAGGTGCTCATAGAATTGGAGTTTCCACGAGCTTCTACTTGAGATGCCAGAATGTATGATTGAATTCCCTGGTCTAGACAAATGGAGCATCCTTCTTTATCAACTCCACCAACATTTTAGTAATCTTAAAGAAATTCTTAATGAATCATTGATAGTAGCTAGTGTGTCGAAGAAATGACCTCACATCTTTAACCAATGCCTCCATCCCTTTTTTCAAAAATTATTTGCTCCAAACCAATGCCTTCCTGGACCATGAGGTGGCTTTTTTTCCAATTGAGCCTAAGGTTTGTCTCCACAAACCTTTTCAGCACTTGCTTAAGATAGTTAAGGGCTTGCTTAAATGTAGCCCCATAGGTGAAGAAGTCATCCATGAAGACTTCCATCCTACTACTAATCTACTATTGGAAGATGCTTAGGACAAGGTGTTGGAATGTGTTAGGACATTGCACAGGTCAAATGACATCTTTCTATATGCGAAAGTCCTCCAGGGACTAGTGAATGTTGTTTTGATATTATCCTTTGGTGCAATCTGAATTTTGTTATAGCCACTATACCCATCCAAAAAGTTGTAGTAACAATGCCCAGTGATGGTATCCAACACCTAGTTCACAAATGGCAACGAAAAGTGATTTTGTAAGTAGCCATGTTCAAAAGCTTGAAATCTATACAGATCCTCCATTTTCCATCCTTCTTTGGCACTATCATAAGTGGGCTAACACACTCACTATCTATAATGGGATAGATGAACCCTACCTTGAGGAGTTGTTCAATCTCCTCCTTCACAATCTACTTGAGTTTGGGATTCAATCGCCACTACAACTACCTCTTTGGCTTAATGGAAGGATCTATGTAGATGTGGTGCTGGCATATCCTAAGATAAATCCTAGTGAGTTTAGAATATGATCAAGAAAAGGTTGTTGGCTATTTATTAACCACCTCCAACAGTTTCTTTTCCTACATAGGAGCAAGGTTGGCATTGATGATACCCAGCTTTCCATTTTTTAGAAAGACATATTTCATACTGACCAGTAATGATTTCAACTCATAAGGATCTTGTTTAAAGCTTTTATAGATCTCAAACTCTTCCCAATTGGTTTTATCTAGTTCATTATTAGAGAGCTAGTGATGAACTTGCTCCAGTTCATCCATGCCTTCAATGTAGGCACTCATAAGGCTCTTAATTAATTCCATGCATATTGTTGAACTGCATTCTGCATTAGTTTTCAGCCACTAGGTGTCCTTCGTTTTTGTGGCTGTTGCATATAGTTACCTTTGAATTTCTATCACATCAGCACATTGTTTGCATGATGTGATAGATGTGCTTTTTATGAATCATAATTTTTGCACATAGTTACACCTTGTGTCACTATATGCGATGCATGGAATGTGCTTCCTCTCTATCTTTCAAAATTCATTTTTATTGAAAATTTCTAGGGAGAGGTCTCGGATTTCCAGTTGTGCATAAATGGTCCTCAACTAAGCCCTTTCCATGATGATTGGGAAGTTCCCCTTACAATTATTAATATTGATCACTAGGAAGTTAGTAGGATAAGACCACTTAAAAATGATGTTTACAATGTCCTCCACTAGTTCCAAGGGGATAATGATGGAGTGATCTGTCAACTTAAGATGAATGTTACTCTTCTTGAGTGGAGGCAGGTTCTAGGCTTTGTACATTTCATGAGAGATCAAATTTACACTAGAACCTAAGTCTAGAAGAGCCTTGCAAGGCTCATTCCCAATGATTTGCAACTAAATGAGGGGACTCCTAGGATCAGATATTTTCCTAGGAAGGTGGCCAGCCTTAATCTAATCTATGACAACATGGTTCAACATCATGGTATGCCCTTTGGAAGGCACTTGGTTTGAAGGGACCTCAAATGAGGTTTTAGAGGATGTGGGAGAAGCAGGGTCATCAACCATAGGTGTATGTGAGGGTTTGGAAGAGCTTTTGGTTTAGGAGAAAGGTCTTTTTCTAGGCTTGTCCTTCGAACCACTCAATTGAGGAGCTGGCTGTAAGTTACTAGATCACAAAGTTTCTTTGTTGCACCGAGGTAGGAAATTTTTTTTGCACAAATGAAGCTAGTGGTGGTTGAGTTGAGGGTGAAGGTATAGGTGTAGAAGGATGAGGAGGGTAGAATGAAAATGGAAATTCTTCTCTTAGAGATTGGGCTCTATAGTATTCAGGAGGGTAGTAGTGGTGTTGGAATGATGCCTAACTGGAAGAGTCATGCAAAGAAATTAGTTACTAAATGTAGTACCCATAGGGATCTAGTTGTTGGTAAGGGTACTACTACCTTGGTGGTGGCATCCCCCACGACTGTTCGTGCTACCACTGCTAGTACTACTCATGAGGTTGGGGTTGAGCTCCACTCAAATAATATGGTGGAGCTACCTATAGTTTCCTTGAGGATAAGGCAGCCTCCTTGATGTTTACCTTCTTGTCAATCTAGGATTTAACACGTACATCCCAGACTCCTACAAATGTGACACAATTGGGCAACATCCCTTAGGATGTTCGTATTGGTAGATGTCACACCCACCATCATCATTTGTTTCAAATTCTGCAACCTCTTCAACGATAGCATCTTTGCCCTTACCCCTTTGGTAGGCACATTTAGCTTCTTTCATTCTCTTTCGGTCATGACCGCTACCTTGCTCTTTGAACACTTAAGAAATTTTAAAAGTAGTTTAAAGTTTTTTGTCCAAAGAATCTCACATTTTGTCTACCTTGGTCAATATTTTAGAAACATATATATGAATTGGCAAGATTTAACGTTGCACCACTTCATCAAGTCGTGCCTCCTCCTCATTGTCATAGAACTGGACTTCCCTTTTTTAGATGGAAGGATCCTTGCATTGTTCCTTTTTCACAAATTGTTTTCTTCTTTGGCCACCTACTCAATGAGCCTTTGGATTTGATGGGCTCTAAGCTTTGGAAGTCTCCCTTGGGCATAGACCCCAAGAGTTCTCCTTGTTTATGTTCAAAGCCATCTATGATGTGGTGGAGCTGCTCCCTTTAAGAATAGCCATGGCTTGGGCACCTATGCAACAAAGATTAACCCATGGTCATATCCAAGGATTCATGTGTTTCTTGTCTCCATCCTTGGATCTAGTTTCTTAGATTGGACACTCGGGAGTACATTTGATACTTGTCATTGAAGAGTTCAAGCATCATACTCCACCATCTAATTGATAATGATTCTAAGGATTAGTACTAGCTTTCAACTTCTTTAATGAGCATCCTTGGGAATAGCTTTAACTATTGCCATTCATTTCAATGTTTTGCAAGGCATAGGCATGATGAAAAGCCTAAAGATGATTTTTTGGATTTGAGTTGTATCCCCCTTTAAACTTAGGAATATTGCTCATATCCAACCTTTTAATTCTATTATCTTTTACATGCCTTGTTGGGATTCTCATGGCCTCTACAATATTCAACATATTTTTGGTTGCAAGCAAAGGCTCATCATAGTCATAGCCTCTATGATGGTCATGATGCCTATGATATCCTCTTTGTCCCTTCTCTCATGGTGGCAAGTCTCACTTGATTGCCCACACCCCTAGTCTCTATTAGTTTGATGAGCCCTACAATCATCTTTGTGCTACCGATCACCTCCATCATGATCATGTTCCCTATAGTTTCAATTGGAGCTAGAGGAGGAAGAAGATGAGGATGTTGAAGGTGAAGAGGGAGGAGAGCTAGTGTAGCGTAGTGTTTGCTATCCCCTCTTCACCAATCATGGTCATGATCATCATGCTTGTCATCATTGAAATGCTTATCCATGTTCCTAACTTGACTCATACCTTTGGAGCCCCCATGATCATGGGACTCATTCTTGCTCAAACTAGGATTGTTTACAGTGAACTACAAGTTCTAGTTTAGGCCCCCCTCATCAAAGACAAGGGGAGGAGAGTCAGTGAATTGAGAACCCCCAAAGAAGGGATCCTTTCCTTGTTTTTGGCCTAACAAGAACAAGGGATTTGTGAACCAGTTCCCCTTTGATGCTTTGTAATACATCTCCTGTTACTAATATTTCTTGCATTTTGCCTCAGTAGGATGATGATCCTGATAGTCATGGTCTTGCACATTGTATTTAGCATTGAGCCCTTATATGCCTAATCTCATGAGAGTTTAGAGTAGCATTGTAGGAACCAATCTATTAGATAGTAACACAATGTTGTCCTCCATGTCCCTCCACCGCAATTGCGCATCCTTATGTAGGATGAAGGTGACATCTAGCACATACTCATCAGGATGAGTATAGACCACTTTGCATTGATAGGGCACTGGCAATTTTGACCCTTCACACTTTTGTTGATTAGATGTATGCTGAAACAATGGTAGAGAATCAGCCCTGTGAGAGGAAGACATTTTAGTTGAAAAGAAAAATAGTGTTCTCTTACTATTATTATTATTATTATTATTATTAATGACTGGAAACTTTAAGGTTCGTTACAATGTCTTTAAATAATTTCACTAACTCCTAAATAGTGCACATAGCTAATTAAAGTCCCTAGCAACGATGTCAATAATGAGCAGCAAGTATACCTTATGCCCAACCATACGAATCACTAACGTTCATTAGGCGATTCAGTCGAATTCCATAGACTTTAGCTTTCTAAGTAGACTAGGTCTAGGTAATGAATATCAAGGACATGATCATTGTCTTTTCAGTCTCACCTATGAAGTGTAAGTGTATGGTTAAGTGTAACTGAGGCATATAATTTTTCTCATTTTATGTTTTATGGTTTAAATCACCTAAGTGCTAGAAAATAAAGTAGTTAAATGTTTAACTAATTTAGTAACTAACCAATGTCTTAACTAATCCTAACATAAGCATCCATTCTCATTTATTGTACACATCCTGAACAATATTGCAACATTACTAGGTTACCAAGCATTAAGCACTACCAGGATTACCAAACGTTAACGTATGCTCAAAATGTTTGTATGTGTTTTAATTAATTGCTATTTAATTAACTAATTAATTTGATGCATTAAAATAAATTGCCTAAATAATAAATGCATTTAAATTAAATATTAATCTATTTCCAAATGCTAAAAGGTTTGTGAAGAAATCTCATCTTTATTGCCAATCACACCAAGCTGCTCAAGTACATTAGTATTCGAATAAAGATCCATACACTTCTCACTCCTACTGTAGGCATTTAGAAAATATTCTATAAAACAAAAAAAATGCAATAGCTTCACTAAGATACTAACAAATTGATGCCATAAATGTAGCTTGTGAGAACATATTTATAGGCAAAGATAGACACCATGTTGACGGAGTTATGTCAACACATTAGATCATATGTTGACCCAAACACATTGACGGGATCGCATCAACGGGATCGCATGGACAGGATCACGTTGACGCAACTCAAGAAAGATGCTTCATCAAGTTGCCTTAGAGAATCCACAAATTTCCTTGATGTCACACCCTTTTCATTCCCACTTGGTTCTTTACCTTTCCATCCATGCATAATGATCATTGGTTTATTTTAGTGTTATTGTGAAAAAAAATGTCATTACATTTGTGGTAAGAACCTCTTTATTATTGGAAATGAGTGTATGGATGATGTGATCTCACTATATATACAATCAATCCTCTGATGATTTGATAACATAGGGTGTAATTTTTATTATTTCAACGACATCTTGTTTATTCATTTATACTTTATTAGAAAGAGACAAAAATATGTACATGAGAAATAGTAAAACTATAAAAAGAATGAAAACTAGGTAAGAATAGAAAAACATTTAAAGAACTTAAAAGTTTTTAAAAAATGAAAAATGATAAGAAGTATGAAAAATATGAAAGAATAGAAAAGATATTAAAGAATGTAGGAAATACCAAAAATTTAGAAAAGTATGACAAAAATTACAAACCAAAAAATTATAAAACAAAAAAGTTAACATGAACTTATCAATTCTTGATTCAAAACAGGGTACCTCCCCCATGATTAAACTCATGGATGAGTGTTCAAAAAATTGATCACACATCCCTATGATCATACACTTTAGGTTTCTTATTTATCATCCTTAGTGGATGATATTTTTGTTTAATATCCATGTAACATTGATGATAATTAATTTTTGATCTTTTGGAGATACATATCTTGTTAGACAAGATGATCTTTTCATTTTAGAAAGTCCAAATATGTTTTCTATTTTATTCTTAATTTCAAATTTTGAGTCTCCATGTTTGCTAATTTTTGTTGGTGTATGGTCATGGTTTAGGATATGCTTCTTTAAGTTCTCAATTTGGAACATTTTCTAGGGATAGAAACTAATAAGTGGGTTGGATGTGTCCATGCATGTTTTGGATAGTTTTATATTCATATTTATTAATCACTTGGTGTCTTTTGGTTTAGTGGCCATTGTTTCTTTTTGCATGCACACTTATTTTTCAAATTTTTTATGGGTTGGTCTAAGGATTGTGTTGACATTCTGAACTTTTAATTTACAACATCACCATTCTTCATCGTAGGTAATGCATAGAATTCTTTACATTTTTATGGCTTCTTGCTCATCTTCCTTGGAAAGTTTTAAGGACAAGTCTCTCATTATTAGTTTAACATCAATTGTGCTAAGCCATGCTCTCCCTATCATGATCGAAAAGTCCCTATTATTATTCTTCACATTGATCACAAGAAAAATGCTCGATAAGGTCATCTATTGATAGTGGTCATCACATCTTCTATTTGTCCTAAAGGAATGGTGACTGATTGGTCTACAAGCTCTAGTTTTATATTGAATTTCTTTAATCATGGTAAATTCTAGGCCTTATACATGTCTTGAAAAATGAGATTCACTCCTAACCCAAAATTTAGTAGAGCTTTACATGATGTGTTTCCAGAAATTTGCAAATAAATCAAAGGATTTCTAGGATCTATCCTTTTATTAAGAAGAGTTCTTAGTTTTATCCAATCTTATATTGTATTAGTTAGCATGATGGTTTTTGGGTTCTTTTCTACTGATGTGAGAAGCATAGTACTATCTTGAGGACTTCACATGGAAGGAGTAGGGATAGATGAAGTTCTTATCCTTCGAACATTTCCTAGACTTGTCTTAAAGAAAGGACATTTTCTAGATTTATATTTAGGGTTGTTGGTATGATCCTCTCTTTATATACTGACTACCCTAGTAGCACTTTTCTACTGAGGTTGTATTTGTAGTTTCCCTTACATGATCAATGATGGTACTAGTGGTAAAGAATTAGGAGCTTAATAGGATGGACCTATTGCTAGTTGAGGTGTTTAAGGATATGATTCCATGCATGGGGTCATAAGCCTATGGTATTCTACTAGATAGTATTAGGAAGAAGTCTAAACAAAAGTACTTCTGGGAGATATAGAACATTGTACATAGTATTTATAAGGATCTAGTTGTTTATATGAATACTATTGCCTTGGCAGTGGCATTCCCCACAACTGTGGTTATTGCCACTACTACTAGTATGATTCCTATGGTTGATGAGAAGGCCTACTTGGACAATGTAATTGTTGATAAGGCTATTTGAATTACCTTGAGGATAAGATAATTATCTTGGCATTTGATTTTTAACAAACTTTGAATTCAATATATATGCCCAGACTCTTGCAAGTGGGTCATGACAGGATAACATTCCTTAGGATGATCGTATTTGCACACTTTGCAACTTGTGTTATCTTCTAAGCTTAGTCCATTACTTCATCTACCATAGCAACTTGTCCTTTGTTCTTATAACTCTCATGTCCATTGTCCTTTTTCTTCTTTCTATTCTTATTTCTGTTGAAGGCTTATTTAGTTCGCTCCTCAACTAAGTGCTCTAGAAAATTTCTTATCCATAGAATCCCACATTTTCTCTAACTTTGTTACAATATCATTTACTAATTTTTGGATAGGCAAAGTCTTTTGTTACATTAAATCTTCTAATGTTTACTCTTTTTGTGTCTCACATATCCTCATGGATTTCTTTTATAGTTGGATCTTTATTATATTCTTTAGTTGATTCCCTTTTTCATAGCTTCCCTTCTTCTTTTGTCACCTGGTCTATTAACCATTAGATTCGATGAGCTATCATCTTTGATAATCTACCTTGAGTAGATACTCCAAGGATCTCTCTAGATTTTTTTCTTAACCCATCAATGATGTGTTGTAGTTATTTCCTTTGATAAAATCTATGGCTTAGACATCTATGTGATAATGAGTAGTATCTATCCATTGCTACATCAAGGGATTTATGTGTCCCTTGTTTCCATTCCTAGATTTTTTTTCTTAAGTTTGACGCTCTAGAGTAAGTTTGAGACTTGTCATTAAAGAGCTGTAATATGTTTCTTCATTTTGGAGTGATTTCAATTTTAAGGATTTGTACCAAATTTCTACTTTCTTTATAAGTTCTCTAGGAAATAACTTTAATTTTTACCAATCCTTCTCTATATTTTCTAGGACATAGGTATCAAGGAAAAATTGGAGGCGGTGTCATAGATTTACATTATATCTATTGATGAGATGCGATATCGTGTCGTCCCCTACGATGTCGCGTATGCGATATCGCGGTCCGTCGCCAAATCTATAAATAAGAGGCGGCACTCCCCTTATTTCCCATCCTGAGTTAGAAGTAGGGAAACTATGGTAGTTTGATCACTCCAGAGATAGAATATTTTGTATGTGCCCGTAGTAGGAGTCCTAAAAGTGAATGGATCTTTATTCGAGCAACATTGTACTTGAACACAAGTTGTGTACGGCAATAAAGATTAGCTTCTTGGATAAACCTTGCAGTGCATGGAATAGGATTTTATTTATTATTTTCTCTCTCACCCTTAAACTCCTAGAATGTAGAATGAGCACGACTTGATTACGAGCATCTAAGGATGTGTACGGATAGTCAAGGAATCGGCTGCTCATCGCATGCGGTATGAGTACGACTTGATTACGAGCATCTCGTGTGACTACTTGGTAACCCAGTGGCGTATTTAGGATCTATGCTTCGTAATCCTAGTGGTAGTCCCAGATGTGTATGGTTAGTCAAGGAATCGGCTACTCATCGCACTTAGGCTAGATAGATTCTCTCAACCCTTTCCTCCTAGTTAAGTGCCTCAGTACGACCACTTCGAGCACGTGCATTACGCGCGATGATATCAATAATGATTAGTGTTTGGTAATCGTGGTTGCATCGGTTCAGGGTGTGTATGATAAGTGGCAACGGATGCTGACGCTAGGTAGTTTAGAATTAGTTCATTAGTTAGAGTTAGTACTTAGTTTCTCAACCCTTCACCCTTTAGCATAGAAGACATAAAACATAAAAGATCATAAAAATCATATACCTCGGACTTACTTAACCATACACCGTGACAACCACAAGTAAGTCTGGGAAGACAAAAAATGATTAACCCCAAGTGTTCCATGGGGCGTGTAGGCACTTAGTCTGTGGAGTTTGACCAGATCACGCATGCTACGCTTGTTTCGTATGGTTGAGTGTAGGGGTACCTCGCCACTCATCATTGGCGCCGTTGCCAGGGACTAAGTGTTTTTGCGCCGAATAGAACATAAGGATATCTCTCACATCATTGGGAGCCTAAATGAACCTTTGGGTTAATCAAAAGAGAAAAATTATATAACGGTGAATTAGCACACCAATAAAAATGTCTTCTTCTCATAAGAGCAACTCACCACCTAAGAACCATACACGAGATAGTCGGCAACATAAAACACATAGCTGAAATCAGCCAAGTCCTAAATAACAAGATAGTTTATACTCATCCCAATGAGTATATTCTAGAATTTACCTTTATCCTCCATCAAGATGAACAGCTGCGATGGAGAGATTTGCAAGGTAACATCGTGTTACCCCCAGATCGATCAGTCTCTCGCATGCTTTTTTGTGCCTTGGCACAGATTGGCATGACTGAATTATATGCTGAATACATTGTGGAAGACTTTTATATGAGGGATTATCACCCCATAGAAGCACAACGTATGAGAGACTCAAGGCAGGAGAGTCAACATACGCTTTTGAAGGGTAAAGGTCTGCACGTCCTTAGCGAAATAGGAGATGAGGAACCTCTTATAATGGGTTCTTTAGCAAATCATGTTCCCCCTCCTAATGATGGTGAGGAGGTAGGGTATCAGAGCCTATGATCAACGATACATAACCATGGTTCTGATGCCCATGAACACCAACTGTTCACAGAGGGAACAACCACTCATGCTAAGGATGAGCACTCAGATTGTCACCATGATTGGGGCCGTAGCAGCCGAAGAGAAGGCAAGAAACATCATCATGGCAATGGTTCCCCTTCTTCTTTCCCTTCTTCACATCACTCATCCTCTCCTTCCACATTTGGGCATATCCATCATGAACACAATGGAGAGGATAAAGGTAGACAAAATGAAAGACCTCGATGGGAAAGTCGAGAGAGAGGATAAGGGCAAGGACGTAGGGAGAGTAGGGAACAACACAGACATCATAGGCATCATAAAAGAGATGATCGTGATGAGCCCCTACTCGCAACCCGAAGTATGCTTGACATAACAGAGGTAGTTAGGATTCCCACGAGGCATTTAAAAGATAGTCGAATCAAACATTTAGACATGAACAATATCCCATGATTTGAAGGGGGATACAATGCAGATCCGTAAAATCATTTACAGGAATTCCACGATGCCTGTGCCTAGTAGAATATAGAAAATGAGTGGCAAAAACTTAAGTTGTTCCCAAGGACACTCACTAAAAAAGTAGAGAGCTGGTACCGGTCCCTAGAACCAGAAACCATCAGGAGGTGGAGTACGATGCTAGAACTATTCAACGAGAAGTATCAAACGTACTCTAGAGTGTCCAATTTGTGTAAGAAGATCCAAGGTTGGAAGTAAGGTACATATGAACCCTTGGATGCTACCATGGCCTGCTACTATACATTGTTACATTGTTGCCCGGGCCATGGGTACGCTCAGCGGGATCAACTTCGTCACATCGTGGATGGACTAAAGCATGAAACTAGAAGAACCCTTGGAACTTATGCCCAAGGGAGACTCTCACAACTTAGAGCCCATGAAGTACATCACTTGTTGGAACAAGTAGCAGAAGAAGAAGGTGAGCTACGCAAAAGGGAAAGTGCGGAAGAGTACAACTGTGATCCCTCTCTTTGGAAGAAGGGAATGAAGTTTTGCGATGAAGAGGATGAGTCACCAATTGAAGAGTTGGTGAATAGAAAGAATTTGCCATTTTAAAAGCTCACAACAGAAATAGCGGCTAAGGTAGATGACGTATGGAGTTCCTTAGACTCTAAAATTTAAACTGTCTTAAAAATTGTAGAAGAGTCTAAGGTAGAATAAAGTAGTGACAAAGGTAAGAAAAAGTGAAGAGATTTAAGCCCTGCACATAATAAGGGTAAGGGGAAAATCACTAACTTTGATGTGATTATGGAATCAGACACAGACGATGACAGTGGATGTGAGATCTGCCACTATGACCATCCTAAGGAATGTTGTCCAATTATTTCACATCTACATGAGTCTGGGGGTGTATGCACTTAATCCAAGACTCAAACAACGGCAAACACCCCGAAGGTTACCTTATCCACAAGGTAACCCAAGGCAGTTCCACCAACCACTAACGTATTATCCAAGTGGAACTCCACCACAGCCCATCGGATAGCATCAACAATGGCAATACCCACAGTTATGGGGGATGCTATCGTCGAAACATCAGTACCCTTACCGACAGCCTGACCCTTATGGATATTATGTGCAGCAGCCGATTTCTCCAAGGGACTCTATGAGTCACACAACCCCCAACCATCACTACCAAGTTTGAGAGTACTTCAAAAGGACTCCTTCTCCTCCGGGAGACACTCCATACCCACACCATCCTCCAAATCCATTTGCACCTCTTCCAAAAGTAGTTCCCATAACACCTCCTACTCCAACAATGCAAGGGGAACTTCCTCCTCAACCGCAGCAACGTCACGCTACGAGAGTTATAAATATCCAACCTGTTGCTGGTTCTCACAACTGTAAAAAGAGAAGACCTTTCTTCAGAACCAAAAGCACAAACAAACTCTCGCAATAACAAGTGGTTGGGCCCATGTACACTCCTCCATCATCTAACACTTCGGAGCACCCTTTAGTCCAACAGAGCATAACGCATACGGTTATGTTAACGCATACCATAACTGACTGGATTAAGGTAGGCCACCTTCCCAGGAAACTAACTAACCCTATAAGTCCCTTAATCTATTTACAAATCACTGGAAATAAACCACATAGGGCTCTTCTTGACTCAGGTTCCAAAGTCAACTTAATTTCACGAGAGATGTATCATGCTTGGAACCTGCCCCAACTTAAGAAGAGCAACATTCAACTAGAGCTGGCAAACCAGTCCATCACCATTCCTTTGGGATTGGTGAAGGACATTATTGCCACTGTGTGTGGTTGGTCTTACCCAACTAATTTCCTGGTGATTGAAGTGAACAACAACGAAGGGGACGTCCTAATTATAATGGGAAGGGCATGGCTGAGTACAATAGATGCATGCCTTAGGATCCACGATCTTTCCTTGGAAATCTCTAAGATAAACATTTGTGGAAAGATCGAGAAGAGGAAAGTTTCATGCATCACATACAGTGATTCATCAGGTGATGACATGGAGGAAATGCCTCCATGCAACAGGTGTGCTCTCAAAACTTTGAAACAAATATTCCTGTATGTAGCAACCACACAACCAGTAGTAGACACCCCGTGGTTGACAGCTACTCGAAGGAGCAACCAAATATGCATGGAACGAACTAAGGAAACCCATGCCCATAACGAAAGCATGTATACATTGGAATATGAGCATCGCCAACTGCCACCCCTTAATCTAAGATCATCAATTGGGAGAAGTTGGGTACTTCTATGAAATTCAAACAGGCGCTCGTTATTTCGGTTCTCTCCCTTTCCACTCAGTCATGGGGGAGATGGCCACCTATGCTAATCATATGGGGCCCTCAGTTTTTTTTTCGATTTTTGTTTTACACGTTTTTGTTTTACAACATTTTTGGCTTACACATTTTTGTTTTACAAATTTCTTTAACTTTTCTAGTTTTTATTTTACAACATCATTATACTTTTTCCATTTGTGTGTGTGTGTGTGTGTGTGTTCCACCATGTAAGTTTGCCACCCAATAAGTGTTTGGAATGATGGTATGAACTATTTTCATATTGATTGCTAATGTTTGGTTTTTACCTTTAAGTCACAATGTTGATACTAAGGTATGTTTCTTTTGATATGGCAGGCAATGAGACCACTTTATCCATTCATCCACTAGTTTCTATGGTCTCTCTCGGCTTGGAAATGTACAATCCCCTTCTAATAAGAACTTAAACGAATTGGTGATTGGGTATTTCTCAAACTGGGAAAGGACTCAATTATTGAAAAGGGTGTGACTTCAAGGGAACTTGATGTTTTTGTGTTGGTCATTCTCTTGGGTGCTTGGATGTTTTCTTCTTGAGTTTTCTTGTTGTTTCGATGTTACCCAATTATTGGAAGCTGAGTCAATAAAAATAAAAATTCTTTACATGGTGTGGTTCTCATGTATAAAAACAAAAAACACACAAAAAAAATAAAGTGAGAATTCAAAGCACACCCCTTAGATGAATAAACTTGGGCTACAAGCACTGGTTATGGAACCAAAAGTGTTCCCTCTAACTAAGGTTCTTCTTGCTTTCCATTCTCTCCTTTGTTTCATCGGAATGGTGGTGACTCTTGGGGAAGGCATTCTTGTTATCCAAGTGGATGATTTAGCCAAATGCATTGATGCGAAGTCACTGGATATGGTTGGTTTGAGGCCAGACTTGGAATGGGATTTGCTAAGTCACATTAATCATGCAACACACAAGGGGCTGTACACCACCTTGTTCTTGGGATTCCATTCCATTTTTCTTCTCTCCATCCTTCTCTCCATTGTTC
>MNCI01013743.1:205889-218293 GCA_015680685.1 Gnetum montanum
AGCAACACTTCTTTCTCTCTCTCTTTCTTAGCTGCCAACTAAGGCTTGATGTCATTGTAATAAGGTGTTCACCCTTGTTATCGTGAACACCAATTTTGTCAAGTCTTGTAATGATGATCCATTCACATGTCATCCCATTAGTTCCATTCCCCTCAATAATTCCATACCTTCCTGATATTATTGTAAGGAACTCGAGGACGAGTTTTCATTTAGTCATGGGGGTATGATGAGACACGATTCGCATGAGCCGCGATATCACGTCGTCCCCTATGATGTCGTGTACGTGATATCGCAGTCTACTGCCAAATCTATAAATAAGAGGCGACACTCCCCTTATTTCCCATCCTAAGTTAAAAGTAGGGAAACTCTGGTAGTTTGATCACTCCAGGGATAGAATACTTTCCATGTGCCTGCAGTAGGAGTCCTAAAAGTGAATGGATCTTTATTCAAGCAACATTGTACCTGAACACAAGTTGTGTATGGCAATAAAGACGAGCTTCTTGGATAAACCTTGCAGTGCATGGAATAGGATTTTATTTATTATTTTCTCTCTTACCATTAAACTCCTAGAATGTAGAATGAGTACGACTTGATTACGAGCATCTAAGGATGTGTATGGATAGTCAAGGAATCGGTTGCTCATCGCATGCGGTATGAGTACGACTTGATTACAAGCATCTCGTGTGACTACTTGGTAACCCAGTGGCGTATTCAGGATCTACGCTTGGTAATCTTAGTGGTAGTCCCAGATGTGTATGGTTAGTCAAAGAATCGGCTGCTCATCACACCTAGGCTAGATAGATTCTCTCAACCCTTTCCTCCTAGTTAAGTGCCTCAGTACGACCACTTCGAGCACGTGCGTTACGCGCGGTGATCCCAGCAACGATTAGCGTTTGGTAGCTGCGGTTGCATCGATTTAGGGTGTGTACGGTAAGTGGGAACGGATGCTAACACTAGGTAATTTAGACTTAGTTCATTAGTTAGAGTTAGTACTTAGTTTCTCAACGCTTCACCCTTTAGCATAGAAGACATAAAACATAAAAGACCATAAAAATCATATACCTTGGACTTACTTAACCATACACCATGAAAACCACAAGTAAGTCTAGGAAGACAACAAATGATTAACCCCAAGTGTTCCATGGGGTGTGTAGGCACTTAGTCTGTGGAGTTCGATCGGATCACGTGTGCTACGCTCATTTCATATGGTTGAGTGTAGGGGTACCTTGCCACTCATCATCTACCTTCAAACTTTGGAATATTATTCATGTCAAGTCACTTGATGAGACTAATTCTTAAATTCCTAGTAGGCATGTGCATTACTTTCCTCATATTAATCATACTACAAGTGGCTAATAAGGGTTCTTCATGATCTTTGAGTTCATAGGCTATGCTGTAGTGATGATCCCTCTAATGCTCATGATGTTCTCTTTTTTCATGTTTGATTCTTCCTTATCTTTCTTCATCCTCATCATCTTTTGTATCAGGATGTCTCCTTCTATTTCCATGTCTCCCATGATCTCTTAGTCTTTGTTCCCTCTTGTTATAATTTATTAATAAGTATGAGGAAGAAGATGGGGAAGTTGGAGAATGGTATTGGCTAGTTCTCCTTCTATGACTCCTTGATTCATCCCTTCTAGATCTATTGAAATCCTTAATTCCTCTTAAGTTTGAAGTTCTTCTCATCTATTCTAGGGGTTTTTGTAAAGTTGAACATAGATTTATTTTTATAGGATCTTCAATACATATTAATGGTGTCTAGGAACTATGTCTATGAGTTTGATAGGACTTTTCAACTTTGGATGGAACATCTTCTTTTATTTCAAAGAGAATTGTCTATGGGGTTCTCTTCCCTTTATCTTGCTACTATCTTGCCTTCATAATAGCATCCCTTCTTGCTTAAGCCTTTGTTGGTTGATATGTCTTGGTCATGTTTTTGGTAGCTTGATACCCTTCTTATATGTGACCAAGATTTGATCCAATAAGGGTTTCTTGAAGCATTGATGATGCTAAACATTTAGGTAGCAAGATAATATTTCCCTGTAAGTCTTTTCATTTTAGTTGTTCATCTTGGTAGAAAATGAATGTGAAATTAGAATAATAAGAATTAGTATGAGCATATGAAATTCTTGTTTGCATATGTGCATTATAATCTTCTTCATTATAATCTTTGTCATTACTTTCATTAAGATCGATAATAGGTGGAGATTTCACTTTAGTTGTGGATGCCATTTTAGTTTGTTTGATGCTTAAGTATGTGTGTGTTTTGAGAAATTATTCTACATATGAAAGAGATACTTGATGATACTTGATACAACGAACTATGTAAAATCAACAACTAGCAAACATTGACACATCCTCAACAACAATGCCAATGATGAGTAGTTGTGTATTCTAACACTCAACCATACAAGTTACAAGTGTTAACATGCAACCATATCATAATTTATGGATGGACAATGTAAGTATACTAGTGAGTTGAGAGTATGTTTGTGATCGTTGTCTTCTTTCTTAGAGTTAGTAAGGTGCAAAATGTATGGTTTAACTCTTCGTGTAGTATATGATAAACTGATGTTGTTGGCTCTTAATAGTGCTAAGTGTAAACATAGTAAAGATGAACATAAATTCTATTTCTAAGTACAATGAAAATGTAAATCTATTCTATAATAAGTATCCATTCTTGGTTTTCCATACACATCCTGAGCTAATGTAACTGTCACTAGGATTATCAAGTAACTTTACTATTGAGAAAATTAAGCAAAGTCACTACTAGGTTACCAAATAATTACACTTTACATTTGAAACTAGTCGTTCTTATTTTGCCTTACTAATGAACATTGGAAGAGTAAATGATTTAAGAAAAGTAAATGACATAGTAAAAGTAAATCTATTCTAAGTGATATGTTGCAATGATGAAGAATAATCTTGATCTTTATTGTTCATCATAAATTGTATCTAGTAACAATCCACTTAAAGAAAGATTTTGTACAACTATAATTTACTACACTGCATGCATTCAAGCTAACTCTAACTTTAAGAAAAGAAACTACAAGAATTTTACTAAGTGTTGGATCTAAACTTGTTTTTGATGCAATGGTGGATTCATATTTATAGGCATGACCATGACCCACTACATTGTATCTATAATGACGTATGTAGGGCTACAATTTCACATCTATTGTATCGTAGATATGATATTGTAGTCCTTTATGATAATGTTTCATCAATATTCAATGATAAAAAATCATTGGGGGGTGATGGAGTCTTGACATAATTGTAATATAGACACACCATATGGATATATAGTTCAATTAGAACTTTATAACTTAGCATTGCCCATTAGACTTGAACCCATGACTTGGAGCTTTCAAATTAAGAGTCTTACTACTAGGGTAACATCTCATTGTTTGTTAGCTATAAAAAATCATTATCAAATCTTTGCTTATTTTAAAGACCACTTTATTTCAATGAGATAAATGTACCATGATGATGGTGGTGTGTTGATGTTATTTTGTGTCTTTCATTTTAAGATATAAAAAGCTTTGGAAAATTTTTTACAAGGTGAGGATGAATTTGAACTTTAGTTAACATGCCATTTGTTCAACTTTACCAACATATTTATTAGAAATATGTTTCAAACCTATAAAATTTTAAATTTTTATAACTTTTATGACAACATATTGTAAAATATAACATTAATTATGAAGGGGCTATCATTAAAATTAGAATAACCTGTGGAATTACATTTGGTTTTCCAATAACAATATGTCTACATCAAGGATCTACACTTAGCCCATACTTATATGATTAAGGTAGGATGGCTAGTTGTGTTGTTGTCCTTAGCCATTTTTTATCTTTATCTTGACCATGAATCATGGTGATCTTGTGGTTGCCTCATCATAGGTCATGATGAGGTCATGGTAACCTAATTATAGGTCATTATGCCTTAAAATGTAATATTCTTGCTACTGGTGATCATGGTCATAGGCCCTCTATCTTTGCCATTGATTTATGAAGACCATGAGCTATGATTAACTCAAGGTAACCTGACCATGGGTCATTGTAAGGTTGTGATCACTTTTAATGGTGCCATCTTTTTGTAGCTAACCTCTAGATTAAGGTGATATAGACCACAAGTCATGGTGCCCTCATGTTGTTATACCACAAGTCATGGTGAGGTCATGATCACTATAGAAACAAAGACTTAAAAATTCTAAATATACCATTAGTTGATCATGGTTCATGGTCATCTCATGATTTCAATGGAAAAATTGAAACTATGAGCCATAGTTTAGTTTCTAGGATTTTTTTGTTGAGAAGCATATGGAAGAGTTGACTTTGTGATGATATTTAGGCTTCTTGGCTAACATAGCTTGGCTTGGATTAAACTTAATACATATTCTTTTGACTACATATTTAGATTTCTAGAGGTAAATGGTATTTGAAATAAAAAGAAGCTTGGCTTCATGCTTGATAATGTTTAACAAAAATGCACATAATATGTCTAGATCTACTTCACAACTTATGAGAATATTTTTACTCACTTTGAAATCATTCGATGGAAGTCTTGGCTTTATGGAACTTGGAATTTTAGGCTTTTTTTAATGATTTTTGTGGTATTTTGAAATAGGATTAAAATGATGATAAGCCTGAGATAATGAAATGGAAATGAGATAGATGATACAAATGAAATGCTAAAATAGATGAAGCTATTTTTCTTTTCTTCTATCTTCTATACTAAAAACTGTGAGAGATCTATTCATACTTCATTCAAATAGAGAGAGAGAGAGATAGAGCATAAAAAATAACAAACTTGAGAGAGAGAAAATAAACAAATAAATTGAAAAAAAAATATAAGCTTCTTATATTGATAACATAATGAAAATGATACATCAAACATATTACCTCTTGAGGAGATGCTTATTGCACTCTTAACTCTACTTTATGAATGGTGAAGGAGTTTCTAAATTCATCTCAAAATGATAACATGCATGGAGGTGGAGGTGCTTAGAAGCATACTTAACCTCTTAGGGAATTTTCTCCTCTCTTGATTCTCTCTTCTCTCTTCTCTTTTCTTGATCTAATGCTCTATTGAACAATAACCTTGAATTGTTTTTTGTAATGATCACACACCTCCTTATATAGCTTTTGGGATGTAGGTGGCTAAATCATGGTTGGATTACATAACCCATGGATGGAGTATGATTAGCCACTAATATGATTGCAAATTATATCTTGATGAGGAGGTTATGTGGAGGTTAGGTGAGGATGTGATCTCAAGGACCCTTCTGAGAACATGTTTCTTAAGTGGAGAAGGAAACCTAATTTGACTTATCTTCTCTCCTTCCTTTTTTTAAAAAAAATTAAAATCCTCCTTTTTTCTTCTTTTTGTCTTTCCTCCTACTGTTTTGAATTTTTCTTTCCTAATTGAGGTGTCATTCCTCAATATTTTGATTTTTATGGAGTCTCCCATGGTTCTTCTTTTTGATACAATTTTTATCACATTGAATACACCATGAGAGTTGGATGATCTCAAATGTACATCATCCTAATTTATGACAATCTCACATTTGATGAAAACTTAATGACCTTCCTTAGCTTAATTATGCCTTCCATATTTGAAGTATTTTTTGATGGATGGGGTCTTCATTGCTTTGATGAGATCTCCCTTAATCATGCCTTGTATTCTTCATGATTGTCTTCTTAATTTTTTCTTTTGAGGTTGGTGTTGTACCCACTTTGGTTTTTTTTCTGCATAAGTTAAAGACTTGGGTACATTCTACGGATTTTAACCACTTAAAGCCATCTTCAGTAGTTTGGATTCAATGTTCTGCATCATATGCAGCATGGTTTCTAGTTTCCTATCTCTAGTTTGCTAGAAATGAGGTTTTATGCCATCTACTACATTATTTTGGCTTCTCTTTTAGTTTCGATGTCTAATGTCAGCTTCAACATCAATTCTAATTCTAACTTCTGACATCCTACATCAACTCAACTTTTGACTCCTACATGAGACCTACTTTTTAATGTTTGATGTCAATTCCACTTTTGACAACCAATATCAACTTTTCCTCTTACAACACACTAGCTTTTTGATATATTTTGTTCTGCTTTCGATGTTTGACATTAGCTTTTGCTTCTCTATGTCATTTCTCCTATCGAATACCTTGTAAAAGCTTTCGAAAGATTCTGTTAATCCCATTGCATTGTTTCTACACAATTAATGAGACATTTTCGACCTATACATAGGAGGATATCTTAAACATGAATGGGTTGGCATTCCTAACCATATGGTTCACTTTTGATGATTAGTCAACATTTTGCTCCATCAAGCTCTACAAGATTTGCTTAGCATTTGCAGCCATCTCTTCCACTTAATGTAGTTAATTCTTGTACGATTAGCAATTTGTAACATCTTTTTCAAAGACATTGCCTCTTTGTAGAATAACAACACTCCTTTTCTTCCCTTCCATTGTTGACATATTGTATCCCCTTTGTGTTTTTCTCTTGACACATGAAGAAATCGTTTCAAATTGGGTCAACACACTAATCTGATCCTTCCCTTTGCTTTGTTAACTATTGGATTTGCTATTGTTCCTGTTAGATCTACATTAGGTACATGTATTAGAGAAAGAATGGGATAACACAGCTCCTCATTAGACACCTTTGATCCCTGGTGATGAGCCGCAATATCGCGTACACAATATCGCGACTTGCCGCAACATCTATAAATAAGAAGCAGCTTTCCCTTGTTCACACATCTAGACTTAGACCTTTAGCCAAACTATAGCAGTTTTACCATTCCAGAGTTAGAATAATTTCCATGTGCCCGTAGTAGGAGTCTTAAAGTGAATGGATCTTTATTCGAGAAAATTGTACCTGAGCACACATTTGTGTATGGAAATAAAGATGAACTTTATGATAAACCTTGCAGCATGTGGACTAAGCTAAATAGGATTTAATTATTGTTAAATGCTTCAATGCTTTCCTAGATAATTAAATCTCTCTCAACCCTTGACTCTCCTAGTTAAGTGCATTCAGTATGACCGCTTCAAGCACATGTGTAACGCTTGGTAACCCAGTAACAAGTAGCATTTGGTAATCCCAACGGTGTTGCACTAGTTCAGGGTGTGTGCGACAAGTGGGAATGGATACTNATTGCACTAGTTCAGGGTGTGTGCGACAAGTGGGAATGGATACTGGTGCTAGGACAATTAGAACTTAATTAGTGAATAGTTAATATAAGTTAGTCACTTAGTTCTCTTCACCTTTCCCTATTAGCATAAAGACATTAAAAGCTAAAAGATATAAAAATCATATACCTCAAGCTTACTTAACCATACAACCGTGACAATACAAGTAAGTTTGGGAAGACAACGATTGATTAACCTTAAGTGTTCCATTAAGATGCGTAAGCACTTAGTCCTTGGATTTCGGTCGGATCATGCATGAGATGCTCGTATTCGCATGGTTGAGTGTAGGGGTACCTCGCCACTCATCATTAGCGCCGTTGCCGGGGACTTAGTTGTTTGTGCGCTACATAGAACATAGGAGATCATTCATATTGTTCGGTCACTAGAACGAACCCTTAGGGTTGATCAAAAGAAAATAAGATAACAGTAAATAGAACACTGAACAAGATAAAAATGTCTTCTTCTTCGCAAAAAAGCACTTCACCGCCTAGGACCAACACAAGAGACAGTCGGCGACACAACACATGTAACCAAGATCCGCCAGTGCCTCAACAGTTCCATGCGGTATATATTCATCATGATGAGTATGTACCTGACTTTACCTTTATTCTCCATCAAGATGAACAAATACGTTGGAGAGACTTGGAGGGTAACATAGTGTTGCCTTTAGACCGAGCAGTCCCCAACATGCTTCTTCGTGCTCTCACGCGAGTAGGCATGTCATAGTTATACGTGGAATACGTTGCATGCTATTACGACACAAGGGATTACCATCCCACAGAAGCACAACATCAAAGGGACTTATGACAGGAGAGATACTATACATCTTTGAAGGGCAAAGGACCCCATAACGCTCCACCTGTCTTAAATGAAATTGAGGGTGGTGAACCTATTTCAACAGGTTCTCTACATAATGATGTTCCCCCTCCCAACGATGATTAGGAGGAGGTGTATCAGAACCTCCACTCCACGATTCAAAATCCTGGTTCTAATCCCCATGAACACCAAGTATTCAACGAGGGAACACAAACACATGATAAGAGTGGGCACTCTGATCGTAATCACAATCGGGGCCCGGACCATCGAAAAGAAGGTAGGAAACATCATCATGGAAATGGTCCTCCTTCTTCTTCACCTTCATCATCATATTCATCCTCTCCTTCAATATCAGGATGCTTTCATAAAGAGCCTAACCGTGAGGACAAAGGTAAACATAGTGAAAAACCTCGACGAGAGAGTCAAGAAAGAGGACGAGGGCACTTGAGAGAATCATGGCATGGAAGAAGGGAGAGTAGGGAACCACATAGACATCACTGACGCTATGAACGAAATCACCACAAAGAACCCCTACTCATAACCCGAAGCATGTTAGATATCACGGAGGCCATAAGAATTCCCAGAAGGCACTAAAAAGATAGCAGGATCAAGAGGTTGGACATGAATAATATCCCATGATTTGCGGGGGGATACAATGCTGATCTTAAAAACCACTTACAAGCATTTCACGATGCATGTGCCTTGCAGAACATCAAGAATGAATGGAAAAAACTAAAGTTTCTCCCAAGGACACTTGTAAAAGAAGCAGAAAGCTGGTACCGGTCCTTAGAACTGGAATCCATTCAAAGGTGGAATACGATGCTAGAACTGTTTAATGATAAGTATCAAATGTACTCTTGAGTGTTCAACCTGCGAAAGCAAATCCAAGGATGGAAGCAGGGAAGTCATGAAACCTTGGATGCTGCCATGGTCTGATATTATGCACTGTTACATTGTTGCCCGGGCCATGGTTACTCGCAGCAGGATCAACTGCACCATCTTGTAGATGGACTTAGGCATGAAACAAGGAGAACCCTTGGAATGTATCCCCAAGAGAGATTATCAGAGTTTAGGTCCCATCAGGTCCATAGATTGCTAGAGCAAGTAGCTAAGGAAGAAGGGGAGCTACATAAGAGAGAAAGTGCAGAAGAGTACAACCGCGATCCATCCCTCCAAAAAAGGGGAGTGAGATTCTGTGAGGAGGAGGAAGAGTCACCACTCAAAGAGATGGTGAATAGGAAAACCTTACCGCTCCAAAAGTTAACCATAGAAGTGTCGGTGAAGGTAGACCAAATGTGGGACTCCTTAGATAGTAGATTTGATACCATTCTCAAAATCGTAGAGGAGTCTAAGGAGCGAGGTAGTGACTATGATAAAAAGAAAAAGAGGGACATGGACCATGCATGCAACAAAGGTAAGAGTAAAATCGCCATCATCGAAGAGGTTGTGGATTCTAATACAAACAATGACGGTGGATGTGAGATATGCCAATATGACCATCCTAAGGGATGTTGCCCAGTAATCTCACACCTACAAGAGTCTGGGGTGTATGCACTCAACCCATGACTTAACAAACAATAAGCACCCCGACGGTTACCTTATTCTCAAGGTAACCCGAGGCAATTCCACCAACCATTAACGTATTATCCAAGTGAAACTCCGCCACAACCTATTGAGCAACACCAGCAGTGGCAATACCCATAGTCATGGGGGATGCCACCCCCATGGCAACAATACCCTTACCGGCAACCGGATGCATATGGCTACTACGTGCAACAGCCAATCTCTCCACGTGACACCAAAATGTCACTACCAAGCTCAAGAATATTATAGGACTCCTTCTCTTGGGAGAGACAACCCACAAACATACCATCCTCCAAATCCATTCGCAACTCTCACACCGATAGCTCCATTACCACCCGCTCCAGTAATGCAAGGGGAACTCCCCACTCAACCGTAGCAACGCAATGCTACAAGAGCTAGAATCCTTCAACCCAGTGCTAGTTTTGACAATTGCATAAAGAGAAGACCTTTCTTTAGAACCAACAATCTAACAAAGCTCTCACAACCACAAGCAGTTGAGCCTCTGAATGCTTCTCCATCAAATAAGGCTTCAGAGCTCCCTTCAAACCAAAAACAGAGCTCAACACACATGGTTATGTTAACACATACCATCCCCGACTAGATGAAAGAGGGCCACCTTCCCAAGAAATTCTCTGATCCTGGAAATCCTTTAATCTATCTCCAAGTTGCTGGGAACGAACCATGTAAAGATCTTCTGGACTCAGGTTCCGGAGTCAACTTAATATCACAAGAAATGTATAAAGCTTGGAGCCTGCCTCCACTGAAGAAGAGTAATATTCGCTTAGAACTGGCTGACCAGTCCATCACTGTCCCCTTGGGACTGGTGGAGGACATCATTACCACTATGTGTGGATGGTCATACCTAGTTGATTTCCTAGTGATACAAGTAAACAATGACAAAGGGGACTTCCCAATAATAATGGGAAGGGCATGGCTAAGTACCATAAACACATGCCTAGGAATCCATGATCTTTCCTTGGAAATATCTAAGGAAAACACTTTTGGAAAGATCGAGAGGAAGAAAGTTCCATGCATCACACACAGTGATACAAGTTGTGATTGCGTATAGGAATGTTCAACATTGCCTGCATGCAACTGGTGTGCCCAAGAAATTAACATACACAAGTGCTTGTATGTAGCAACCACACAACAAGAAAACACCCAGTGGTTGAAAGCTGATCAGGAGAGCAACTCACCAACATGCATGGAACTAACTAGGGGAACAACTTGCGCCCACGTCGAAAGCATAGATGCACTGGAGCAAGAGTGTCACCAACTTCCAACCCTTAACCTAAAAACATCAATAGAGGGAAGATGGAAATTCCTGAAAACTTCAAACAAACACTCCGATAAAAGATTACTAGCCAATGTGCAATAGAACCAACTTTACCATGAACCTAGAACAGTCAATGCACATAACACATCAGAGAAAGGACAACCTCGCTCATTATTTCAGATCTTCCCCTTCCAACTTAGTCATGGGGGAGATGGCCACCTATGCTGATTAATTAAGGCCCTCAGTTCCTTTTTACATTTTTTTTTACACATTTTTGTTTTACAAATTTCTTTAACTTTTCTTGTTTTTGTTTTGCAACATCGTTCATACTTTTTCATTTATTTGTGTGTTTATTTGTTTTATTTTGTTAGATTCGTCACCTAATAAGTGCTCCGGATGGTGGTATGAACTATATTCTATTGATTGCCAATGTTTGGTTTTTACCTTTTGAGTTATAATGTTGATACTAAGGTATGGTTCTCTTGATATAACAGGCAATGAGTCCACGTCATCCATGCATCCATGAATTTCTGTGGTCTCTCTTGGCTTGGAACTGTACAGTCCCTTTCCTTCAATAATAAGAACTATCAACGAATTGGTGACTAGGCATTTCTCAAACTAAGGAAGGACTCAAGGATTGAAAAGGGTATGACTTCAAGGGGATTTGATGCATTGGTGCTGGTCATTCTCTTGGGTGCTTGGATGTTTTCTTCTTGAGTTTTCCTTACCATTCTGACGCTGCTCCAATATCGAGAAGCTGAGCTAATAAAAATAATAATTCTTTGCATGGTGTGGTTCTCATGCAAAAAAAAAAAAACGTAAGAATTCAAAGCACACCCCTTAGAGAAAATAATCCTCTGGGCTACAAGCACTAGTTATGGAACTAAATAAACATGTTCCCTCTAACTAAGGCCCTTTCTCGCTTCCTACTTTCTCCTTTTTAGTTTCGTCGGAATGGTGGTGACTTTTTGGCAGAAGCATTCTTGTTACTTCAAGGGGATGGATTGGCCAAATGTATTAATGCGAAGTCACTGAATGTGGATTGTTTGAGGCTGGATTTGGAGTGAGATTTACTAAATCGCATTAACCATTAATACATAAGGGGTTGTACACCACCTTATTCTTGAGACTGCATTCCATTCTCTTCTTTCCATCCTTCTTTCTCCCTTTTTCACCTCATTGCCAGTTGTATCAATAGTCCATATTTTGGTTGATGCATTGTTTTCTTTTTGGTAAATTCTTGTGGTTAAGACTTTAACTCTTGCTTCCAAAGGACATTTCTAGAGCCTACGGACTCTTTGAATGTGGGATTGTCAAGGCATTAAGGGCATGAGGCTACTTTAGGGAGGACCCACTGGCATTCCTATTTGGTGCATCCGTTAATTTCTTTTCCTTAAACATTCCCACAATCAACATTTATTTTGTTCATTTCCATCTCTGACATCCATTTCATTGGTGTTGTCGTTGTTTCTTTTTCTCCATCTTTCTTATTCCTTATCTTTTTCCATTCTATCACTACCGAAGGTTCGCTCTCA
>MNCI01013743.1:235716-277161 GCA_015680685.1 Gnetum montanum
ACGATGTTCCCTTGCATGTCTCTCCATCGCAGTTGCTCATCTTGATGGAAAACAAAGGTAAAATCCGGCACATACTCATCGGGATGAGTATATATGACTTTGGATTGTTGAGGACATGGTTGATTTCGGTTATGCGTATGATCCTGACTTTCTCCTGTATTGTCCTTAGGTGATTTGATTGCATGAGAAGAAGCCATTTCTAATGGTGCGCTAACTTTCACCGTTATTTATGTTTTGAATTAACTGATTAACCTTAAGGTTCATTTTAGGCTCACAACGGTGTGAGTGATAGCCCTTATGTTTAATTGGCGTGAAAACACTTAGTCCCTGGCAACGGCGCCAATGATGAGTGGCGAGGTACCCCTACACTCAACCATATGAATACGAGCGTGCACGCGTGATCCGGTCGAAGTCCGCAGACTAAATGCCTTAACGCCACAAGAAACACTTGGGGTTAATCGTTTGTTGTCTTCCTAGGCTTTGCTTGTAAGTGTCACGGTGTATGGTTAAGCAAGTCTGAGGTATGTGATTTTTTTGGTATTTTTCGGTTTATCTTCTATGCTATCAGAGGAAAGGGTTGAGAAACTAAGCTAACTCTACCCAATGTCCTAAGTCTAAGTTAACTAGCGTTAGCACCCGTTCCCACTAACCGGACACACCCTGAACTATGCAACTGTGGCTTACCAAACGCTAATCGTTACTGGGATCACCACACGTAACGCAAGTGCTCAAAGTGGTCGTACTGAGGCACCTATTTAGCTTAAGTGTGATAAGCAACCGATTCCTTAGCTAGCCGTACACACCCGTGGGTGCTCATAACTAAGTCGTACTTATCACACGTTCTAGCCTAGCAATGAGTAGCCGATTCCTTGACTAGCCGTACACGTCCGTAGACGCTCGTAATCAAGTCGTACTTGTGCGCACTAGGAAAGCAGTAAATAAACAACAATAAAACCATGTACTGCAAGGTTTATCCAATCAAGTTCGTCTTTATTTCCATACACAACTTGGGTTCAGGTTACAAGCTACTCGAATAAAGAGCCGTTCACTCTAGGACTCCTACTGCGGGCACATGGGAAAAATTCTAACTCTAGAGTGATCAATCTGCCAGAGCTTCGCTACTTCTAGCCAGGATTTGGAAATGAAGGGAGTGCCGCCTCTTATTTATAGATATGGCGGCAGACCGCGATATCGCGTACGCGATATCACAGGGGAAGACGCGATATCGCGGCACATGCAGGTCGCGTCTCATCAACTTGTGTTAATTTGTTGGTATGGTTAGGTGTGATTGAGGTGTAAGATATTCATTTTTATAATTTTAATAATTTTTTATATTTGTCAAATAATTAAATAGAGAAATATTTAATATTTAAATTAACTAAACTAAACATGGTGCATCCGTTCCCACTTTCTGTACACATCCTAAATGTATATTAACATTGCTAGGTTACCAAGTGTCTACTGTTGGGCAAACCAACTATCCACTACTGGGCTTACCAAGCATTAATATATCATGCTTGAAGTGGTCATACTCACAATGATTACAAATTATAAAATTAACTATTTAATAACAATAAAGTAAATTGCATTCAAAGTAAATTGCTAGAAAGTAAAGTTAAGCTGATTCAAGTGCTGCAATGAATGGAAGAAATCTTGATTTTATTGTTGTTCATGCAAATGTGTCTAGGTACATGTTGCACTTGAATAAAATGTTGTACAATCACTTCAACTCACATTGTAGGCACTTCGAGGAAAAAGTTTTCTAACTTTTACAAAAGAAACTGCAAGAGTTCAAATAAGGTAATGACCAATTGGTGCCATAAATGTGAGGGGTGTATGCATTTATATAGGCAATGTTTAGCATCAATGTATGTCTGCCAATGCATCCTAAGATGTGTTGATGGGGATATGTTGACATATTTGCTTTGATGGCCATGCATCGATGCAATCGCCTTATTCACACTTCATTAGGGTGTAAGCTAAAGGTGTTGATGGCCATGATAAATATCCTAAATGTGAGGTTTTGGAGGATCTTAATCATTTTTTAATATCATATCCTTTTTCTCAAGTAGTATGGGATTCATGGATATAAATTTTTAAAGAAACCTTTCAATATCTTTTAATGATTTGGTAAAACAATGGAATATTGTAGGAGTGTATTAATTGAAGAAATTAATGTGAAAATCTATTTTATCCTGCATTAGAATAATAGTTTGGAATTGGTGAAATGAGTTTATATCTCAACAAAAATAGAGTTGCTATGTTTTTGTATGGTCTAAAGATTTACATCTATAAAAAGATTTGAGATTACTAAGATGAGTTTTTAGTGGCAACAAAGTTGATTGACTTTTGTGATTACAAAAATATTACTCAATCAATAGTTTTGGTGTTTTATTTTTTTATGTATTTTAAATTGTGAAGTTAATAAACTCCAAATTGCAATCCAACCCAAAAAATGCAGTGCTAAATTATGTCTTGTCCATATTTTTTATACATATTGAACTATGGAATTAGTAAACTCCAAATTTCAACCCAACTAGGATAGAACCGAGATTTCTTTGTTTAAGAAAATGAAAAAATGTAGTACTAAATTATGTCCTTTCCATAGTCCTCAAGGGGTCTATAATTTAACAATAAATAATATTCTCCAAATTTTGCATCCTATAAAAATGGATCATCATTTAGAGGCTTAATGGTCATCTTGCCAGGGTGAAGTCCTTAGTGGATGTGTGAAAGCCTAACCTATTTTGAGTGGTTGCACCTAGGCTTGTACCTAGATCTTATAAGTTGAGAAACAAACACCTTATCATCACTCGAAATATTTCATCCCATATTATACCTACTTTTTTAGAATCAATCTATTTGATTTTGCATCATGAGAAAATATTCTCTTAGCTAAATTATAGATAAACTATGGGGTTTTGGAACTCAAATTTTTTTTTAATAATAGTTACTACTAAGACATATAGTTAAATTAGAACATGAGTCTTAGTGGATGAGTGAAAGCCTAGCCTCTTTTTAGTGGTTGCTTTCAAGTTTGTGTCTATGCTTTACAAATTGAGAAATAGGAAACTTATCATCACTCCAAATTTTTCATGCTATATTATGAATAATTTTTAAAAATCAATCTATTTTATTTTTCATCATGATAAAATATTTTCTTAGCTAAATTATAGATAAATTGTGAGGTGCTGAAACTCAACCCATTTTTTTAACAATAGTTGTCCCTTAGATATATAGTTAAATTGGAACTTTATTAGGGGTGTGGAAGGTGCTATGTGTGTTAGAATCCCAAAATGATTGTAATATAGGTATACTCTAAGATATATAGTCTAATTAGAACTTTATAACTCAATATTGCCCACCAGAATTGCACCTATAACTTGGAAGTATCTTCGACTAATTATTCTCTAGTCTATTTGGAAGCTTTGATGTGTAGTTATTTTTCAAAAGTAAGAGCATAAGTATGATCTTTTTCTTAGGAGTTCAATTATCCTATTCACAAAGATGCTACTTTTTAGCTACAACATTAAGTCAGTGAAAGCTGAACAATTAATTTGTTGCCTACAGTATTGAATTTTTTTGTTTTAGAGGCTAAAGGATGGAAAGATTTTAGCTCTTATTGTTATTTGTTTATTTTTTCCAATTAATATGTTCAGTTAGATTTAGAAAGAGTTTTCTCCTTCTCTTTACAAGGAATAATTTAGTAAGAAGTGAAAACCTATGAGGGTACTTCTAAATGAAAGAAAAGCCTAATCCTTTTTCTACTCGTGAGGGGAGGTTTTTCATATTGGTTGTAAGAAAAAAACCCTAAAAAGACATTCCCAAAATCATTGAGGTTTTTTTTTAGGTTCACTCTTTGTTAATATGATGTATTTTGACATTTTTTTAATTCTATTATTTATTTATTTATTGGGTTTGGTAACCCACCCCATCATAATCTATCCCCCCTTCCTTCCCCCTCTCCCTCCCTTCCCCCAGCCCCCATGTTAAGCATGCGATGTATACTAAATCATTTTTTATTAATATTATATTTAGAGATTGACACCCCCTAACAACTATCTAAATTATATATGAAACTAACACTAAAATAGAAATTTATTATATTTACATAAACCAAAGAGGATTATCATACCAATTAATTTATATTGATGAGAGATGGCTAAGTAGTTAGCTCATTATCTTACAAGAATTTGCATGTAAGAGGTTGCCAATTTGAATCATACTTAAGGAGTGTGAGCTATTTTGCTCATCATCTACCTATGCATCCTCTACTCTATCATTCCTTACCATCAACCACTATCAACATTGTAGGATCCTACCTGCTTTCATGACTATTGACATTGCATGATCCTACCTTGTCTAGTGACAATTGATGTCATAGGATCCTACTTCATTTGGTAGTTTTAGTTGCTGGGAAATTTTCCATTAATTGAAAGAAAATTTCAAAAACTCTCAAATAATGGGAAACTTAAATTTAACATTCAAGGAAAAACATTTAAATACTAAAACTAGTAAAATTCACTAACTAATCAAATTGACTCATCCTAGAGTAGTACAAGGATGGGTGACCTCTCATGAATTCTTGAAAAGCATGAAATTTTTGTAACTTTGAATGGTCACAATTTGTTATTATGGTGTTTGTTTCTAATGAAATAACAGTGATTTCTAATAGATTTGGATCTTTTGAATGTAACGGGATAACCAAATTCAACCTACAAAAGTCTAAACATTATTTTTTAAATTCATTCTTTTGTCATTCTAATTTTTTTTTAAAAAAGCTTGATTTGGAGCCAATACTTAAGTGTTTTTAATATGATTGAACTCTTGAAGGCTAATTAAGCCTTGATGGGAGGACCTAGAGAAAGAAACTTTGTTTTAGAGTAGTTTTAACCCCTTCTAGAACCAATTAACCACCTTCAAAACTCATAAAAAGGGCCATGGAGGCTAATGGATAATCACCATGCTTTGTCTCTTTGGTCTATTAATGTCTAAAACCTAAAGAGTGCATTGGAAAATGTTGGAGTCCCAAGTCAATGATCGTATGGATACTCTTGAGCAATAGATTAGTGAGATTAGAGGTGTGCAAAAGGAGCTTTGTTAATCAAATTGAGGGTTTAAGAAAAATATGCAAGATATGTCAAAATAAACTAGAAAATTATTCCACAATTCCAAAGGGAATTGGTTTGAAGTTCAAGGAAGCATGGATTTATTTATGGACTCCATCAAGTAATTGACTAATCATTTGACTTAGACTCCCAATCAAAATCAACATACACCTAGAGACCATAATCAAAACCAACATCCATCTAGGGATCCCAATCAAAATCAATTTCCACCTAAAGATTATTATCAAGATCAACTTCAATCTCGAGATTAGTATCAAGACTAATTCTCCTCTAGGAATCATTATTGATGAGCTGTGAGGTACCCCTATGCCCAACCATATGAATCACAAGCGTTCGTGCATGATTTGGTTGAATTTTGTGGATGGGGCTAGTTGTGCATCTAGATTGTTATGTCTTTATCACAGTTCACTGTCTTCCCACTTGGACTAGTGCTAGCTTTGTCATGTATGCTTTAGTCTAGAGTGAGGCACATGATTCTTGATGTTGTTTGGCCCTAAGCTACTCCCAATGATAATAAAGAAATTAATTGTTTAATCTAATTAACAATGAAAAGTAAAGTCTAAACTAGCCTATGTGTGATCAGTATTCATTCCTAACCTTCCGTACATGCCTTGGACTTTACGTAACTACCACTAGGATTACTAAGGGTACTATTACTGGGCATACCAAACGATACATTGTTGGGTTACTAGGTAATTATACTTAAGAACTCATGATTAGTTGTACTCATTTCACCTAATGACAAGAATAATAAAGAGCAATAAATAACATTAACTAAGAAAAATGGTAAACATTTAACTAATTAAAGATAATAATAAAGCTAATTGGATGTTGCAATGATGAGAGTAATCTCAATCTTTATTGTTAAACATGTGGTGTGTCCAAGTATGTCACACTCGAATAAGGATGTTGTACAATCACTTAACATCACACTGTAGGCATGCATTGGGAAAAAAACTAAAAGAATTACTTTAAGTCTACTTAAAATCTATATGAATCTATGACCCAACGATGCACCCAAGTGTTGTATTTATAGGCTAGCACAGAAGGGGTGATATTGGATCCTCGACATCAAAGGTTGTGCCTGAATATCAGATGCCCAACATTGCAGCTCCGATATCAAATTCTTGATATCAGGGCACTACAAAATATGAGTCATCATACCCTCACGACTGAATGAAAACTTGTTCTAAAGTTAAAAAAATGGAGAACAAGTTCTTTACAAAATACTAGGAAGGTATGGGATTATTGACTAACTCAAATAAACACACAAATTGACTCTTTCATGTTGCAGTGGTGTTTTACAAAAAAAATGGTCACATCATGAAAAAACAACAAAATTGGGAAAGCTCATGTAATCCTCGAAGGTGATGGCTCTTCCATGGGCTGCTTCCCTTTGTTGTTAGGATTTTGGAATTTATAGTGATTCAGGAGTGCCTACAAATTCTCCTCCTCCATTCTTGGGTGATGTATCATTTAGGCTGATGAGCTGATGTGTGATGGAACTAGTACATCCCATAGACATGATAGCTGTGGGAACATTTGATTTTCTTTCATGTATCATGCTATGAACTACCATCATTCCTCCTTGAAAGCTCTAGCCTTTTCTTTTAATTCATGATAATTTGTTAATCTCTTGGCCAGGTCTGAGGCTACATCTCTTTGCTCATGGTAGTGAGCATTAATTATTTCTAATTTTAAGTTTTCCATGTCAAGTGTTTGTAGAGCATTTTTCCTATTTGCAAACTCTTTTTCATACAAGGCATAAGTGGCTACTACTTGTTATTACAACTCATTTTTGGGCTGACCTACTATTAACATGGCAAGGTTAGCATAGCAAAGGTTAGCTAACTCCATGTACTCTTTTAAATCTTCAATCTTTAGGTCCTTGTTCTTCATTTTCCCTTGGCAAACCAAGCCATGCCTATCCAAGATGGGCTACCAGTTAGGATTTTGTGTTGACATGAAATTGATGAAGGCCTTTGCCATTTGGATTTCTTTTCCATTAATCTATTTATACATGCCAATCTGGTCTTGGAAGTGCTCTTTTAGCTTCTCATGCTTCTTGGCCTCGTTTTGCCATGTGCTTATTTCAATTGTAGATTTTTGGTGTATTGCGTGGACCTCCTTCATTGAGAGGATTTGGTTCTCTCTACCCAATTGACTTATATATTGGTTAACCCTCACCAGTTTCTCCCTCAACTAGTGGATACTTTCTTCCAAAATGTTTTTTTTTGTTCCTCAACAATGGTCAACTTAGCATTATCAATAGCAAGCTGCTTATTCTCCTCTTATGAAGCATCAAGCAAGGAAAACTAAGGTCATGAGTAAGGCATTATCTAGTTCTTGTTTTGGCTCCTTCTCCGGTTCTTATTCTTGTTCATCACCAAGGTCTTTCCTTGGTGTTGCTAATTTGAGCAGCTTAGAGAAAGAAGCATTCTAAGACCTTCTAGGAATATCATTGGGGTAACCTAGGATTTCGGCACACTTGCACAACTTTCTAATTAGGCAAGGGAATGGAAATGTCAGCTTCCCCACCTTTCTTTCCTTAAACCACCTTTGAATTTCCATGAAGTATAACTAGGTAAGATTAGCATTGTATTTGCCCATCAAGATTGCACTTCCACTGGCCACATAAGTTGATATTCTGTTAAGCCCTTTAGTTGGGAAGAAATGATATATGCCAATTTTGAAGTAAATTCTCTTCCAAAGTTAACTCATTGTATATTTTATTTTCTTTGTTATACGCTGGTTTTAGCCACAACTTTCTAGTTTATGTGTTAGACCTTGTAGATATATGCACTACCTTGGCCCCCACATTTGGGATGTTCAGAGTTACTATGATTGCCTTGATTGAAAAAGAGATAGAGACTCTGCCAATGTTGATAGTGGTGCCCTCTTCTTTATTATGACAAAATTAAAATGTCTCACCAAGGTACCATTCCCCACTTTTAGAGAGGATATGTCATAGAGGTGACACTTGAAGCTGAGTTCTAACCACCTTAAGGACAAATGCCATGAATGGATCAAAGTTCATTTCCAAAATGACTATGGTCAACATGGATTGCTCCTGGATAGCTTAGAGGCATTCTTCAAACAATGTGAGGCATTGTCCTTGCATTGGAGCCTGCGGTTTTCCAGCCTCTGCTTGGAACGATTGCCTTGTAATAGGAGCCTCTTGATGAATGATAAATGACTAGGCCTCCTACTCTTTATGCTCATTTGGTGGGCCATGTTCTCCTAGTTAGCCTTTGCCACCTCTCAAGCATTTGCTTGCACCTTGTGAAGGTCCTTCTTTTCCTCTTCTTTTTGGAGCCATTTGCAATCAATCAAGGATTTGGTGTTACTAAGGTGTTGTCATTAACAAGTTTATACCTTACTCACGATCTTAGTTTTATTGAGTTCTTAACTCATATGATTGCATAGTTAGAAAAATTTCAAAAAAAAAGCCCAAAAAGTGTTAACTTCTTTTATGAACCTTTGGAATTGGCTTCTTTTCCCTTATTTATGGCTTATAATGATGGTTATGATCCCTTGGGTGAGAGAATTAGAGGTTCTAGCAAACATATGATTAATGATTCATCAAAATACTGAAGGTTTTTTTAACATACTTACCCTTATGATACCTTTTGGGCGATAGAAAAATTTGAAAAATCAACGCAATTTTTCCACACAAGGACCCTCCTCCAACTAAATTGAACACTCTAGGATCAAATAGGTTCAAAAACCAAAAAAATTGGAATAGTATGGAGCACGATATTGCATGTGAAAGTTGGTTTCATAGAGCTCTTAGTCAAGAGAGAAAAATGAAAAACTCTCCTAACTTCAATTGATGATAATGAATTTTTTAAGCATTGTGGGGGTCCTATTTATAGATTTTTATGGATCCAATATTAGGTACCCGACATCAAGTATCTGATATCGACTCCCACCTGATATCGAGTAGTCAATATCCGAGGTCTTGAAATTTCATTTTATGAGGACATTCAACATGGAAGATGAAGCTTTGTGATTGGTTGCAAGGTTTCATATAAAATCCAATGTTTTGGAATAAGTGAGAATTCATATTTAGGCACTGGTAGTGTTAGAAGATGGAATTATAGGCATTAAAAGCTTTAGAAGATGTAAGAAAAGGGGCATTGGCTTCATGGTATAGAACAAATTAGTTATATGATAAGGGAGGGTTTTGAGTTTATCATTTATGCATTTGGAAGGTTCAAGATGATGTGGTTGTGCTAGACAAGTACAAGTTACAATAGTTATACAAGTGGGTTCTCCCTAAGCATGCTTAATGCCCTTGTATAACCACACCTAAAAATGTCCACCAATTTGAGAAAATAACTTTATGTTACATAGAACTACAAGTTAGAATCATATGAATAGTGAGATGAGATGGATTTTAAAAAGGATTGTAGAAATTGGAATGTGAGGTGCCTTACCATAGGCATAATGAATCCTTGTGTGTTATTAAGGGTTAAGTAATCATTAGCCCTTCTTTCCAAGATTTGAACAAAGTCCATACCACTTTCTAGTGACATCATGTTATTTCATCTCTTTGTTTGACAACCATAAGAATACCACAATTGCAAGAAGTAGCATCACTTAGCATTTTGTCTAAGGAAGGAGTTTATTCATGGAACTTTTTTTTTGAATTTTGAGAAGCTGCTAACCTTTAGGCATGGGTAACATGTATTTTTAGTGGGACCCTCAAAAAATTTATTTAGTGCCCTTTTATTTTATTCTTATTTGTGTCAACCTTACTAGAGGACTACCTTTAGGCATGGGTAACATGTCTTTCTAGTGACATGGTAAGGTAGCACTTATTTTATTCTTACTCCCATTTTTTTAGATCTACAATGACATAATTACAACCTCAGCAACATGATAGACCATATAGAAGTGGTCAAAGAGATCCAAAAATCCCCCTTGATGTCACACCCTTTACATTCCCACTTGGTTCTTCACTTTTCTATCTAGGCATAATGATAATGAATTTATTCTTAGTTTAACAATGAAAAAGAATATCATTATGACCATGGTAAGAACCTCTTATTAATGGAATAGATGGATGGATAACATGCCCTCGTTGTCCAAATAATCAATCCCTCATGACTTGACAACATAGAGAAAACCTCATCTCAATGAGCTACATGATGTCATTTTATTCCCAAGTGAGATTACTGACTAAGGAAATGAAAACAAAATGTTGAAAAATTTGAAAAGAATAGGAAAAATTTGTACCAAAAATTGAGAAAATGATCAAAAAAATTGTAAAACAAAAAGATGAAAAACACCTATTAAATTTGAATTTTAGGATGGGGCATCTCCCCCATGACTAAGTATTGACCATGACAAGAATTAGTAAGTGGATATGTAGGATCCATGCATTTATGGAATAGTGTTAAACTTTCATTTTCAAGCCACTAGGTGTCTTTTGATTTAGTGGTAGCTGCATAGATGGTTTGTTCCTCACACACTTGGTTGTTAAATGTATGGTGTGTCAGAGTATGAGTTGTGTGAACTTTGTGGATGTTTAGCCCATGACTGCATCCTTTATCATGATTAGTTATGCATGGATTTGTTTGTTTGTCAATGATGCTAGGTTCATTACTTTTGGCAAGTCTTGGAGTAATGACGAATGTTGGCTTTTGCATAGGATTGAAGGACATTTGTTGTGAAAGGAAAGGTGTTACACTTGGTTGGAATTGTGATGGTTTGGATGAGTTAGTAGGTTAATAAGTGTTGTGCTTATGCATGGGAGTTGTCCTAAAGAAATGGTGTTTCCAAGATTGGCAAGGACCTACTGGCATTATCATGTTTATGCACGTTCACAACACAAGTGACATTCTTTTGTTGATGTTGTGGTGCTGAACCTTCCTGTGTTACTGGTTGTGACATGTGATGGAGTGGAGTATGAGAATATTGAGGATATGATGGAGGATGAGAGGTGTGAGGTGGTGATCCTTTAGAAGATGTCATGGGTTGATGATATTCAAGAGAGTGGTAGTAGCAATTTGAGGTAGAGGAAGTAGAACTAGTTGAGGAAATAGGTTGTTGAACATAATATTAGTATGGTTTCGGTTGGTAGTAAGGGTAGGGCTAGTTTGATGATGGCCTCCCCCATGATTGTGGGTTTTTCCACTATGTTGGATGATAGTATTAAGGATGGTAATAATTCCCACTAGGATAGTATAGTTGGTTGTAGGACTGTCTAAAATTACCTTGTGAGAAAGGTAATTTCTTAGGCATTTGCTTTTGTACAAACTTGGGATTCAATGCAAAGCCCAATACTCATGTAGATGTAACATGATTGGGCAAGAACCCGTAGGATGGTCATATATGCAAATGTCACATCCATCATCTTATTCTATGGTTGAGTCTAAAGCCTCAGCTTCTTTAGTCATTTTCCCTTTTTGTTGATATGTGTTCATAGCTATTTTTTGGTTCTTTTTCCTCCTTTTATTGTGATCATTTGATTCATTTTATGTTATTCTCTCCTCTATGGTTTCTATGCAAGTTGTAACTTTCTCACTTATCCATTTTGACATCTTATCTAACCTTGCTTCAAGCTCATCGATAGACTTTTGTATTAGCAAGTTTTGTTGTGAAATCACCTCATCGAGAGTTGCCTCTTTTTCCTTATCATAGATGTGGATCCTTTTCTTTTGAACAATTGGGTTCCAGTGATATTTCTTAACATTCTCCCATTTACATAGCTCTACTTCTTCTTTTGCCACATGCTTAATTAGCTTTTGGATATGATGGGTTTCTAGTTCATATAATTGAAATTGAGCATACATCCCAAGGGTCTCTCTTGTTTGACAATGAAGCCTATCTATGATGTGGAAAGTTTTCTCTTCTTAAGAAAAACCATGGCCTGGGCATTTATTCAATAGAGAATAATATCTATCTAGAGCCATATCCAAGGTTTCTTCTTATTCTTGTTTCCATCCTTGGATTCGTTTCCTTAGGTTGGACACCCTTGGATAGGTTTGGTATTTCTTGTTGAAGAGTTCCAACATTGTGGACCACTGTTGGATTGAATTTTGTTTCAACAATCTATACCACACTTCAACCTTGTCTATTAGTGTCCTAGGAAAGAGCTTAAGATTTTACCATCCACTTTCAATGTTTTGTAAGACATAGGCATCATGGAAGGCTTGTAAATGATGTTGTGGATCAGAATCATGGACTCCCATAAATTTAGGAATATTATTCATATTAAGCCTTTTGATACGACTTTCCTTGTGATGCCTATGGGGTATTTTAACTACCTCTATGATCTGCATCATGCTCTTAGTTGCCAACAAGGGTTTACCATCATCAGACATGTTATGATGAAGATTTCAATTTGTATTTTTATGATTGTGATGATTTTGTCTATGCTCATTTTAATGTTCTTGATTTTTCCCCTGGTTTCAATTTCTATTTTTATTTCAACCTCATAGTGGAGTTTTATCTCTATACCTACTTTTAGCTTCTTCAAAATTAGACGTTGAAGAGGAAGAGGAAGATGAGAAACTAGGAGGATTGCCATGGCTTCTATGATGTTTCCCATGGTCCCTTGATTTATCTTTTCCATGTTTTGAGGAGGTCTTGGCCTTGAGGCCTCCCCTAGTTTAGGACTTACTCCATCTTCTCTAGGATTGTATACCTTAGGTGAATGTAGTCCTTGAGTGTAGTTAGGGTGATCATGAACATATAAAACTCTTGCATGAGGTTGGTTACTCCACTTTTCTTCAATATATATCTCGTTAGTTCTCCAATGAATGTTCTCTCCATACAATGCATTATCACTTCCTTGTGAAAGAGACATTGTTGATGGTTTATGATGTGTGTGATTTAATATTTTTTGAAAGATAAGTTGTTAATGTGTTTATAATGATCATGTATGATATAACTAATCTAGATAACTAGCATCATCCTTGGCAATAGTGCCAATGATGAGCGACGAGGTACCCCTATGCCCAACCATATGATTCATAAGCATTCACACACGATCTAGTCAAATTCCATGGATGGGACTAGTTGTGCATCTAGATCGTTATGCCTTGATCATAGTTCACTATCTTCCCACTTGGGCTAGTGGTAGCTTTGTCATGTATGGTTTAGTTTAGAGTGAGGCATATGATTCTTGATGTTGTTTGGCCCTAAGCTACTCTTAATGATAATAAGAAAATTAATTGTTTAATCTAATTAATAATGAAAAGTAGAGTCTAAACTAGCCTATGTGTGATGAGTGTCCATTTCTAACCTTCTGTACATGCCTTGGACTTTGCATAACTACTGTTGGAATTGCCAAGGGTAACAATACCAAATGACACATTATTGGGTTAACAAGTAATTACACTTAAGTGCTCATGATTAGTCGTACTCATTCCACTTAATGATAAGAATAATAAAGAGCAATGAATAACAACATTAACGAAGGAAAAAGGTAAATATTTAAGCAATTAAAAAAAAAAATAAAGCTAAGTGGATGTTGCAATGATGGAAGTAATCTTAATCTTTATTGCCAAACATATAATGTGTCCAAGTACGTTACACTCGAATAAGGATGTTATATAATCACTTAACAACACATTGCAGGCATGCACTGGAAAATAAACTAACAAAATTTCTCTAAGCCTACTTAAAATCTATATGAATCTATGATCCAATCATGCACTCAAGGGTTGTATTTATAGGTTAGCAGAGAAGGGGCGATATCGGATCCCTGACATCGAAGGTTGTGCCTTGATATCTGATGAGTGGCAAGGTACCCCTACACTCCACCATACGAAACGANTGATGAGACGCGGTTTACACTAGGCCGCGATATCGCGACCGANATACCTTGCAAAACATGACTCATTAATTATCAAGATTAATATCCATCTATTGAATGTTAAGGTACTAATATTTTCTACAAAAATCATCTGTAATAAAAAGAACAAGGGAATCAAAAGAGGTATTCTTACACCAACTCTCCCATCATTTTAAAAGTGAACTCATGTGAACAAGGAAGTAGGGGTAGAAATGATCAGCCACTCATCAAGCTTGGTCTCATGGACTAATACAACATCATCAATGGAATGATCCTTCTAATGAATCAAGTAATCATGCCTCTTTACTCTTTGAGTACTAGAAGCTTCCTTTACTTGAATACAACTATCTTCCTCTCCATTAAAGGCTTGGACTCATTAATAGCCTCCTTCAACTCATTGATGCTACCCTCTATGGTTTGCTCATCAATTGGTCCATGGTAGTGCATACGATCTAAAACATTAAACATAAAACACATACCAACATCATTTGGTCAATCAATCTAGAAGACATTATCATTAATTTTTGCCTTTATTCTAAAAGAATCCATCTTCTTGGCTTTCAACTTGGAGAACTTAACACCTCTTACTCTCTTCTTCTACAAGTACAAATAAATCAAGTCACCAATAGTAAAGTTAGACTTCTATTTACCCTCATTCCTCTTGAGGACTCTCTCTTCAACCTTCTTGTCCAAATATTCCTTTACTTATGCATGAAGATAATTCATATCTTGCACAAAATCAATAGTTAGTTGAGCTTCTTCCTCAAAGCTCTTGAAATTATCCATCTTAGAATAAAAACCATAATTCACCTCAAATGGGATTTTACCAATGGCAACATGAAAAGCATTATTATATGAAAATTCTACATGATATAGCAAATTTTCTCATAAATTGAATTGTCCATCACATAAACATCTTAAAATGTTTAGCAAGAATTTATTAACCACCTTTGTTTGGCCATCAGTTTGTGGATGATTATACTAAAAAAATTTAAATTTGTTCCTAAAATTTTCCAGGGGGACCTTTAAAAATGAATAGTAAATTTGGAGTCTCTATCATTAAAAATATTTAAAGAAATATCATGCAACTTCATAACATATGATGAGCTGTGAAGGTACCCCTATGTCCAACCATATGAATCACAAAGCATTCACATGTGATCCAATCAAATTTCATGGACTCTATAGTTTTTGGTGCACTAGTTCTTTAGGAAGTGAACTGGGTGCTGAGAATGTTTGTTATCTTCCCAAGTACACTTGTGAAGCTCAAGGATGTGGTTTAAGTGTAATTGAGGTACATGATTTTTATCATTTTGCGTCTATGATTTTGGTACTTGAAATAAATAAGGTAATGAATGAAGTAATTTAATGTCAACTTTAATCTAATTGCCTACCTATCATGTAACTAGTCCTAACATAAGTGTTTGGTCCCACCTATCATACACATCCTGAACACATATAACATTGCCAGGTTACCAAGCATTAAGCACTTTTGGGATTACCAAACATCATACACATGCTTGAAGTGGTTGTACCTATGTTTTTACTTAATTGATATTTATCTTATTTTGCCTAATTACTTAATTATCATAATCACTGAGGAACGTTAAATAAATAACTAAAAACATTAAATGCATGAATAAAATATTTAAGATATCTAGAATGTTGCAAGGTTTATGAAGAAGCTTGTCTTTATTACCACACACACTGTCATGCTCATGTACAATAGTGCTCAAATAAAGATTCGTACACTCAATGACTCCTACTGCAAGCACTCAGGAAATATTCTAACTTTCAAATGCAAAAATTGCCAAAGCTTTACTATAACTATGATAGAATGATGTCTAAACATGGTGGGTTGGCACGTAGTTATAGGCAAGAATAGACCTTGCATCGATGGGGTCACATTAATGCATCAAATGATGCATTGATGGTGTCTAGTCAATGTGGCCAATCTGTGACTCATAATACCTACACGACTAAATGAAAAATCATCCTTGGGTTCTTTACAAAATTGGGAAGGTATGGGATTACTGACTAGCACATGACTTAACAAGACTACATGACAAAACTAAGTGCTCAGGTGTATGGATCAACAAAATTACAAATTGTGGTGTTCATGACACAAAATGGGATGTGAAACAAAAAATCAGACAACACGTCCTCTGATGTCGTGAAGACTATTTGAAAAGATCACATAGTCCCAGGTGATGGAGGCTCCTAAGGCTCTAATGAACCTTCTCCAGCTTTAAGCACATGCAGTGATCGAGGCTATTGTAGTTATTTAGTTACTATTGCAAATTCTTATGGGAGGTGAAAAGTATCCAAAAATGCTTTCATTTTCTCCTCCTTACTCCTACGATCATGCATGGTCCATGCAGCTTTGCCAATGTGGGTTGGAATGGACACATAACAAGGATAGGGAATTGTTGGATATAGCTCCTTAACATTGATGAATCAAACAAAAAATTGTTTGCACTCAGTGTTGAACATCTTGATTGAATTCTATAGCTCATGGTAATTGTTCATTCTTCTGACCAGGTTCTTGGTAGTTGATCATTAATTAGTGAATTTTGCCTTCAAAACTTTGAGTTTAGCATTTGTCATCTCAAGCTTTTGCTTAGTGTCCTTATGGTGCTTGAAATCAACCTCGTACAACAAGTACAAGTTAGCCACCTACTTTTCGAGTTTTGAACATGACTGTTCAGTAGTCAACATCACTAGGTTTGCATATTGGAGATTGGCTAGTTCCATATACTCTATCACTTCTTTGATTTGCAACTCCTTCAGGTAGCTATTTGCTTTGTTGTAGGCATCTATCACATCAATGATGGGTTGCCATATCTCTTCCTTGCTAGAGTTGCTAGAGGGCCTCATTTACTTTTTCCTTAGCCACTTGGATATATTTCTCATTCACTTCTTTCTTGAAGCCAATCTAGTAACAATAGTGATTCTTTACTCTTTTAAATTTGAGAGCCTCATTTTTCTAGGTGGCACTTTCAATGGTAGATTTCTAGCATATGGCATAGACTTCCTACATAGACGGATTATGATTCTCTATAGCTAATTTCCTCAATTTAATGTTTACTCTAGTGATCTAATCTTACTGCTGATGAATAAATTCCTACATCTTTTGTTTTTATGCATCAACATTTTGCAAGCGATGGTTTTCTGCTAGTAGTATTTCATTTTTCTAGCGCATCTTAACCAAGTCCTTTTGAACTGAGTAAGTTTTTACTTCTACTACAGACTGGTTGAAGATGGTTGTTACCATTACCTCCTTAGATTATTTTAATTATTCTTGAAGTTTCTAAAAAGCTTCATCTTTAGTTATTATAGGGCTGAGGAGTGTGAGATCAGCAAAATGGGCATGCAGTTCAGCAACCTCTGTGGCCAAGCATTGGTTTTGTACTTGAGCTGTTTTGAGTTGCCCTTCCAAAATGATACATTTACCCTTTACTTTGAGCAGCTTTGACTAGGTTGTAGTTATGTCATCCAAAAAATCAAAGATGATTGGAATCGGTTGCCCTTATCCCCACTAGTCAGTCTAGTAACTCTTTGTGCTAGGCTGCACTCAATCTTCCACTGATAGTTCCTACAAATGTTTGCATATCTCAAAGTGTAGATACATAGGGTATAGATGACATAAGTGCATTAAGTGCTTTTGTAATTTAGTTAGCAACCACCTCTATAATTTTCTCCTACCCTTGGTGTTGCATCACTAGTATAGTTGCCACCTCACCCTCCTCCAAGTGCATCAAAAGGAGGTAGCATTCCTAGAGATTTTTTAAAAATAAATGATGTTGAGATAGAGACATCTCCACTTCCTAGGCACTAGGATTTGATCTTGTAGGTAGCTATGTTCATTGGGCTAAGAATATTGGGCCACCTCCCTCCATCTGACTAATTATTTGAGCCACCTCATTAAGGTGACTCATCACAGGTCAATATATAGATGGATCTTTACCACTTGTTCTTTCTCATTGCTCTTGCTCATGTAAGAGCTGTTCTCAAATTTTGCATAAGCACTTAATGGTTGCATGGGCCTTTAGCATTGATTCTTAAGTGGGTGGTGGAGATGGTAGTTGCTACTTTTCATCCTTAGATATAGCAAGCATCTTATCCTTCATCATCTTGGACCAAGAGGCAATGGGAGTATGCTTCATCATGTCATTGGTGTAGTGGACTATCCCTACCCTTTTCCAAATTTTTTAGATGAGGCACGGGAAAGGTAGCATTTTCCTTCCACGGTCATTTTCTTTGAAATACTTTTCTATCTCTAGATAGATTAATTGTGGAAGGTTTGCTAGAAATCTCCCACTTAGAGTGGTGCATGCTCAAGTGGAGAAGGTAGTTACCTTACTAGGCCTCATCATCAAATTGAGGTGATAGGCCACTATCTTGAAGTATACATGTTCCATCAGTGTGAGCACACCAAACTAATTGTTAACCCTATAACATGGCTAGGTCCACTTCTTTTTGGCCTCTGGGTCAACATGTGTAGATAGCTCTATCAATTGTGTCTCAGAATTAGGCAACCCAAGAGCCTACATGATGGCTTCAACTAAGTAGGACACTTGAATATCCTTGATCTTCATCATGGAGCTTGTCCTTCTATTATTCTAGAAGAGGGACATCTCTTCCATGTACAATTCTCTATTGTAAGTGATGATTGGCCATATGGGAGAGGTTTGTAATTATGTCTTCACCTATGTTGAAGCATACTCTAAGAATGGCTTGAAGTTCAATTCCTGAAGAACTGCTTGTTAGAAATCATGAGGCCTGATTGTGTCAAGGCAGGCTTGTGTTAATGTGACCTAAAGTCTCAGTGCAAGCACTGGTGCCTCTCCTCATTACGATTATTATGTTGTAGCCTCTTCAAGAATCTATCTAATAGATTCCACTTCAGGCTCCTTCTGAAGAGGTCCCATTGCATGGGTTTCTTCTACCTGTTCCTAGGCTTGTTCTTGTTGGTCCCTTTTAGGTCTGGGTTATTTCTCCCTTGGTTGAGAGGATCCTCCTTCCTACAGTCATTTTGGCCTTTGTGTCATTTGTAATCACAACATGATCACAGGTTAGTAATTATTGTGTATTTTGAAACAATTGGGATACCTTATCTCATTAGGAAGGTTACACCTGGATAAGTTATGATTATGGTTGATTTGATCAATTTTAGTTATTAAATTATTTTTGTTTCAATGTTGATAAATGATTATAGTCATATTGGAGGTTGTTGAATGGGTTAAACTCCCAAAAATCAATGGTTTACATTATCGTTATATTGATTAACCCTTTTGGGGAACAAAAAATTTTCATTAAAAACCTTAAGGTTTATGTCCTCCATGATGAAGAGCTTACCTCTGGCACTTGCAAGATCAAAGAATGAAGTGATTTGGACAAATAGTTGAAAAGTTATGGGCTTTGGAAGATGTTGGGCTTTGAAAAATGGCAAAAACTTCCCTCTTGTTGTGAAGCAAATGATAAAAAATTGCAAAGTATTCGATGGCATTCATAGAATTTTTGCATTGCATTGATAGGGCCTAGTCAACAAGGCCCAATCGAGTAGGTTGGCTACGTTGACTAGGCCTAGTCGATGCAGTTGTTGACCACTGTTGACTTTGGTCAAACTTGAAAATACAAGGAGTTATTGAGTGAAATTGGAGTCAATGGAAGTCCAAAACACCACGAACATGAATGAAAATAGTAGAAAAGGATGTTGAAGCTCAAACAATTCAAAAAATTGAGAAAATGGTTGGAGAATGAAGTTCTATGAAGGTTTTAAGGAGCACAGAGTTGGATGTACAATGGGGCATGTGAAAGATAGGATTGTAGCAATGTCAAAGGTAAGGGACTTAACTATCCAAACCAAGAGATATGCAAGTGGGTCCTCCCCATAGGAAGCATAGGCACACCCTTTTTACCCTTGCATAAGCTTAACTAAGGAGTCTGTGGGCCCCATAGTTGATTAATGATCATGAAAAGTTAAGTACCAACCAGAAAGAGTCTATCCAAGAATTCCAACACATCAAACTAAGATATTGAGCATAACATGGAAATTGACAGTGAGGTGGGTTATGGGTAGCTTAGGTGGATGACTAAGAAGGTGGGATGGAATCCTGAATTAAGGTCATAACAAGTCCCTTATGAAGTTTGTTTTTAAAATGACTTGAGAAGATCCATCCTTAGTCTAGACCAAAACCAACCTCTTTCAGTGACTTTGCATCCTCACTCCAAGACCAATCCACCCCCTCAAGACACAAGAGTGCTCCCATAGAACAACCACCATTCCATAAAGAAAAGACAAGAAAGAAAGAACTAAGAGAGGGCCTTAGTTAGAGGGGACCTTCAAGCATGGGTAAAATGTCTTTTTAGTCCCATAACTAGTGCTTGTAGCTCATTTATTTGTCTAAGGGGTGTTGAATTCCCATCATGTTGTTTTTTTTTCTATCTTTTTGGATGTAATGACACCATGCAAAGACTTTATTCGACTTTCTCTTATTGGACAACATAGAATGGTAAGAAGTCTATGAAAACACTTAGGCACCTAAGTAAGTAGAAGAGTACAAAGAGTATTGAGTCCCCTTGAAGTCACACCCTATGCAAACCTTTGAATCCTTTCCAATTCTGGAAACTACCAAATGTCATAAATTTATTAAAAGTTTATTTAATGAAAAGGACCTCAAAGTTCTAGAACAAGGAAAATCATAGAGGTCATGGATGGGTGGATGATGTGGACTCATTGCCTATTCCATAAAAAATAAACCATGTCTTAGTCATCAAACATCAAAATTCAAAAATAGAAACTAGACATTAACAATCACAACATTAAGCATAAACCACCATTAATAAACAACAACATTGGCATCGTGTCCTACAATAATAAAGCACTTTTATTAGCAAAAATACTAAAAAGTCACATATAAAAAATAAAGTAAAATATAAAATATATAAGAAAGTATAAAATATTCAAGAAAGATAAAACATACTAACAATGTTGTAAAAAAAAATTAAGAAAATTAATAGAATGAAAAACCAGAAAGAGGTAAAAATCAACAAAGTGTAAAACAAAAAGTGAAAAATTGAGGAGCCATGTGTGTGGTTAACATGGATGGCCATCTCCTCCATGACTGAGTTGAAATAAGGAGATGTGGAATATAGAGTGTGGTTGTTCATCTGATGAGGTAGCAGGTGCACTGGCTTGTCTTGGCTCTAGGAAAGGTTTCACTTGTTGGATGTTGACCAACGACTTTCTGTGTGGGCTCTTAGGTTTGTAGATTAACATGGCCTCAAAGGGAAAGGTTTCATTAATTATATAAGGTCCCTCCCACAACATTTGAAACTTTTTTTTCTAGGGTACATGTGTGGGGTTCTAATAGAGAACCTTATCTCCAAGTTGCAATTTTACTTTCCATATTCTAAGGTCATGGCACTACTTGTTGAATGCCTTGTGCACTTCATTCAAAGATAGGGCTACTAATTGATTTTATTCTAGCATGTTGAGGTTGATAAGTCTTTCTTTTTATGCTAGATGTAAGCCAAGATCTAGATCACAAGCTATTGAGATTGTATGGAGCTTGGATTGAATTAAGAGCATTGGAAGTTTTTTTTACACTAACTCATAGGAAAAGTAGCCAATAGGGAGTTTCCATGTCGAGCATTAGGCCCAAAGGGCATCATTGAGTTTTTTGCTCTAGTCTCTCTTATATTTGCTGATAGTTCTTGTTAGAATCTTTGTAATCTCCCTATTAGTTACCTTTGCTTGACTGTTGGCTTAGGGATGATAGGATGTTGTTAATTTATGTTTGACCCCCAAGTGTTGCATGAGTTTTCAAAAAAGTGGCACCTATAAAATGAATTCCATTATTAGAAATTAGTGCACGTGGCACCCCAAACCTGTTTATAACATTTTTTTGTACAAATTGAGTAACAGTGGATGATATACAATCGATGATGGTACTGCTTCTACCCATTTGATGTAGTAGTTGACTACTATGATGATGTATGCCTTTCTATTAGACATGGGGGTGACGATACCCATGAAGTCAATGCCCCATATGTCAAAGGGCTCTAGTGGTTGAATCCATTATTGAGGACCCTCCATTCGAGTGGTCATCATACCATCTCATTGATAGCATTCACAAGATGAGATAGATTGGTTGGAATCCCTAAAGATTGTAAGCTAATAGTATTATGCACTTAGGATTTTTAAGGCTATGCATCTTCCAACATAGTGGCCTCCACAAGGGTCTTCATGAGCATCCTAGAGAACACATAACTAGTCCATATCAAGGACACACCAACGAACTAGGCCATCAATGCACACCTTGTAAATGTGTTTGTTGATTTCCATGAAGTACTTAGCCCAATGAAGAAACTGTTATTTCTTCCTAAAGTCTAGATATTATGGCATCTCCTGAGTGAAAAGGTAAGTGAGGATGCCATCATATCATTTTGTTTCTCCAATTTTTTGTTCATTTACTACTCCTGTCAAAAGGAGTTCATTTGGAAATTGATCAAAGAGTGGGCTCTCCTCTTCTTTGTTATCTCATCTTAACTAAGAAAGACGTTCAATGATCACATTCTCAATCCCTTTCTGATCTACCATTGTGAGATTGAATTCTTGTAAGATCACCAACCATTGTATGATACGGGGACTCACTGTTAACTTGTTCATTAGGAAGTGGATGGAACTATGATTTGTGTGCACAAACACCTTATAGGCAAGCACATAGTGCCTAAAATTTTCAAGAGTATACACCACTGTCATTAGTTCTTTCTTAGTTGTGGTGTAATTCAATTATGCACCCACAATGCTTTAGCTAACATAGTGGATGTAATATGAATGTTTCTTATCATCCAATTGTTTAAGCACATCTCCTAAGGCATAATTAGATGCATTCATCATTATATGAAATGGTCAAGAGCAATCTGGTGCTCGTAGAATTAGAGTTTCTATGAGTTTGTCCTTTAGCTATTGGAATGCATGTTCATACTTCTTGGTCCAAATGCAAAGAGCATCTTTGTTTGTAAGCTCGACTAATGACTTTACAATCTTAGAGAAATTCTCTATGAACTGCTAGTAGTAGCTAGTGTGTCCAAGGAATGATTGGACATCTTTGATTGTCTCTAGTTGACGTGTGATTTCTTGGATGACCCTTTTTTTTTTTGGGTCTACATCAATCCTTCCCCAAGTAATTCTATGTCCTGGTACTTTGTCTTCCTGGATCATTAAATGGATTTTTTGCCAATTGAGCCTAAGGTTTGTTTTGAAACATCTTTTCAATACTTTCTCAAGGCGATCTAGGGCTTGCTCAAATGTAGTCCCGTAGGTAGAGAAGTCATCCATAAAGACTTCTACGCCCCTACTAATTTGCTATTGAAAAATACTAAGGACTAGGTGTTGAAATGTTGTAGGAGCATTACATAGACCAAACAACATCTTGCAATATGCAAAATTACCCTAGGGACTCATGAATGTTGTTTTGGATTAATCATATGGCATAATTTAGATTTGGTTATAGCCCCTATAACCATCCAAGAAGCTATAACAATAATGCCTAGATATAGTATCCCACACTTGGTCCACAAATGGCAATAGAAAATGATCTTTAAATGTTACCATATTTAACAGCCTAAGGTTGATGCAAACCCACCACTTACCACTTTCTTTGGTACACTTATGAGTGGACTAACCCATTCACTATCCATGATGGGATAGATGAACCCCACCTTGAGGAGTTGTTCTATTCCCTCTTTGATGATCTACTTCAATTTAGGGTTTAGCCACCTCTGTAGCTACCTTCTTGGCTTGATGGCTAGGTCAATGTAGATACGATGCTAGCATATGCTTAGATAAATTCCAGTTAGTTCAAGATATGGCCAAGCAAAGGCTATTGCCCATTTGTTGATCACATTCAACAACTTGTCTTTTTGTTTTGGAGTAAGATTTACATTGATTATGACCATCTTGCCATTGTTTAAAAATGCATACTCCATGTCGACTAGTAGAGTTTTTAACTCTAGGGGCCCTTGCTTGAAACTATCAGGAATTTCCAACTTTTCCCAATTGGTATCATCATTTTCATCATCAAAGAGTTGGTGATGAACTTGCTCAAGTTCATCCATGCCCTTGACATAAGCACATGTCAAGCTCTCAATGGATTCAATACATAATATGCTATTGTTAGAGTCAGCTATTAGCCACTAGGTGCCTCCTATTTTGTGGTTGTTGTATATAGGCACCTTTGAATATTTGTTTCATGTGCATACTGATTTCATGCTTTGATGAATGTACTATTAATGGACCGTCTTTTTTGCACACAATTACACTCATTATCGCTATATGAAATGCATGGAAATTGTTTTTTCTCAAGCCATATAATTCATTTTTCATAGATATATCCAAGGAGAGGTCCCTAATGTCCATTTATGCATCAACAATGCTCAACCATGCACATTCCATAATGATGGGGAAGTCGCCTTTGTAGTTTTCAACCTTGATCACTAGAAAATTAGCAAGATAGGACTAGCCACAATCTGTGGTCACAATATCCTCCACTAATCCTAAAGGAACAATGATTGATTGGTCTACCAATTCAAAATAAAAATTACTCTTCTTGAGAGGTGGTATGTTCTAGGCCTTGTACATTTCATAGGAGATGATATTGACATCAGAACTAGAATCAAGAAGAGCCTTGCATGGCTCATGTCTAGCGATTTGTAAGTAAATAAGACAACTTCCTAAGTTAGATATCTTTGTGGGAAGATTGCTAGCCTTGATCTAATTAGAGACAACATGAGTTAACATCACATTGCAAATATGAGGTGGCATTTGGTTTGAAGGGCTCTCGAATGTGTTTGATGTAGAGGATAAGGATGCTAGAGATATAGGATGATTAGCTAGACTAGGTTGTGAGGGTTTGGAAAGACTATTGGGTCAAAAAAATGGTTATTTTCTGGATCAATTTTTTGAACCACTTGGCTGGAAGGCCAGTTGTAAATTTATAGCCCTCGTAGCATTTCATTGCTGCAACTATGGGGAAATTTCATCCTACATGAATGGAGCAGGAGGTAACTAAGTTAAGGGTGGAGGGATGTTTACGGATGAATGTGGAGTGTGGTATGGATATAGGTGCTTCCCTTGAGTAGATGGTGAATGAGTTTGATGGTACTCTAGAGGACAATAGTGATGTTGGAATGAGGTATGGTTGGTTGAACTTCATGGAGAAATGGGTTGCTGAACATAGTACCCATATGGATATGGTTGCCTATAAAGATACTGTTATCTTGGTAGTGGCATTTCCCACGATTGTGGTTGGTGCCATTTCTAGTATTACTCATATGGTTATAGCAGCACTCACTTAGATAGTAAGATTAATGTTGTTGGTGGAATTTCCTTGGATAGCCTTGAGGATAAGGCAATCGTTTGGGTGCTTACCTCCTTACTAGTTGAGGATTCAGTGTGTACATGATTAGACTCTTGTATGTGTGACATCATAGGGAAACATCTCTTCAAATTTTCATATTAACAAATGTCACACCTAACATCATCATCAGAGTCTATCTCCACAACTTCTTCTACTATAGTAGCTTTGCCTTTACCTCTTTGGTAGGCATGTTCAGCTTCTTTTTGCCTCCTACAATTGTAATCACTATTATGCTCTTTGGATTATTTAGCAATCTTCATAGTAGTTTGGAATTTTTATACAAGTATTGCCATAATTTATCAACTTTTGCTAAAATATCAAAAATAGATTTTTGGATGGGCAAGGTTTTCCTGTTCACCACTTCGTTGAGTGGTGAGTCCTCCTCATCATAGAATTGGACCTCCCTTTTCCTCATGGAAGGGTTCCTATTATATTCTTCTGCACTTTTCATTTTTCACAACTCACCTTCTTCTTTTGCTACTTGCTCTATTAGCCTTTGTATATGAGGAACTCTTAATTCATATAGTCTCCCTTGGGCATAAACCCCAAGAGTTCTTCTGGTTTCTAGTATGAGTCCATCTATGATGTGGCAGAGTTGTTCTCTCCTAAAATAATCATGGCTAGGGCATAGAGAACAATATCTTCCCATGGTAGCATCCAAGGGTTCATGTGTTCCCTATTTCTAACCTTGGGATTTGCCTTCTCAAATTGGACACTCTGGAGTATGTTTGGTATTTGTCATTAAATAGCTTAAGCATTATTTTCCATTGGCAGATAGATTCTAGCTTCAAGGATTGGTGCTAGCTTTTTGCCTCTTTAATGAGTATCTTGGGGAATAGCTTCAATTTATACTAGTCATTCTTTATGTTTTGTAAGGTGCACACATTGTGAAAGGCTTGTCGATGGTTTTGTGGATCAAAGTTATATCCCTCCTCAAATATTACGATATTGTTCATGTCTAAGCACTTGATTCGATTATCTTTCACATGCCTAGTTGGACTCTTGAATACCTCTACAATGTCAAGCATGCTTTGAGTTGCTAATAAAGGCTCATCAGTAGCATTATTTCATTATCGTCGATGATGTCCTCTATTACCCCTTCGATTATTATGGGCATGATAGCCAATATTACTATTCTACTACCCATCACCATCATGATTATTTCTTCTATGGTGTTTTTTAGAATCAATAGAAGAGGAAGAAGAAGATGTAGATGAAGAGGACAAAGAGGAAGAAAAATTGCCACCACCATGGTATCTGCCAACTCCCCTTTGATTATCATGACCACATTTGTCAGGTTGTTTATCATATTGATGCTTGTTCAAGCCCCTACCTTAACTGCCATCTTTTTCTAAATCTAGTTTGTTGATAATGAAATGTAGATTCAAGTTCACACCCCCATTACTAGTATTGAGGGGTGGAAAATTTTCATGTTGAGAGCATCCAAAGAAAGGGCCCTCATTATTGTCTTGGTTTAGTCGGAACAAGGGATTGGTGAATTATTTTTCCTTCACAAACTCATGTTTCTTCTCTTGATGTTGAATTCTTTAGCATTGTGTTTCAATGGGATGGTAGTCCTAGTAGTCATAATCATGCACAATGTACTCCTCTTGAAGATCATGGATGCCTAACCTCATAAGAGTTTGAAGCAACATCACAGGCACAGATCGATCAGGAGGCATTACAGTGTTACCTTCCATATCACACCATCACAATTATTCATCCTAGTGTAAGATGAAGGTGAAATCAGGTACATACTCATTTGGATGAATATATACTACCTTGCATTGTTGTGGGACTGATGGTTTGACATCTTCATGCTTGTGAGAAGAAAAAATTTTGCAAACAAATAAAATATCAGTGTGCTTTTGTAATTATATAATTTGAAAATAATGTTGACCTTGGGATTCATCTAATGATATTAATAATGTTCACTAATCCTAGATAGCACACATTTCAACAAAAAGAGTCCTTGGTAATGGTGGTAATGATGACTAGTAAAGGTACCCCTATGCCCATCCATACGAATCACAAAGTGTTCACACATGATCTGATCAAATTCCATGGAGTCTATAGTTTTTAGTGCACTAGTTCTCTAGGAAGTGAACTAGGTGTTGAGAACATTTGCTATCTTCCCAACTATACTTGTGAAGCTCAAGGATATGGTTTAAGTGTAATTGATGTACATGATTTTTATCATTTTGTGTTTTATGGTTTTGGTACTTCAAATAAATAGGGCAAGGAATGAAGTAATTTAATGTCTAATTTAATCTAATTACCTAACTATCATGTAACTAGTCCTAACATAAGTATTCAGTCCCACTTGCCATACACATCTTGAACACATATAATGTTGCTAGGTTACCAAGTGTTAAGCATTGTTGGGATTACCAAATGTCATACGCATGCTTAAAGCGGTCGTACTTATGTGTTTACTTAATCACTATTTAGCTTATCAGGCTTAAGTATTGAGTAATGTTAAATAAATAACTAAAAACATTAAATGCATGAATAAAATATTTAAGCTATCCAGAATGCTGCAAGGTTTATTAAGAAGCTCATATTTATTATTGCACACATTGTCGTGCTCAAGTACAATAATGCTTGAATAAAGATTCGTACACTTAATGACTCTTGCTATAGGCACTTGGGAAAATATTCTAACTTTCAAATGGAAAAACTATAAGAGTTTAGCTACAACTATGACAAAATGATGCCTAAACACAGTGGGTTGTCATGTATTTATAGGAAAGAATAGACCCTGCATTGATGGGGCCATGTTAACACATCAAATGATGCATCGATGGGGCCTAGTCAATGAGGCTTCGTTGATGCAACCAATCCATGACTCATCAACATGCTAAATAAATTTTGCAACATGAGAAGCATCACTAACCTTTTTTCATGGAATGAAGAATGTCATCTTGGAGAACCTATCCACTACAATAAAAATAGCATCATTTCCACTTTTGGTCTTTCAAATATCACTCACAAAATCATTAATACAGTTTCCCAGGGAGCCTTGGAAATTAACAAAGGCATGTAATGAACATCCATTCCTTTATCTTCTTTGAATTTCTAACATGTTAAACACTCCACAAATTTTGAAACTTTAGTTGCCATCCTTGGCCAAAAATAATGTCTAGCTATAATGCTTTTTAAATAAAACCTTCTTCCTGAAATCATAATTAGGAATACATACCTTTCCATTTTTGAATAATAGTTCATCTTGAATATGATAGTTCCTTCATTGTTTTATCCTACTCAACAATAGCTCCTTAAGGCTTTTCCACACCTACCAAAAATCACAATCATGCTCATATAAAATATTAAAATCACCCATAACTTCAACATGAGACATGTTGAAATTTACCACATGCACACTGGATAATGCATCAGTGACCATATTAGCTTTTCCACTTTTGTGTTTTACCACAAAATTGAACTCTTGTAATGGTGCAATCCACTTTATGTGTTTAGCACTCAACTTCTTTTTAGAATTTAGAAATTAGAGTGCTTTTTAATTTGTCATCAAGGTAAACTCCCTAGAGAATAAATAATGCCTCCAGTGCTTGATTGCTTGAAGAATAACATACAACTCATTCTCATACATGCTATATTTTTTCCTTAACTCATTCAAATTTTCTAAAAAAAAAAAGCAACAAGCCTACCTTCTTGTGAAAGTACCCCACCAATGGTAAGTTCACTTACATTTAGTTCCATTTGAAAAAGATTTTGAAAATTTGGAATTGCAAGCATCAGTTAATTTTTTTTTCCTTTCAGTAAGTTAGAGTTCCTTTGGGTTTCCTCATCCCACCTAAAATCTTTATTTTTCTTCAGTAAAGTAAACATAAGCCAAGAAAAACCACTAAGATTTTTTATGAGTCTTTAATAAAAGCCTATTAAGCTGAGAAATGATTTACCTCCCAAAAATTCTTAGGAGTTGGCCAATCTCTAATAGCCCTCATCTTGGTAGCTTTCATTTGAATTTGATTTTTAGAAACTACATATCCTAACTATATGATTTTTCCCCTAAAGAAATGATTTTTCTTTATATTGATCACCAAATGTGCTTCCTCCAATTTTAGACATACTCTTATTAAGTAATCCAAGTGCTCCTCCTCATTAAAGTTGTATACCAAAATATCATAAAAAAAGAAAATACAACACTTACCAATCAAGTTTTTAAGTACATCATGCATCAACCTTATGAATGTAACAGGTGCATTTGTGAGACCAAATGACATCACCAACCACTCAAACAACCCATTCAAAGTTTTAAAGATATCTTCCATTCATCACTAGGCCTAACTCTAATTTGATGGTAACCACTCTTCAAATTAATTTTTTTAAAAATGCCCACATTGATAAGGACATTAAGGATATCATCCATCCTTGGAATAGAAAACATGTACCTCATTGTTATTCTATTCACATCCCTATAATCAATGCACATCCTTCATTTTATCATTATCTTTCTTTGGCACAAGCACTACTAGAACTATACAAGATGAAATGGATTCCCTAATGAAGCCATTTGTAAGTAACTCCTCTAGTTGCCTTTGCAATTCTATTCATTGATTTGGTGCCATCCAACATGCTCTCTCATTTGGAATGGTAGCATTAGGAATGAAATTAATTTAATGATGTACATTCTCCATTAGTAACATTCCATTCAATTCCTCCTTGAACACCTTAGGAAATTACTCCTTCAAGCCTAGCACACATGTTGAAAGTTCTACCTACATATCATCATGGTTAGATGTAACTATTGATGAGTCGCAGATTGGCTACATTGACAAGGCCTCGTCGACGTAGGGCTTGTTCTTACCTATAAATACATGTTAATCCAGGGTGTTTAGAGATATCTTTTCATACTTGTAGTGAAGCTCTTATAGTTTTTACATTCAAAAGTTAGAATATTTTGTTGAGTGCTTGCAATAAGAGTCATTAAGTATATAGATCTTTATTCAAGCACTATTATACTTGAGCACAATAGTGTGTGCAGCAATAAAGATGAGCTTCTTGATAAACCTAGCAACATTTTGGATAGCTTAAATGTTTATTCATGCATTTAATGTTTTCAGTTATTTATTCAATGTTCCTTAGTAATTAAGTTAACTAAGTAATTAAGTGAGATAAGCTAAATAGCAATTAAGTAAACACATAAGTATGATCGCTTCTAGCATGCATATGATGTTTGGTAATCCCAATAGTACTTAACGCTTGGTAACCCTGCAACGTTATATGTGTTCAGGATGGGTACAACAAGTGGGACCAGATACTTATGTTAGGACTAGTTAAATAATAGTGAGTCCATTAGATTAAAGTAAACATCAAATTAATTTATTCTTTATCCTATTTATTTTAAGCACCAAAATCATAAAATATAAAATGATAAAAATTGTGTGCCTCAAGTACACTTAAATCATACCCTTGTGCTTCATAAGTGTAGTTGGGAAGACAATGAATGTTCTTAACACCAAGTTTACTTCCTAGATAACTAGTGCACCAGAAAACTATAGAGTCCACAGAATTCAACTAGATCATGTGCAAATGCTTTGTGATTCATATGGTTGAGTGTAGGGATACCTTTCACCACTCATCAACTATTAATACAATAAAAAAACCAAATCAGTTTTGTCATGTTCTTTAATGTATTCCTTCTCTTGTAGAAGGATTAAGGAAGCATTTAGCAAGCTTTGCTACTTCACTTGTTCAACTATCATAGGAATCAACTCATAAATTACATGAAATCTAGCTACACTTCATACATTTTTTGGTCCATCAAATTGAGCATCATTGTCAAAATCCCAAGGTCTATTAAGAATTATATCAACACAATCAATTAGAAGCACATCACATTTCATCACATCATGAAAACTTTCAACTTTAAATTTCAAAATATATTGCTCTCTTGAAAGTAATCCCTATATAACTAAGTACGTTGTAGGGTCTTGTATGAGGATTAGTTATCAAACTCAATCTAGTAACTTCTCTAGATGAAATAACATTTTCTTGGTCTCCCCCATCAATTAACATATGAATCCATTCCCCACTAAGTAGACATCTATTCCTAATCTGCAATAACAACTTTCTAGGAGAATGGTCTCCTCTATTCAAACTTCCCATGAATACACAAAAATTTAATTTAGAAACTTCCTCAATCTTAGAAGCATTAGAATGACCTCTCTAAAGAGCTTAGTTGGATGTTTCCTTTCCTTCCATGGTTTGCACATCCTTTCCCTTGGCCATCTTAAGAAGTGAGCATTCCCATTTCTTGTGCTTTTATTCTTCACACTTGAAACATTAAATCTTTAATGAGTTGCTACCTTAACCCTTGCCTTCCTTGCTTTTTGTCCTTATTTTCGTTTCCCTTATTCTTTGTCTTCTTGTTATGGTTGTCATCTTTATCATTATATTTGGACTTAAATCCATTTTTTGATTTGGATCCCTTATTCTTTTCCTTGAAATCTTATTTGTCCTTGTTTGCAAATCTACTTAGTTTCTTTTCTACTTTGAGTTCTATATCATTAGCACCCTCAAGAGTTTGGGGCTCATAAAATGACAACTCCTACTAATATGTCATTCTAAGACCTTCTAGAAAGATTAAAACATGTTCATTCTTATTCCAGTTCATCTTAGCTTGATGGAATAAATCATAAAATTTGATGTAGAAATACTTGACGCCTTTGATACCTTGACTTAGAAATTTCAAATTCATAATGATCTCTTTCCCTAGATAAGACTATTCAAATTTATTTCTTAACTTATACTTCATTAGATTCTAATATTTAATGGGTTGACCATTTTATGTTTCATAAGCTTGTGGCTCCTTCTCCCACTAAGTAGAAGTCATATCTTCTAATCTAGATTCAACAATAGGTACCCTTAATTAATTTGGTACCTCTTCCAACTCAAAATTATTATCAAGTGCCTTCAATGAACTTGAGAAAGCATTGATTCCATCTACATCATTTAAATTCTTTAGTTCTGCGTATGAAAGTTTGAAAACATTTTTGAACATTCTAGAAAGTCTTATTTCATCTTCCTTATCCAACTTTCCATGAGAAGAAGTAGTTGTCACTGATGGAGCTCTCAAAATTTGGATATGAGGAAGTGGATTCCCTTCAATTGAAATCCTTCGAAGATTAGTTACAATACTCCCATAGCTTGAATGTTCTTCCTTCTCATTTCCTCCACTTGGTTGATAAAATTCTTTACTATCTAAACATGAATGCTCCTTATCTTCATATGTTTGAATATGACTAGGACTAATATTCATATCTACCTTGGAACTAATCTCATCCAATAAAGAAATGATTAGTTGAAAGATAGATTTCATTCTCTCCATGTTTCTGTTCAAGGCTTGAACCTGTTTCTTCTTAGATCCCATTTGAATTTGAAAAAAATTTGTAACCAAATTCCAAATAATAATAAACCTAACACACTGATACCAAAAAAATTGAAGTAGACTCACTTCTTATCATTTAACCTTCAATCCCCACTAAATCTAGATATTATGAAAGATAATCAATTTACTAGAAAATAAGAAAACTAGCTATGTTCAATTAATATAAAGAAGATTACAATCTAGGTTCCACAACACACAATATCCAAAACACTCATAAATACTTAAATGATATTGTAGAGCATGAGGCTCTAGAATCACACTATGATTGAACTTAATGCAAGGTACAACTAAAAGAGAATCTCTCCCACAACTTAGGATTAAGATATCAACATACAAGTAAGAACATAAGAACACATAGGCCAAACAAACATACAATTAATCTTGAGCTACAACTACAATTATGTACTTACTCAATATTCTCTCATAACATCTCTTGCCAACCTCAAGAACTCACGACACACTCATGATGATACAAAATATAAAAAACCATTAATATTTATTGGAAAACAAAGATAAGAATCCTAGAAACCTTTCCTCAAGATCAACTTGAAGATTTGCAACTATTTGCATCTTTTCTTGGATTTTTCAAAATATTTTCCAATTTGGAACTACCAATTTGAAAGTTTTTTTAGCCACATGGGTCATCTCTAGCTTTCCTAAAATGTCTCTTGCAAAAATCCAACATCCAGCTGAGACATCTCCTAAAGATGTGAGATGCCTCTTGCAGCAATGAGACATCTCACCTAGGATGTTTCCTGCAATCCTTGAATATCTCACCTAAGATGTCTTCCAATAGGTTGAGATGTCTCTTCAACATTTGAGATGTCTACTTCATATCCCATATGCCTTCTGTGAAGACTTAACTCTTGGCCAAGATATCTCCTTAACCTTCAAAATGTCTCCACAAAGCCCAAAACTTGTAAAAACTATTCCTAGGAAAAATAACAAGGAAATCTAAATAGGTATCCCTATACCATACATGTTAAATTTATCAAGTTAGGAATGTTTAGAGGTGGTCTTTTGTACTTAAGGGGACTTTTTGCAACATGGTGGAATGAGTTAAGATCTCAAGGATTAATTACAATTTGACTTCACTTCTATTATGATTTTGAAAAAAAATCATACTAGATTCCTTCCTTAAGAAACGTAAGATGTGGTTTGACTTATTGAGATTAGGTCAACAATATATGAAAGATTATTACAAGGAGTTCTATGATCTTTTTAGGTGTCTAAGTCATCAAGATGAAGGTGTATTAGGTTTGAAGTTTACAAGTGGACTACATGCTTAATTATGTCTCTAGACACATGACCATAATCCACAAATGGTTGATGAAGCATATAGAATTGCTAAGGATCACGAAAAATAAAACTAAATATGGACTACAAATATTTGACAAAGAGCTATGGAAGAAACATCCAACAACAAAACTTGATCTAGATGCTTTGCTTACAGTGATGATCACTTCAAGTGGGACTGTTCAAAATTATGAGCAAGAAAAAAAAACAATCAAAATAAAAACCAAAAACCCAACATCAATGTGGCCAATGGAAAAGGTCAAGTAACTACCATAGCCATGGCAAAGAATATTTCAACATCAGCTAAGTTAGATTTGAGGAAATTTCAATTTATTTTACTTAATTTTAAAGGATTAATTAAGGGTCAAAAGTTTAAATTTTTGATTGATAATGAAGTGAGTGATAATTTTATTTCACCAACTCTATTTAAGTCATTAAATTTAATCTTATCTTCCAAGATAGTTTCTAAAATGAAACTTGTAGATGGAATAACAATGAGTAAGCATACCAAGTATCAAGAAATTAATTTTGTCTTTCAAGAAATTTCTTTTGCTAGTGAATTTTTCAAATTTAAATTAGGAGACATTGATGCAACTTAGAAATGTCTTTCCTATAAAAATTAAATGTTACCATCCATTTTGGAGCCCATGTCTTAATGTTAGCAACTACTAATAGATTTGAGGTTCTAAGTGGAATAGAAAAAATAAAAGAGATTCATACTATAATCATTAAGCAAGACAAGAGACTAATCAAGAAAGGTGCTACTGTGTTTGTTGTAAAAGTAATTTAACATCAAATACTTTCTGACATTGAGATATCACATATTACTATAAAACTAGGTTTTCCTCTTTCACCAATGTTGTTTGGCATTTTTATTGATGAACTAGAATTATGAATTAAAGAAGTACCTACAAATCATATTATTAAAGTAGATTAATCATAGATATGACTTTTCATCTCTGTAGCTAATGTAGTGCCGATAGCAAGTTCAAAAATAGGATTAAAAGCAATGTTTCACAAACTACAAAATTATTTTGAATGTATAAAAATGAAGGTAAATGTTGACAACATAATAGTGCTAATTGATGGGACTAATAAGAGGGATTACATTATTTAGGTGAATAATAAAGGACTTAAGATTATGGATACATACAGGTTTTTGGAAGTAAAATGCTCTCAAAATTATAAGCAGACGTATTGTATATTATAACAAGTTGCAAATAGCTTGAAGGTTTTTTTATAAAATGAAGAGAATATGTAGTAATTATAATATTTGAACTTGCAAAATTTGAAAATATGTTTTTCAAATAATTATACAAACTATAGTGCTTTAAGAATTTATGATATGAGGCCCATGCATTGATCAAGAATCATGAAAGAAAATTAAAAATCCTTTAAAAATAATTCTTGTTGAATGAAATCAAGGTAAAAAATCAAGTTCTATATTTAATAATTTTATTAAAAGTTAATTTATTATCATAAGTTGAACCAATGTATCAATTCTTAACATTCTGCTTAAGGAATAAAAATAATAATAAGATCTCAAAAGAGATCATATGAAAATATCAACAATAGAGATGATTTCATAAAGGATGATTATGGCTAATAAATAAATTTTTTAAAGGTAAACTTAAATCTATAGTGGTAGGGGTACATTCAACATAAGCAAATAAAAAAATTCATTACAACTTTAGACATAAGAAATTTCTATTACAATTGAATATTGATAATATTAATAGGAAACTAGATTTGAAACAAGCATAGAAACTTGATGAGTCATTGTTTGTAGGACTGTGATATTGGATATTAAATATTGGGTCCACGATGTCAAGTATGCAATATCGGGGCACAACTCCCAATGTCGAGCATCTAATATCGCCCCTTTCGTATTAGCCTATAAACACCACATGGTTGGGATATAAATTTTTCATAGATTTTAGAGTAGTTAGAATTTTGTTAGTTTATTTTCCAGTGCATGCCCGCAGTGTGATGATAAGTGATTGTATGGCATCCTTATTCAAGTGTGACGTACTTGGATGTGTTACATGACTGGCAATAAAGATCAAGATTACTTTCATCATTGCAACATCAACTTAGATTCATTATTACTTTTAACTGCTTAAATATTTACTATTTTCCTTAGTTAACGTTTCCATTTATTGCTCTTTGTTATTCCTATCATTAAGCGAAATGAGTACAACTAATCGGAAGCACTTAAGTGTAATTACTTGGTTACTTGGTAGCCTAGTAGTGTATTGTTTAGTATGCCCAGTGACATACGCTTGGTAATCCTAGCAGTAGTTATGTGAAGTCCAAGGCATGTATGGGCAATTAAGAATGGATACTCATCAAACATAGGCTAGTTTAGACTTTACTTTCCATTGTTAATTATATTAAAAAATTAAGTTCTTTATTATCATTAGAAGTAACTTAGGGCCAAACAACAGTAACTATCTTACACCTCACTTTGAACTAAACCATACATGACAAAGCTACCACTAGTCCAAGTGGGAAGATAGTGAACTACGATCAAGGCATAACGATTTAGTTGCACAACTAGTCCCATCCACAAGAATTTGACTAGATCGTGCATGAATGCTTATGATTCATATGGTTGGACATAGGGGTACCTCACCGCTCATCATTGGCATCATTACTAGGGATGGCACTAGTTATCTAGATTATTTTATATTATACATGATAGTTGTAAGCATATTAATGATTTATCTTTCAAACAATATTAAATCACGAACATCGTAAACAAATAACAATGTCTCTCTCACAAGGAGGCGATAATGCATTATATAGCAAGAACATTCATTGGAAAACTAACGAGATGTATATTGAAGAAAATTGGAGTGACCAACTTCATGCAGGGGTTTCATATGTTCATAACCACCCTAATGACACTCAAAGACCACATTCACCTAAGGCAGAAAACCCAAGAGGAGATGAAGTAAGTGTTGGATCTAGGAAAGCCTCAAGGCCTAGGACCTCCTCCAAACCTAAAAAAGAAAAATCAAGGGGCCATGGGAAAAACCATAGAAGCCATGGAAATCTTCCCAGTTGCTCATCTTCCTTTTCCTCTTGAACATCTATTTCTGATGAAGATGAATGTAGGTATTAAGATAAATCTCTAGGATGGGGTTAACATAAAAATAAAAATCGAAACCCTAGAAAAAATCAAAGATGTCAAAATGTAGATAAAATCATCATAATTAAATTAATAAAAATAGAAATTTTCATCACAACATGTTTGATGACGATGAACCCTTGTTGGCCACTAAGAGCTTGATGCAGATCATAGAGGTAGTGAAGATACCCTATAGGAATTGTAAGGAAAGTTTCCTAACAAAGCTCGATATGAATAATATTCCTAAATTTGTGAGAGGCTATAATTCTGATCCACAACATCATTTACAAGCCTTCCATGATGCCTGTGCCTTATACAACATTGAAAGTGTGTGGAAAAAGCTTAAGCTCTTTCCTAGGACACTAATCGATAAAGCCGAAGTGTGGTATAGATCATTGAAACCAAATTTAATCTAGTGGTGGTACACAATGCTAGAACTCTTTCATGAGAAATAACAAACCTATGCAAGGGTGTCCAACCTAAGGAGACAAATCAAAGGATGGAGACAAGAATAATGTGAACCCTTAGACATGTCCCTAGATAGATATTATTTCCTACTGAATACATGCCCAGGCCATGGTTTCTTTTAGGAAGAGAAAATTTTCCACATCATAGATGGGCTTTGTAATGAAATGAGGGAGACCCTTGGGATGTATGCTTAAGGTTAATTATATGAGCTACAAACCCATCAAATTCAAGAGATAATTGAGCATGTGGAAAATGAAGAAAGAGAGCTATGTAAATGGGAGAATGTTGAGAAATGTCATTGGGATCCAACTCTTCAAAAGAAGAAGGTCAAAATTTATGGTAAGGAGAAAGAGACAGCTCTTGATAAGGTGATTCTGCAACAAACTTTGTCGATATAGAAGTCTATCGACGAACTTGAATTAAAGTCTGATAGGATGTTGGAGTGGATAAATGTAGAGGAGAAGGTAACACAAAATGAATTAAGCAATCACAATAACTGGAGGAAGAAGAACTAAGAAATAGCTAGGAACACTTATCGGCAAACAAGAAAAATGGCTGAAGAATAAGAGGCTATAGGCTCAATCATGAATGAAGATGATAGATGTGACCTCTACATATATGACCATTTGAAGGGCTATGGTCTATTCATGTTGCATCTACATGAGTATTGGGCATTTGCATTAAATCCCAAGTTCGTATAGAAGCACATGCCTTGAAACTTACCTTTTCCACAAGGTAATTATAGACATTTATACAACCCATTATACTATCATAGGGGAACTCTTTACTAGCCTCAATACTACCATCAACCATAATGGAAAAACTCACCGTTGTGGGGAAGGCCATCACCAAACCATCTGAACCCATATGGATATTATGTTCAACAACATGTTTCCCCAACTAGTTCTACTTTCTCTACTTCCAATCACTACTATCACTCTCCTAAGTATCATCAACCCATGACATCTCTTGAAGGATCACCACCTGATGCCTCTTACCCTTCATCCTATCCTCAATATTCTCATACTTCACCCCATTACATGTCATTGCCAGCAACATAGGAAGGTTCAACATCATAACAAATGTCACTTGTGCTATGAATGTGCATAGACATGATAATGCTAGCAGGTTTCCATCACAAACTCGGAAATGTCCCTTCTTTAGGATGACTCCCGTGCGTAAGCGCAATACTCATGGACCTACCACATCATCCAAACCAACATAATGCTAATCAAGTGTAACACCTTCCCTTTCACCACCAACGTTCTCTAAACCTACACAAGGACCACCATCCATTGTTATTCCAATGCCTACTAGAAGCAATGAATCTATCATTATGGGAAGACAAATGACTCCATGCATGCCTAACCATGATCAAGGATGTAGTTGTGGGATAGATATCTACAATGTTGATACAACTCATACTCTGATCCACCATACATTTAACAACCAAGTGTGTGAACAACAACTTGTCTACACAATTGACACTAACCCAAGAGACACTTAGTGGCTTGAAAATAAAAGGTTCACACTATTTTACACATGCATGAAGCCTGCCTATCCACTTATTAATTCTTTCCATGGTCAAATAATTTGTCATGGGGGAGACACCCTAGCCTAATATTCAGAATTAATGGGTGTTTTTCATTTTTTTTGTTTTACAATTTTTTTTATCATTTTCTTATTTTTTGATATAAATTTTCCTATCCTTTCAACTTTTTCCACATTTTTTTTCATTCCCTTTGTTAGTAATCTCACTTGTGAATAAAACAATCATGTAGCCCATTGAGGTGAGGTTTTCTCTATGTTATCAAGTTATAAGGGACTGATTGTTTGGATAATGAGGCCACATCATCCATCCATCCATTCCATTAATAAGAGGTTTTTGCTATGGTCATAATGATATTCTTTTCCATCACCAAAACTAAGAATAGCTTTGTAATCATTGTGCCTAGACCAAAAAGTGTAGAACCAAGAGGGAAGGGTGTAACATCAAGGGGATTTTTGGATTTTCTTTTACCACTTTTGTATGTTTTATTATGTTGCTAAGGTTGTAATTATATCCTTGTAAATCTAATGAAAAATAAGAGTAAGAGTCAAATAAAAGGGCATTGAATAAATTTCTGAGGGTCCAACTAGAAAGACATGTACCAATGCTTAAGGGTTGGTGGCTTCTTAGAATACTCTAAAAAAAAAAGGAAAAAAGAAAGTGAAAGAATGATGTGCCATGAATAAACTCCTCCCTTGGACAAAACACCAAGTGATGCTACTCCTTCCAATTGTGGTAGTCTTATGGTTGTCGAACGAAGTGATGAAACAATGCAATGTCACTAGAACGTGGTATGGACTTGGTTTGAATCTTGGAAAGAATGGCTACTAATTACTTTAATCATTAATAACACACAAGGATTCATTATGCCTATGGTAAGGCACCTCACATCCCAATTTTTGCAATCCCAATCATTTCATCTCGCTATCCATATGATCCTAACTTGTGGTTTTGTGTAACATAGAGTTATTTTCTCAAATTGGTGGTTTTAACATATGTTTTTTGTTTCATAGGTATGCATTACATTCAACCCCTTTGGTGTCTATGGAAATTTTTAGGTGTGGTCATACAAGGGTATTCAGGACCAAAGCCTACTTTGGGAAGGACCCACTTGTATAACTATTATGACTTGTACTTGTTTGATACAACTGCATCATTTTATACTTTTCAATTGCATAAATGCTGAATTTAATACTTTTCCTTATCATATAACCAATTTTTTCTACACCATGGATCTAATATCCCTTTTTCTTACATCTTCCAAAGCTTTTAATGCTTGTGATTCTATCTTCTAACACTTCTAGTGCCTATATATAAATTCTTACTTATCCCAGAACTTTGAATTTGACCTGAAACCCTTCCAACTATTACAGAGCTTTAGTTTCCATGTTGACTACCCTCATATTATGCAAATTCAAGCACCCTAATATCGACTATCCAATATCAGGTCAACCTTGACATCGGATACCTAATATTAGGTCCATAAAAACTATATATAGGACCCCCACGGTGCTCTATAATCCTGATCATCATTTGTAGCTAGGGGAGCTTTTGAATTTTTCTCTCACAACTAAGAGCTCTGTGCAATCAACTTCCACTTGTGATCTTTTGCTCCATACTACTATGTTTTTTGTGGTTTTTGAACCTATTTGAATCTAGATTGTTCAATTTAGTTGAGGGAGGGTTCTTGTGTGAAAAACTTATAACAATTTTTAAAAATTTGTTATCACCTAGAAGGTATTATAAGGGTAAGAATGTTAAAAACCTTAAGTCTTTTAATTAAAAATCAATAATATAAATGCTAGAAACTTTAATTATCTTACACAAGGGATCATAACCATCATTATTAGTCATACATAAGGAAAAAGAAACCAATTATGAAGGGTTAAAACAAAAGCTAATACTTTTTAGCCATATTTTCTGGAAATTTTCCTAACTCTGTGATCATATGAGCTAAAAACTTAATAGAACTAAGGTCATGAGTAAGGTATAAACATGTTCATAATAAATGATAGAACCTTAGTGTTGGTGACCGTTTGGGACGCGACCGCCAACGACTGTCCTCGAACAGGATTTAGGTGCCTGCTGGTCTCTGGCAACACCAAGGTCCAGATACCTCCAAATAAACTTAGTAGTTAATGTGAGTATGTGTGTGTGATGTTGCGACGTGCGGTTGTGAGAAATGTAACAATTGCGTTGTGTGTAAACTACAAATGACTTACTT
>MNCI01013746.1:0-57731 GCA_015680685.1 Gnetum montanum
ATCTAAGCTAACCTAAGTGCGATGAGCATCCATTCCTCAACCATCCGTACACATCTTGGACCTCGTGCACAACTACCACTCGGATTACCAAGCGCAGATCCTAGGTACACTATTGGGTTACCAAGTAGTCACACTTAAATGCTCGTGATCAAGTCATACTCATTCCGCATTTAAAAGGAGTTTAGGGCAAATAGATATTAACTAAGAAAGTAGTAAATAACAATTAAATAAATAATTAAACTAAGTGAATGCTACAATGATGAAGTAATCTTGATCTTTATTTTCGGTCATGTGCGTGTTCAAGTATGTTACACTTAAATAAGGATGCTGTATAATTACAATCATCACACTGCGGGCATACACTGGGAGAGAAGGGTTGAGAGATGTAAAAAGAAACTTAACTCTAACTACTAACTTAAAAATTAGCTTCCAACTACCTATCAGATCTATCTACCTCTTATTTATAGATGAGGAGACAGGCTGCGATATTGCATACGCGATATCACATACGCAATATCGCGGTCAACTAAAATGGCGACTCATCATAGAGGAAGGTGGAGGAGCAGGGTTACCAACCACTGATGTCTCTGAGGGCTTTGGTGAACTGCGAGGTCAGAAAAAGGATCTTTTCTTTGTTCGTGGTTCCGACCTGCTAGATGGGTTAACTGATTACAGGCTAACTACCCTCATAGTGTTCCTTTGTTGTGGTTGTGTAGGAAATTCACCCTGCATGGATGGAGCAGGCAGTAGTTGTGCAGGAGGTGGAGGACTAGGTGCAGGGACAGGAGGTACATGATGATAGTAGGTGATACCCCTTCTTGGATATGGTGATTGATATGTTTTAGGAGGGTAGTGGTGAGATTGGTAAGCAGCAACATGACTAGAGGAGTCCCTTGGAGATGAAGGTTGCTGAACATTATAACCATAGGGATTTGATTGTCGATAAGGGTATTGCTACCTTGGAGGTGGAAATGCCCATGATTGTGGTTGCTACCACTACTGGTATGATTCATAGGGTTGCAGAGGAGTTCCACTTGGATAGTATTGCTGTGGTTGGTGGAACTATTGAAGATTGCCTTGTGGATAAGGCAATCTTTTGGGCATTTGCATTTGTGCAAGTCGTGGATGTAATGCATACACCCCAGATTCCTACAAGTGTGATACAACTAGACAACATCCCTTAGGATGTTCATATTGGTAGACATCACACCCATAATCATCATTCAAATCACTATTCGCAACCATCTTACCTTTACCTTTAGATATGGAATGTTCAACCTCCTTACACCTCTGATGCTCATGATCATCACTTTGCTCCTTGGACTCTTCAGCAATTTTTAAGATAGCTTGAAACCTATTGTCCGTGGAGTCCCATAATTGATCAACCTTGGTCATAATTTCTAATTGTAATTTTTGAAATGGCAAGTTTTTCTGACTAACCACCTCATCTTTGGCAAATTCACCCTCACTATTACAAAATCTAACCCCTTTCTTTCGAATAGAAGGGTCTTTGTTGTATTCTTCTACACTTTCATGTTTTCTCAGCTCTCCCTCCTCCTTAGCTACTTGCTCAATTAATCTTTGAATCCAATGGGTGGTCAACTTTTTCAATCTCCCTTGGGCATAGATGCCAAGGGTTTTCCTGGTTTCAAACTGCAACCTATCCACGATATGGTTAAGCTGATCAAGCTGAGAGTATCCATGGCTGTGACACCTATGCAACAGAGAGTAGTAACAGCCAATAGCAGCATCCAAGGGCTCATGATTTCTTTGTTTCCACCCTTGAATTTCTTTCCTTAGATTGGATACTTAGGAGTATGTTTGATATTTGTCATTGAATAGTTCCAACATCATACTCCATTGCCTGATTGATTCTGGTTCCCAGGATCAATACCAACTTTCTGCTTCCTTTATAAGTGTCCTTAGAAATAGTTTCAGCTTTTGCTAGTCATTTTCAATATTCTGCAAGGCACATGCATCTTGGAAGGCCTGGAGATGATTTTGTGGATCAGGATCATATCCTCTCTCAAACTAAGGGATGTTGTTCATATCTAGCCTCTTTATTTTGTTATCCTTCACATGCCTTGTTGGAATCCTCATAGTTTATGAAATATTCAACATGCCTTGATTAGTAAGTAGATGTTCATCAAGGCCATGATGGTGGTGCCTATGATGCTCCCTACTATCCCTTCTTTCTTGATGATGGACCTCTCTGGATTTCCCATGTCTTCGGTCATGACTGTCCCAATGGTCCCTTCTGTTGTTTTGGTCTTGTCGATCACCTCCATCACAGTTATTTCATCTGCAACCATGATTTGAACCAGATGAAGAAGAAGATGACAATGAAGGGGAAGAAGAAGGGGAACTTGCCCTGCGCTGACGTCTATCATCGTTCCTTTGATGCTTATGCTCACAATCACGATCATGATCTCCTTTGTCTCTCTTTTCTTGACTTGCCTCTCTATATCTATTTTTGTCATTGGATCCGTTTTGACTAAAACCTGGATTGTGAACTGTGGATTGTACATTTTGGTTAAGGGCTCCTTGAACAAAATCAAAGAGAGGAGAATCACTAAAGAAGTGGTCGCCTTCATTAATTGAGCCAAGTGGAGGTGGAAAGATGTTTGACCCCTTGCCCTTCATAAGCTCGTGTTGATGCTCTAACTGATGATCCCTTAATCTTTGCACTTCAGTGGGATGATAATCCCTTGAGTCAAGATCTCACATCTCATATTCTCCATGGAGATGTTGAAGCCTGTGTTGTGCCAGCATTAATTGGAGCATTGCTAGAATAGATCGGTCAGGTGGCAACACAATGTTGCCTTCCATGTCGCACCACCGCATCAATTCATCTTGATGTAAGATGAAGGTAAAGTATGGTACATACTCATCAGGATGAGCATATACCACTCGGTATTGATGAGGTACTTGAATTGCCCTAAGCAGAGATGGGTTCTTATGAGAAGAAGACATTTTGTGTTAATAAATAGTGTGCAATTAAAATTTAATTTAATGATAATAATGATAATTTTTGTTTTTGTAGGATTTGACACTTAGGGTCCGAACAACAAGGTTACTAGATTTCACTAGGCTTAGATAGCGCACGAAGAACTATAGTTCCTAGCAACGGCACCAATGATGAGCGGCAAAGTACCCCTATGCCCAACCATACGAATCACAAGTGTTCACATGCAATCTGGTCAAATTCTGCAGACTGTAATTACTAACTACGCTAGAGTTAAATAGTGTGTTAGTGTTGTTCATTTGTTGTCTTCCCAGTCCCACTTGTGGAATGTAATTGTATGGTTAAGTGTGACTGAGGCATATGATTTTTATTGCTTTGTGTTTTTATGGAATTACTCACCTAGAATAAGAATAAAAGTAAGAGTGTTTAGAAATAAAAGCGATTAATTGCTAAGGAAAGTAAAGTCTAATTTAGCCTAACATAAGTAACCATTCCCACTTCCCAAACACATCTTGAACTTGGTATGAACACTGCTGGGTTGTCAAACACTAATTGTTTCTAAGCTACCAAGTGTCACACATATTCTCGAAGGGGTCGTGCTTGTGTAATTTAACGATTTGCATAAATGATCAAAATGAATTGTTGCACTAATAACATGAATGTAAAGTACATAAAATAACATAAAATAAAATATAAATGCATAAGAAAGAAAAACTCAAGTGCTGCAAGGATGAATCAAGGAGCTTGTCTTTATTGCCAATACAATGGTGTGCTCAGGTACATCAATGCTTGAATAAAGATCCATTCACACTTAGACCTCCTATTGCGGGCACTTGGAAAATATTCTAACTTTCAAATAGATAGATTGCAAGAGTTTCGCTACTTGACTACTAAAAACATGCTCCCAATTGTGCACCTAGGCATTGTATTTATAGATCTGGGAGTAACTCAGGAATAACCGCTCTAATATTTAGAGTAACCGCTCTAATACTTACATTAACCACTTTAATAATTAGAGTAACTGCTCTAATAATTAGAATAACCACTCTAATAATTAGAGTAACCGCTTCATTAGTTGTGGTCTAGTAACCCTAGGCCACAAGTTTAATTCTATTAAACAACACTAAGTTATAAATTAAATTGAAGAAAGAATTTACAAAAGGAATTCTAAAATTGGTCCAATAGATCCAAAGGATCTTAGTGAAAGTAAAAATTTTAATTTTAGTTTCATTATTATAAATTTATATTATAATTACATATTTTCTACCTATTTAATTTATTTATTCTATGCTCAAAATTTAATTTATTATAATAATAATATTTTTTATTATATTTGGTGGCTTATATAGAGAGTAGGATTTATGCTAACTCATTATGCTATGGTAGTGATTTCATTTCAAAAATTGATGGGTGATATGCATAATTAGAAAAATAGTTGATCATGATTACTAGTGACCTTAGAATATGTTATTTTCCTTACGCCTATGCGTAATATAATGAAGTAAGTTTATCTACATTTGAGATCCCTACTTAATGAAGTATAGTCGACCAATTGCATCAATGAGCATGCGTTGACGTATCCCTATCAAGCCTATATAAATGCATGTACCTATGGCATTTATGGCATGTTAAGCCAGTAGTATAGCGAAGCTCTTGTAGTTTGTTGTTTCCAAAGTTAGAATATTTTCCATTTGAGTGCTTGTAGTATGAATTGCATCACTTTGATTCGATTAATCTCTCTTAATTAGCACTTTACTTTACATGCATTTTACATTCCATGTTCCAATAATTAGAGCAATTAATATAATCAATAATGAACACATATGTAAAACAGGTTTGAGCATAACATATAATGCTTGATAATCCTAGCAATGACCATTTGGTTCACCCAGCAATTGCTAGTTGGTAAGCTAGCAGTGTTAATATAATTTCAAGATGTGTATGGCAAGTGGGTATGGATACTTATGTTAGGATAGTTAGCTTTAAAATCGTTAGATAGTTAGAATAGTTAACTATCAACCATTCATCTTTCACCTTAACACTTAGGCTAAAAACATATGAAAAATATAAACATAGATAGATATCACATGCCTTAACTTGCACTTAACCATACATAAGAGCATACACAAGTGAGAGTTAAGAAGACAACGATCATACACTTCCTTTAATTACAGTCTATGTCTATAGGCACGCTTAGGAGCTAAGTCCATGAAATTCGACCAAATCACTAATGCACACTTGTGATTCATGTGGTTGGGTGTAGGGACTACTGGCCGCTCATCACTACTATATCTTCATCTTAGTCATTTACTAGGATGCTACTTAGTTAAGAATAAAAGACATATACATGAGGATTGAATTGTAAGTGTAATATTCATTGGCAATGAAACTAATCAACTAGACTCATGTTGGAAATACTAACTTAAGAATGAAGCCTACCATGAGCAAAGTTTCTTAAAAACCATAATTTCAAATAACACTTTTCACATTACCCATTTTGCATTCTCGAATAATGAAAAGAATTAAAAAGACACATAAAAAATAACTAGCTTAGCTATATATTTATAATATATATATATATAATTTTACTAAAAAAACCCTTGCAAAAACTAAATTGAATTTTAGTTCTTCCACCATTTACTGGATTTAATGTATTCCATAAATTGCCTAGATAAAAAGGATGACCAATTCCAAATTTGATAATAATTCATAGATTAATATTTTCTATACATGCTCCCTTTACCCTTGCCCTTCTAAATACAAAGCAAGACAAAAGCTGCAAATTTATTCCCTCATTGAAGACTCGTTGAACAATATTTTATTTAGATTTACCAATAAAGCCTCTCACTCAAATTAACCATATTTTTTTTTAAAATAACTTTCATTATTAGATAGATTTCCAGCGCAGTAGAAGGATCGGGGTTAGGAATGTCAGTCATCATAGTAGTGGAAAGAATTGCAAAGGAGTTGCTTGTATTAACAGTTAAAGCTGGGTTAGTTTTGGGCAAAGGAGAGGAAGGGGGAGTAGTGATTTTAGATGCTTTGGCCCTTTTCCTTCCCCCTTCCATTACAAACTCATCACGTAAAAGTGAGTCTTGAACTAATTGTGAGTGGATGATAGGTGCCTTGGGCCTGGCCTTAATGAAAGAATGGGATTGGGAGACTCTTTCCTTGAAGGGAGAAGATGAGGAAGAAAGGTGTAGAGCATTGTTAGAAGTAGAACTGAACTTAATGGGAGCAATTGGTGGGTTGGGTTGAGGAGTGACTATAGGACTGGATTTGGGAGGATTGGTTTGAGATTTTTTCTTAGCTAAAAAGGGACAGGTAGAAATGTGATGCTCTACACGATGGCAGTAACTACAAGAGTTAGGAAGATAAAAATAGTCTACCTTTTGAGTAAAGACTTTGCCTCCAGCTCCTAAGGTTAAGGTGGTTTTCTTTTGGGAAATGTTTAGTTCGATACAGTAGCGACGAAAGTGAGCCCCGTTAACCTCAATTCCATGGTCGGAGATGACTCGACCTAAGGTGCTAACTATGTCTCGCTCAACAGGTGAAAAGATTCAAGGAAGATTAGGCAGCTCTACATAACAAGGGATAATATTAAAGGTTGGGTCGTTAACATTGAAATCAAATTTCCAGGCTCGAGCGATAAGTGTAGCATTACGAGCAGGAAAAATTCGAAGAGAGCTTTCTCAATGTGAGAAGCCTCAAAAAGTTCAGCAAGGACAAAATTACAAGCATAGTATCGAGCATGTAAGACTTGTATTCCGTGGGCTTGTAAAATATTTTTAATATGTAGATTGATGCTTAATGATCGAGGTAGATAACCCATTATTTGAAAAAAAATAAAGCGTGCAGAAAAATCTTGAGAAACAGATTCAAAGATATCTTCAGGTAAAAGAAAATCTAAGGATTCTGAGTTGGGAGAACTTCCCTGAGGTGAAGAAGTAGCAACCGCTGAGGATTCGTCCATACTCTTGGATGAAGGAAGCTCCATGTCCATTCGAACTGGCTCAACGCCGGTAATAATGCAATGGCAACCCTGGCTCAACCCACAGTAAAAGCACCACAATGCAGACCCTATTGCCCACTGCAACCGTTGCCCCACAACCACCAGCCATTAGAGCGCAACACAACTACCTAGGAAGCCAGAAACCAGGGCACCACGGTAGCAAAAAAAACTGCAGCAGAAAACTGAGAACAAAAATGGAAGAGCCGAACGTAGCGAACAGCCCAGCCAAATCTGAGGAGCTGCAGTGTAGCGCAGTAGCTCACGCGGACCTCGCGATCTGGAGACCGCAGCGCAGCCCCGCACACAGAGGAAACAGGGTGAACCACCACACAATGGTCTACCAAACGGTTAGCACCACCGCTCAACGATCTGCCAAACGGTCAGCAGGGTGATCTTGTTTGACTGGATTTGCAACGAAGGTAGCAGGATCGCTTCTGATGTTGAAGATAGGGCAGAAAAAACCGATGATCCATGTCTGTCTGTCTATGCACACAACCAAGAAGCAAGCCTTCCTTTGCCGCTGGTGTGATGGTGGCGAGGCCAAATATGGCTGTTCCTTTTCCCACAATCACAATCTCTGCGTGTGCATCTATTTTGTTCATCTATGAACTTCAACGCCGCTGGTTTGATAAAGATCACAAGGAGATCAGACAAACTCACTACAGAAAATCCATGAGAGCTCCCGCAGAAGAATTTTCTAAAACGTTTGGGTTCAACGCATTACTGAGACCTCCTATCTAGAGCTTCTCCATGAACCTCTTATCTTGGAATGTCCGAGGCCTGACTGATAGGCTTCATTGCAAACGAGCCAGCAACTTTCTCTCTAGTCTAAATCTCAGTTTGGATTCCCCCCCTCTTCAAGAAATCAAGATCTCAGCCAAACAATTATCTCTTTTAGCCCTCTGGTTTCTTCCCCATTCTTCTGCTCTCGCTACTTCTCATGAGTGTGGAAAAGGTGGAGCAGCCATTCTTTTTCCAGCCTACTGGAAAGACAAACTCCTTCAGCATGGGTCCAATTTAGGTCATCGAGTGGCTTGGGCTGTTTTCTCCTCCTCACATGGTCCCTTCGGAGTTTGTTCTATTTATGCCCCCAATGACTCTACCGAACGGGCCCGATTGTGGCATGAACTCACCCATAACCTCCCTTCTATTCCTTGGATTTTTGGCGGTGATTTTAACATGATGGAATTCTCTTATGATAAGCTTGGGGGTGTTTTCTCTCACCTTCTGCATCACGAATTTCAAGCCTGGTCAAATTTTAAGAAATGCTTCTATCTTTCGGATGGCATCGTAGACACTGCTAGCGGCTCTTTAAACAGCTTCACTTGGAACAATCTTCGTAAGGGGTAGGCTCGCATTTATAGTCGATTAGATAGATATTATTTTTCCACCCTTTCTTTTTGGTAGACCCTTTCTAATACTAAAGTCCACCAACATGCAACCTTATTAGATCATTTCCCCATTACTTTATCTATGCAAATCCATAATGACCACCAACGACGGACTTATCATCTCTTTAGGCTGCATAATCAATGTTTCTCTTCTCCTCCCGCCAAACAACTTCTTTCTAGCCTTTGGAACGCTGAACCAAGACCCTTAGGTCCAAAGGGTTGGATCCACTGGTGGCTTCAGACTACTAGTAGAGTTAGGAATCTCGCCCATCATTATGGTAAGGAAGTTTCCTCTCGTTCTCGGCAAGAGTACACCAATGTATGCTCTACCATTGAGCACCTTACGTCTAAACTAACTGATGATCCCTTCAATAGTCACCTTCAAGGGGAGCTTGCCAGAGCCCGTATTTCCTTTCAACATTGGGAAGTATATAAGGCACAAGGTGCCTTGATTAAAAGCCGACTCATTAGGCTAAACATTCAAGATGAGCATTGTAAGGAATTCTTTAAGTACCTTAACCAGTCCTCCCCTTCGCCCTCCTTAGATAAACTCTCCATAAATGGATCCATTATCACTGACCAAAATAGTCTTCTCTCTTATCTTAAGGAACACTTTGAGGCCTTATTCACCACTACTCCTATGGATCCCGCATCCTTCGCAGCAGCCACTCTAAATTATCCTAAACTGGTTAATTCTTCTATGCTGATAATTTTAGAAGCCGATATTACTCCAGTTGAGCTTCGACAAGCTTGCTTTAACCTAAGCCCCGGGAAAGCCCCTGGCTATGATGGTTTTCCAGTCGAATTTTTCCAAAAGCATTGGGATCTGGTAGGTTTTGACCTCTTCAATGTTATCAAAGAGGCTACACTTACTGGTTCTTTGGGACCAATCTTAAACCAAGGGATTATTCGTCTTCTCCCTAAATCAGGAGATCCTACTTGTATCTCCAATTGGCGACCTATCACCTTACTTAATGTGGTTTACAAAATTTGGGCTAAATGTTTGGCTTTGCGATTAAAGAAAATCCTTGCCCTTATTATTTCCCCCCAGCAGACTGGCTTTGTTCCAGGAAGATACATATTAAATAACGTGGTGGCTGCTTGGGAAGGTCTTAAGTGGGCTGAGGATGAGGGTCAGGATATCCTCCTGATGAAGCTTGACTACGCTAAAGCCTATGATAACATTAAGTGGGACTTCATTATCCAAACCATGACTAAATTGGGTTTTGGCCCTAAGTTCATTCATATGGTAGAATGCTTATTCTCAGATGCTACTACGCGAATCGCGACTACCTTCGGCATCACTTCTCCCTTTTCTATTCATAGGTCTGTTAGACAAGGTTGCCCTCTTGCTCCTTACCTCTTCATCATTGCTGCTGAATTTCTTTGTCATCAAATCAGCTTGGATATTCAAAACAATGTTTTATCTGGGGTTCATCTATCTTCTCCTCAACATCAGCTCCTCAATATGCATTTCGCTGATGACTCCTTTTTCCTTATTATCTCGAGTATAGCAATATTGCTCCATCTCTGGATCTGTTATAAATTGGCATAAATCTTCAATTTATAGCTTCACCAATAACTACATCCATTTGCCCAATTATAGTTGGAAGTGTACTCAAGATCATGAGATCATTAAGCTTTTGGGAATCCCCTTTCACTTTAGAGGCCCAACTTCAGAGCTCTGGGACCAAGTACTTTCTCGAATTCAAAGAAAAGTTGAAAAATGGAAAACCAAACCCCTCACCCTCGCCGGTAACTATCTAATCTGTAAGTCTATTTGTGCCTCTACCCATGTTTATTATTCGTCATGTTGGGCCCCTTCCCATACTTCTTATCAAAAGCTTGAACAATTATTTCGAGACTTCATGTGGTCGTCTAAGGACTCTCAAAAAGGCTTTCATCGTGTTGCCTGGAATATAGGAACTCTTCCTAAGAACAAAGGTCGATTGGGCCTTTTGAACTCCTTTAAGCAAGGTCTCACCCTTGTCGCTAAGTGGTTGGTTCAGCACCTAGATGCCCCCAATATTATTGGGAATCTTCTTTAGTTAAGGCTTCAACAAGCATTCCCTAAGAATAGGTCTATCTGGAAGGGTATCCACCCTGTTAATTGGATCCTTTCTCCTCATGACATTATCATTCCTGGAACACATGTTTTCAAAAGCATTTGGAAGGCTTGGCAGGTCTTACATTATCATGTGAATTGGAATAATATTCATATCAATCCTACTCTCCTTTCTAAGGTTAGCCCTTGGTGGCTGCCACTATCTCTTGCTCCTCTAGCCACCTCAAATGCCACGACAGCCACCATTTGGTTTCAAAAGGGAGTTGTTTCCCTTAGATGTCTTCGTCTCACCAATTAGTGGATTACTTGGGATATGTTTGAAAACTTATATGGGGCTTCCAGAACTATGCACCATTGCCTTGATAGACTTTATCACTTCATACATCAGTACTTACATTTGGATGCTTCGGTTCCTAGTCTCTTCCATGTTTTTCAGTGGACTAATGGATCGAACCTTCTACCCTATAAACCACATGTGCCCTTTTAGTTGTTGCATGATTCCTCTATGATTGTTAATCGTTGCAATCGATCATGGCACAAAGAAGAGTCTGAATAGTTTTGGCTCTCTCTCTTTTCACGAGTTTGGAGCCTTCTGACTCTTCCAAAAATTAAACAATTTCTTTGGTGCCTCCTTCATCAAGGCCTGCCTATCGGCAAACGTCGGGAATACCTTGGGATTCCAAACCCTAATTGCCCTCTCTGTGGAGGTCCTGATGACTTTGTCCACGTTTTTTGGCATTGCCCTTTCACTCAGTCTTCATGGGAGTGGGTTTCTAAAGTTTTTCCTTTGTGCAAGTTTTCCCATGAGGATATCTTGTTCGGCTTTCTAGCCACCCCCTTTGCTGACCTTAAGTTTCTTTGGGAAGTTATTAGGCCCCTCGTTCTTTACTATATATGGAAGCGTAGATGCACTGCTATTTTCCAAAACACCGATTCGTCCAACTCTAACCATTTAACTATTATGGACAAATTTCGAATTCTTCGCCTTGTGCATTTCCAAATTTTATCTCATACTTCTAAGTTAAAGTTGGATACTAATCGGTTGTTTTATTGTTTGCAGCCTTGGAGCAAATACACCAACTTGTGCACTCTTCCCAATCACGATCTGCTACATCAGAGTGTGTTATCATAATTTTGAGCATTTTTAGCTCTTTGTTGTTCTCCTGGTCTTATTAACTCGCAGTTCTTATCAATTCCCAGCATAACGTTGCTCTTTGGAATGTACTCCCACAACCTGTAAAGGATTATGTATCAAGATGTTTTCCTTCAACACTTGCATTTGTCATTGTTCTTCTTCCTATTTAACCATCAATATGTTCAGATGTTGTTCATGTACTTAATCTCATTTAATTAATAAAATATGAAGAGCATTCTTTTGTACTACCTTCAAGTATGCCATGTTGTGTGGGTGGGCCAAATGTTACACCAAGATCATGAGATGCTTTTTAAAATGTCGCCCAAGATATGTCAACCGATGCATCTATGGCTTCACCATTTTAAACTCTCTTTTTGAATCCAGGTTCTAAAATCATTCAAAATTACTCCTTAAAACAGAGCCGGCAGCTGCGCTTGGTCTATTCACATCAACGTTATTTCAAAGTGGCCTTGTGCATCTCATTTTCTCACAAACACAAACCAGAAAAAAAAAACTTGAAATAACAAACCAAGAAAAAACCACGTAACCATATGCGAATTGATGAAAAAACAGATCATATGACCACGATATAACATGAGCACTGATAATACAAAAATTACCTTTTCCAAATATTCCATATAGAACGTAGTTCTCGAGCACATCTTGTGCTTTTCTACCAAATGGTTTTTAAGGTTGATGCAGTAAAGTTTAAGTACAGTTTACTAGATTTGAAGAGCGAAAAAGATGCAGCACAGTTCAAGAAAGCAATGAAGACTTGCCCACACAAATCTTCTCTAGGATCAGACTTTTAGCCTTAACGTGTAGGCATGCCAAAAGCATTAACATAGTAACCAGCTCCACAACACGCTAAATAATGGCGTAACAAAATGAAAATTGCGCAATCGTTATTTGTATAGAATAGAACAAACGATAAGCTTAAGAACATGGATGGCAACCCGAAAAACCCCAGGTCTAGCATGTTGCCCGACACAACACAATCAATAGGAATGTAATCGTGGCAAATACAACCACGCTAATCGATCATCATAAAATTTGATAGTGTTATATTCCATTTTCATTGTAAAATTTATGTGCACCCTACATGTATATAACAAGCGTGTTATATTCCATTTTCATTGTAAAATTTATGTGCATCCTACATGTATATAACAAGCGTAACACATTCGAGACATGAAGTTGACTTTATTTCTGTTCTGCAATCCCCTGTTACTAGAAAAAACTTTCATGCCAGCATATTTTTAAACACTGCAACTCTAGACTGAGTGAGAAAACACTTAAGACATAACCTTCGGCAAAAATGAAGTGGTATCATACATCATACATCAGTATAATACCAAGTTCCAGTGCACGAAGAACTCAAATATAGAATACAGAGACTCACATTTGGTTTTGTGCCCTTAACAGATTGGTGAATAACACATTGTGCAAAGGTTTTAAAAGAAAGTTGCTTTCGATTCACAGGAAATAAGTGGAGTTATTAGATTAGTAGTATTTTTTCATTAACTGCTAAAAATTTCTTCTTAAAAAGCCCTTCGAAATTCAACCACCACAAACATGTGAGCATACGTTCTTCAGTCCGGCGAAGATAACGCGTGTGGATTGTAAAATATTGTTCAAAGTATATTATATAGACTTTGGCACAGTAAACTGGAATATTAGCTGTCTCTACATGCATCCGGATATATCAACTGCACCTAATTACAAACAAAAACGCTAAATAGCTTTCATAGATATAAGAAATAGAACATCCCAACAATGATATCCAATGAAGACAGTTTCAAAAACTAAACGCAACACACAGTAGGCTGCCTGTAACAAAAGCCTAAACACGAATTCATCATGCTCGTCGCATTATTTCACTCAAATGCCCACTGATTCTCACGCCTAACTTCCTCTTCCTCCTCCGGTGTGAAATCGTTAATGTTGAGCGTCTTTCGAATCTCTTCAGGGGTCTTCTCCTTGATCATATCAGCAACAGTTTGGCAGGTGAGATCCAACAAATTCTTGATGTTTAAATAATTTGCAGCCTGCATAGTGAAAATTTTGAAACTTACAATGACAATGACAACAAACAATAACATATTACTGCAATTTCTTTCTAGATAATTCTAATCCAGCAACTCCTTAAAAGGAGAATATCTCCCACCCTACACCCCACCTGTTGAAATCAGTAAACATTTACTTTAAAAGACAATAATACACAAACAACTGCCTGGACAAATTTGCGGGTTTCATCACGTTATGAAACCCGCGAATTGCTTGGAGACTGCACACAGAGACCCCCATGCAACAAGTATCTACACGCAAATTCCTAAATTCGTTCATAAAACGCATACAAAAACAAAAGTCAACAAGCAACGCCTCCTACCGAATAGAAAATCACGCAAAGAACAAAACCCTAGCAAACGAAACCCTAACTAATGCAAATCGGGGAGGAAAACGCACCAGAATTAGATCGAAGAGCGTGTCCAGCTCCTCCATGATAAACCCACTCGTCTTCTGCGCATAGACATGAAATTCGGTATAATCGATCACCTTCGCCAAAATCTCCGACGAAACGTTTGGCAAAGGAATCGCGCTCTCGGTGCCTGTATCCTCAATGATCATCTTGATCGTCTGCGACTCAAATGCCACGTCTTCATCCACCTCGAAAGGCACGTTGTCCGAGCTCTTAAGCTTAACCTTGTCCTTCGACATGGCTGCACAAGGGCAAAACTTTGTCGATGAAACAAAGAGAACCTTTAAAACGCTCAAGGATTGCTAATCTGCAGATGCAAATCTGCAGATGCAGATGAAAAAATCACATGAAACCTATGCATCAAAAGAATCCGATTCGTGGAATCGAGGATTCCTGATTCTGAACGTGTTTGGGTACGTGTGCCTCAGGAAAAAGTGGGTACGGGTTCGTAGCAGGGGACATGATAGAGAAAATTTAAATATATTAGTTTTTAAAAGAATTAAATCTCATATATCATAAAAATACATTGTAAAATATAGAACAAGTACAATGTAAATCCAAAATATTGTTAACAGAAGATTGCAATATCACCATTAAATTGAGGCAAGAAAATTTGCAAAGGTATGGAGGACATTGAATCCATTTCCTTACTCTGGAGCGATAATCTGGTCAAACATATAATTTCTGCAACAACCAAAATGACAGCATTAAAATGAAATCCTTTGTTACTCAATCCAATATTTCTAAAAATGAATTTAAGCCTCAAGCCTCAACCAAATTTATAACAAATCAGGTCTGCTAATACTTTTGTTCAACGCCAACTACCTGTGAGTAGCACCATAGGGCCACGTTGAAGCTGACCGCATTACAAGAATACACAACTTAACTAAACTAGACACAGCCCAGTAACTCATCTCACCTACAATGATGGAAAACCTTTCAGACACTGGAAAATCGACACTAGTCATGATGAAGGGAAAGTAAAACCAGAGTGCCATGAGCAGAGATATTGGAGAAAGAGCAAAAATCAGCAATGAACAATAAACACGCGCGAATGTGTGAGTCATGGCGGAACCTTTGACACTCCCAAAGCCAGGCGAATCCATGCAAATGCAATGTTTTCCTCGCACGCCCCGTCCAAAACTTTTCGTATGACCCATACTTGCCCCTTCGGCCTTCGGTTACCATAGTAGCCCTTTCGTGATTTCTGTGTTTGTTTATTTATTGGTACTCCCGATGCCATGAATCTTGATTGCTTTCTTGCAACTTAATGAAATGAAATTTTTGGTGTGATTTCTGTGTGTTTGTTTATTTATTGGTACTCCCGATGCCATGAATCTTGATTGCTTTCTTGCAACTTAATGAAATGAAATTTTTGGTATGATTCAGCCCAGGAGAAGATACGTAAGATTTTAATACAAAATGCAGACATCGCAAGAACAAACAATACGAGGCAAGGCAAAGGCAAGGCGACCATTTCAATGTATATGTATAAATCCAGACAAAATTTCATTGGAAATTATGAAATACGTACTCATTGTGAATTTAATGCGCTTCTGTACGCGCTCCCGAATCGGACGCGAACAGTTCTATTCGGAATCGCGAATCTCCCGAATCGGACGCGAACAGTTCTATTCGGAATCGCGAATCTCCGGTGCATAGCAGGAAACTCTCCTGCAAATCTAGATTCGTCCCTTTGCAAGGATGGAGCCCAATATGCCAATCAAAGAGAACGCAGAAGCGAGGCGTCTGTGTTTTTTATAGTATAAATTGGCACTCAGCGGGGAGACAACTCTGGTTAGGTTGTTCTAACTCCGCAAGTTTGCCTAGTTTATTGCTGATTTTTTATTTTTCGTTTTGTTAGGATCCCTTAACTCCGTATGGTTTGTCTAGTTTATTCCTGATTTTTTATTTTTTGTTTTGTTTTTTTGTTTTTTTCCTTTTTACTTCACAGAAGGTACTCAAAGAGCTTGACGCCTCCAAGTTAAGAACTTTATAATTCAACATTACTTACTACAATCAAACCCATAACTAAAGCTTTCTAATCAAAAATCTTTATCATCAGGCTAACACCTCATTGTTTAACATCTCTTATAAGAGATGAGTCTCATAACCATTAAATAATGAGGTGTTAGCCTAGTGGTACAGGTCTTGGACTTGTAACCCTAGGGGCACAAGTTCAATTCTACTAGGTAGCACTAAATTATAAAATTTCTATACATCTTGGTATGTAACTATGTTTCAATTATTTCACATACCAACACACCTCCCCCAAACTCTCCTAACCATTAACTTGTATCCTTCCTTAGTACATTTTTATTTGTATTTTAATACAATGAAATACACTTCAAATTGGTTTTATTTTAATACAATGAAATACACTTCAAATTGACTTGATTGTAAGGATGAAATCCTAAGCAGGTATCCCTAAATCCATGGAGACTTTACATAATTTTTATCTTAGGTGCCAACCCAACAATTTGACCACTTGGCAATTGAAATAAAATACATATTATCCTAAATCAATCATAGTATTCTTAATCGAATGCTTGTTTTTAAAAATTTTTATTATTACTCTAGGGAAGCAAACATCACACCTACACTCACTATCTCAATGGATCCTACAAGTTAAAAGATAAGATGAGTAATTTTATTTTAACTTTACCTAATCCATTTAAAAGATTTGCTTAACTAGTTAACTCATTGTCTGGTAAGGATTTGCCAACACAAAATTGCTTATTGGAGTCACACTTAGACACCTTTACAATGAGGTGTTAGCTTAGTGGTAGGACTCTTGATTTGAAATGTCCAAGTTACAAGTTCGATTCTAATAGGTAGTGCTAAGTTATAAAGTTCTATCTAATTATCTATCTTAGGATGTACCTAGGTTTGAATTATTTCAAGTTCCAATACCCCCATACTTAAGCCACCTTTATGTTCTATATAAGCTCTTCAAAGGTATCATGTTACATATATATCTTAGAAATACACATAGTTAAAAAATAAGTCTAACCCTACTGTCTAGTCTTTGTACAAGTGCTAATCTTTAAGTTATCTAGAGTCTCTATTCGAGTGGTTATGCTTATATGTATCCATTGTTATACCCACTTGATCGGTTCCACAATGACCAAAACAAGTGTAGTTTTGACATTATCTTATTCAAGTTTGAGCATTAAAATGGCCCAAAAATAGTATCATAAGATATATTTCCAACTTCTAAAGGCCTCTAAGAACCATTCCAACTCATAACTTAGCATATGAAACAATTTCAATAACCCTAGAAAATTCGAGAAATGAAAATTTTTCTAAGTTCGATAGGTGATGCTGGCATAGTGTCAACGTCACCCCTAGACCATCACCCATGCATCACCTTTACCAAACCCACCTCCAAGCCTTAATTTTGACTCCACAAGGTCTTGAACAACTCATCTACAATAGTTTCACCATTGTAAGCAGGAATTTTTAGCTGTTTGACAATTTTCACTTTAGCCCTAGAAAGCAAACTTTTTCTAACTCTTGTGGTGATGCTGACATCAACATGAGCACTTGCGTCACTAGTCTTGTCTCAAGCACAACACTTCTCCACCTAGGAAAACTAGCATTTTGCCTCTAGTTGTGGCCTCACAGGCACTATGATGATCAATCAACATCATTCCCAAGGTTTCAAATGGAAAATTCAATAGGTTTAGAGGCAATTTGGAAGGTTAGAAATGGATTTTAAGCTAAGTATTACCAGGTGATGCTAGTGTTAGTTTCACCCTAGCACCACCAGCACTGAGCAACACCTTTAGGTTCAACATTTGACATCACCTCTCAAGTCCAATAGCTTCTTGCCATCCTGTAAGCATTATTATGGCATAATTCATCATCAGTTTGAATGTCGAAAATAGTGTCTTGGTCTTGATATGGCAACATGGCAAATGCCAAGAAGTTTTTCTAACTCCCTAGTGATGCTAACGTTGTTAACATTAGTACTCACATCACTAGTATTTCCCAACCTTTTCAAGTCAAATGTTTCAAAATGAACTCTAAGCTAACTCCACTTGACCTCAAGGTAAAATCTAGATCACTCTTTCAAAGAGTCCAAGCGCATAAGCATATCTCTTTTTAACATCTTCGACATGCCCCATGACCATTAATGAGTGGCGAGATACGCCTACACTCAACCATACGAATACGAGCGTAACACACGCGATCCAGTTGAACTCCGCAGACTAAGTGCCTACACGCCTCATGGAACACTTAAGGTTAATTATTCATTGTCTTCCTAGACTTACTTGTATTTGTCACGATGTATGGTTAAGTAAGTCCAAGGTATATGATTTTTATGTCTTTTTGATTTTTATCTCCTATGCTGATAAGATGACAAGTAAAGAGACTAACTGACTAACTTTACTAACTAACTAAGTCTTAACTAACCTAGCATCAGCATCCGTTCCCACTTACCGTTCACACCTTGAACCGATGCAACCTTGGTTACCAAACGCTAGTTGTTGCTGGGATCACCAAGCGTAATGCACATGCTCGAAGTGGTCGTATTGAGGCACTTAACTAGGAGAGAAGGGTTGAGAAAGATTTAATAACTAATAAAATGATTAAATGGTAAACAATAAATAAAAGTCCTATTTAGCCTATTTGATGCATTGCAAGGTTTATCCAAGAAGTTCATCTTTATTGCCGTACACAAACATGTGTTCAGGTACAATATTTGCTCGAATAAAGATTTGTTCACTTTGGAGCTCCTACTGTAGGCACATGGAAAATATTCTATCTCTAGAGAGGTAAAACTGCTAGAGTTTCACTAAGGGTCTAGATCTAGATGAGAAACAAAGGGAGAGCCACCTCTTATTTATAGACTTGGCGACCCACCACAATATCGTGTACACGATATCACGTGGGATGCGATATCGCGGCCCATGTGATATCGCATCCCATCATACCCCCATGACTGAATAAAAACTCGTCCTCGAGTTCCTTACAAAATATTGGGATGGTATGGGATTATTGACTCAAATGGAACTAATGGGATGACATGTGAATGGATCATCATTACAAGAAAAGATAAAACTAGTGTTCATGACAACAAGAGTGAACACCTTATTACATTGACATTAGGCCTCATTTGGCAGCTGAGAAAGAGAGAGAGAAAGAAGTGTTGCTATTGCCAATGCTAAGATTGCACCTTTCGTTGTCCATCCATAAGCGCGCCATCGATCTTGCTCCTTGCATAGCTACTTCAGCACCGCTCCATTCCAAGTGTTCCTTCCAGATCCAATCCGTTATTGTATGATTGCCATCTGCACGCACAACATAGTCTTATATTAGCAAGGGTAAATGAATTTCAATGCAGTTGATACCTTGCTTCGGTGAAAGGTCCGTTGGCTAGGTTGTGGTATGGCTGATACGGATCTGGAGATATATTAATGGTGACTGCCAAAGGTGTAGGGGTTAGGAGAAAATCAAAAAAATTTGGGTCTGGACCCCCATGACTAAGATCAAACCTCCGATAGCGATAAAATGGAGAAAGAATAAAGAATAAGAAAGATGGAGAAAAAGAGACACCTATAACGTTGATGAAATGGATGTCAAGATGGAAATGAACAAAACAAAATAAAATGGATTGCAAAAATGTTAGGGGAAAGAATTTAACTGGTGCACCAAATAGGGATGTCAGTGGATCCTCCCCAAAGCAGGCTCATGTCCTTAATGCCCTAACAAACCCACATTCAAAGAGTTCATAGGCTCTGGGAATGTTGTTTGGAACAAGAGTTAAAGTCTTAACCGCAAGAATTTACTAAAAAGAAAATAATGCATCAACCAAAATATATACACTAATGATACGACCAGCAATGAGGTGAACAATAGAGAGAAGGGTAGAGAGAAGAGAATGGAATGGAGTCCCAAGAATAAGGTGGTGTATAGCCCCTTATGTAGTTCATGATTAATGTGACGTAGCAGATCCCATTCCAAGTTCGGCCTCAAACAAACCGCTTCCAGTGACATCGCATTAATGCATTCGGATAACCCATCCTCTTGAAGTAACAAGAATGTATCCACCAAAGAGCCACCACCATTTCGACGAAACAAGGAGGAGAGAATGGGAAGTGAGAAGGGCCTTAGTTAGAGGGAACATTTTTATTTTGAGTTCCATAACTAGTGCTTGTAGCTCGAATGATTATTTCATCTAAGGGGTGTGCTTTGAATTCTCACAGCTTTTTTTGTATCGTTTTATGTGTGTATGCGTGAGAACCACACCATGTAAAGACTTTGTTATTTTTATTAACTCAGCTTCTCAATAATTGGGTAACGTCGAAACAGTAAGAAAACTCAAGAAGAAAACATCCAAGCACCCAAGAGAATGGCCAACACAAATGCATCAAGTTCCCTTGAAGGCACACCCTTTTCAATACTTGAGTCCTTCCTTAGTTTAAGAAATGCCCAGTCACCGATTTGTTAATAGTTTTTATTTAGAAAGGATTGTACATTTCCAAGCCGAGAGAGACCATAGAAACTTGTGGATGTATGGATGAAGTGAACTCATTGCCTGCTATATCAAAAGAAACATACCTTAGTATCAACATCATAACTTAAAGGTAAAAACCAAACATTAGCAATCAATATAAAAATAGTTCATACCATCATGAAGAACACTTATTGGGTGAAAAAATTACAAGATGGATCACACACACACACATACACAAAATGAAAAAGGTATGAACGATGTTGTAAAACAAAAACAAGAAAAGTTAAAGAAATTTGTAAAACAAAAACGTGTAAAACAAAAAGGTGTAAAAAAAACCGTGTAAGACAAAAATGTGTAAAATAAAAATGTGTAAAACAAAAAGGTGTAAAACAAAAATGTGTGAAAGAAAAACGTGTAAAACAAAAATGTGTAAAACAAAAATGTGTAAAAAAAAACGTGTAAAAACAAAAACCTGTGAAACAAAAATTTGTAAAACAAAAATGTGTAAAACAAAAACCTAAAAAGAACTGGGGCCCCCAAATGATTATCATAGGTGGCCATCTCCCCCATGACTGAATGGAAAGGGAGAGATCCAAAATAATGAGCGCCTATTTGAGTTTCTTAGAAGTGTCCAATTTCTCCCGATTGATATTTTCAAGTTAAGGGGTGGAAGTTGGCAACGCTCATACTCCAATGTATCTATGCCTTTGTTATGGGCATGAGTTGTTCCCCCAGTTCATTCCATGCATGTTGGTGGGTTGCTCTTTCAAATAGCTGTCAACCACAGGGTGTCTACTTGTTGTGTGGTTGCTACATATAGGCACCTTTGTCTCATAGTTTCTAGGGGACACCAGTTGCATGCAGGAGATGTTAAATTTCACATCACCCATGATTCCTGCATGTCATCACCCTCTGAGTCACTGTATGTGATGCATGGAACTTTCTTCTTCTCGATCTTTCCATAAATGTTTACCTTAGATATCTCCAAGGAAAGATTGCAAATCCCTAAGCATGCATCTATTATGCTCGGCCATGCCCTTCCCATGATAATTGGGAAGTCCCCTTCATTGTTGTTAACTTCTATCACCAAGAAATCAGTTGGGTATGATCAACCACACACAGTGGTAACTATGTTCTCCACCAATCCCAAGGGAATGGTGATGGACTGGTTAGCCAACTCTAGTTGAATGTTGCTCTTCTTGAGTTGGGGCAGGTTCCAAGCTTGATACATTTCTCGTGAAATTAGGTTGACTCCAGAACCTGAGTCAAGAAGAGCCTTATGCTGTTCATTCCCGAAGACTTGGAGATAGATTAAGGGACTTCCAGGGTCAGATAATTTCCTGGGAAGGTGGCCTACCTTGATCTAGTCGATTATGGTACATGTTAACATAACCATATGCGTGGAGCTCTGATGTTGGACTGAAGGGAGCTCTAAAGCCTTGTATGTTGGAGGAGTGTGTATAGACTGAACCGCTTGTGGTTGTGAGAGCTTGTCTGGGCTCTTGGTTTTGAAGAAAGGTCTTCTCTTTTTGTGGTTATCAGAACTAGCAGTAGGTTGAATGTTTACGGCTCTCATAGCGTTATGTTACTGCGGTTGAGTGGGGAGTTCCCCTTGCATTGTTGGAGCAGGAGGTATGGGAACTACCAGTGGAAGAGGTGCATATGGATTAGGAGAATGGTATGGATGTGGAGCGTCTCCCAGAGGAGGAGTCCTTCTAAAGTACTCCCGAACTTAGTAGTGACGTTGGGGAGTTGTGTGACCCATGGAGTCACTTGGAGAAATCAGCTGCTGCACATAGTATCCATATGGGTCTGGCTACCGGTAAGGGTACTGTTGTTTCAGCGGTGGCATCCCCCATGATTGTGGGTATTGCCATTGCTGATGTTGTCCGATGGGTTGTGGTGGAGTTCCACTTGGATAGTATGTCAACGGTTGGCGGAACTATCTTGGGTTACCTTGAGGATAAGGTAACCTTTGAGGTGTCTGCCGTCTGTTGAGTCTTGGGTTGAGTGCATACACCCCAAACTCTTGTTGATGTGAGATGATTGGACAACATCCCTTGGGATGGTCATATTGGCAGATCTCACATCCACTGTCATCGTCTGTCTCTGAATCCACAACCTCATCGGAGATGTTCATTTTTCCCTTACCCTTGTCACGTGCAGGGCCTGAGTCTCTCCGCTTTTTCTTATCCTTGTCACTACTTCGTTCCTCCTTAGACTCCTCTAAAATATTCAAGATAGTTTCAATTTTACTATCTAAGGAGCTCCATACTTCATCTACCTTAGTTGATACTTCCTTTGTTAGCTTCTGAAGCAACAAGGTTTTCCTATTCACCAACTCTTCGAGTGGTGACTCATCCTCTTCATCTCAAAATCTTGCTCCCTTCTTTCGAAGAGAGGGATCACGGTTATATTCTTCCGCACTTTTCCTTTTTTGTAGCTCCCCTTCTTCTTTGGCTACTTGCTCCAACAAGTGATGAATTTCATGGGATCTAAGTTCTAATAGTCTCCCTTGGGCATAAGTCCCAAGGGTTCTCCTAGTTTCATACCTTAGCCCATCTACGAGGTGGCAAAGTTGATCCCGTTGTGCATAACCATGGCCTGGGCAATGATGTAACAATGCATAATAGCAGCCCATAGCAGCATCCAAGGGTTCATGAGTACCTTGCTTCCATCCTTGGATCTGGTTACACAAATTAGACACTCTAGAGTACGTTTGATATTTATCGTTGAAGAGTTCTAACATCGTACTCCACCTCCTAATGTTTTCCAATTCTAAGGACCAGTACCAACTCTTTGCTTCCTTTATGAGTATCCTGGGAAACAACTTTAATTTCTACCACTCGTTTTCTATGTTTTGCAAGGCGCAGGCATCGTGGAATGCCTATAAATGATTTTTTGGATCTTCGTTGTATCCCCCTCCAAAGCGTGGGATATTGTTCATGTCTAAGCGCTTGATCTAGCTATCTTTTTGATGCCTTGTTGGCATTCTTACAGCCTTTGTAATATCTAGCATGCTTCAGGTGGCAAGTAGGGGTTCGTCATGATCATCTCTTTCATGACATCTATGATGTCTACGTTGTTCCCTACTTTCCTTTTGTTCACGCCTTGATTCTCTTGATTTCCCTCATCCTCTCTCTCGACTCTCTCATCGAGGTCTCTCATTTCTCTTACCTTTATCCTTTCCGTTATGCTCTTTATGACTGCGCCCTGATGTGGAAGGAGAGGGTGAGTGATGTGATGAAGGTGAAGAAGAAGGAGAACCATCGCCATGACGATGTTTCTTACCTTCTCTTCGGTGGCTTCGGCCCCGATCGTGATGACGATCTGAGTGCCTGTCCTTATCATGTGTTGTTGTTCCCTTAGTGAACAGCTGGTGTTCACGAGGATCAAAACTAGGGTTGTGTATCATGGAGCATAGGTTCTGATACCCCACCTCCTGACTTTCATTAGGAGGGGGAACATCTTTCGATAGAGAACCTGTTATAAGTGGTTCACCATCTCCAATTTCAGTTAGGACGTGCGGGACCTCTTTTCCCTTCAACAGTGTATGTTGGCTCTCCTGCCTTAAGTCCCTTAAACGTTGTGCAGATGTGGGATGGTAATCCCTTCTGTCAAAATCACCTATAACGTACTTAGCGTATAACTGTGTCATGCTTATCTGTGATAGAGCATGGAGGAGCATGTTGGGGATTGCACGATCTGGAGGTAACACTATGTTACCTTGCAAGTCTCTCTAGCACATCTGTTCATCCTGATGGAGGATAAAAGTAAAATTGGGTATATACTCATTAGGATGAGTATATACCACCCTATATTGTTGAGGAATTGGCTAATTTTGGTTATGTGTTTTAGATTGCTAACTGTTTCTTATGTTATCCCTAGGTGGTGTAATGCTCTTGTGAGAAGAAGAAGAAGACATTGTGTCTTATTCGGTGTGCTATTTAACCATTATAAAATTTTTTGTTAATTAACCCTAAGGTTCGTTTAAGCTCCAAACAATGTGAGTGATTTCCTATGTTCTACTTAGCGCACAAACACTTAGTCCTCAACAACAGCACCAATGATGAGTGGCGAGATACCCCTACACTCAACCATACGAATACGAGCGTAACACACATGATCCAATCGAACTCCGNGAGGTATATGATTTTTATGTCTTTTTGATTTTTATCTCCTATGCTGCTAAGATGAAAGGTAAAGAGACTAATTGACTAACTTTACTAACTAACTAAGNCTAAGATGAAAGGTAAAGAGACTAATTGACTAACTTTACTAACTAACTAAGTCTTAATTAATCTAGCATCAGCATCCATTCCCACTTACCGTTCACACCTTGAACCGATGCAACCTTGGTTACCAAATGCTAGTCGTTGATTTGCTGGGATCACCAAGCGTAACGCACGTGCTCAAAGCGGTCGTACTGAGGCACTTAACTAGGAGAGAAGGGTTGAGAAAGATTTAATAACTAATAAAGCAATTAAATGGTAAATAATAAATAATAATAAATAAAATTCCTATTTAGCCTATTTGATTCATTGCAAGGTTTATCCAAGAAGTTTGTGTTTATTGCCGTACACAAACATGTGTTTAGGTACAATATTTGCTCGAATAAAGATCTGTTCACTTTGGAGCTCCTACTACGGGCACATGGAAAATATTCTATCTTTGGAGAGGTGAAACTGCCAGATTTTTGCTAAGGGTTTAGATCTAGATGAGAAACAAAGGGAGAGCTGCCTCTTATTTATAGACTTGGCAGTGCACCGCGATATCGTGTGGGATGCGATATCACGGCCCATGTAATATCGCGTCCCATCAACCATCATAGCTCCTTCTAGTAGTCCATGAGCTTGATCTAATACCCAAGTTCACAATAACTTCCATGTTAACACTAACTCTAGTGTTAATGTCACATTAGGCTTTTCCGCATTACTTGTTCAAAGTTAGAATTTCTTAGCATTAGTATCATTGGTTCTAGAATTATAAAATTTTGAGCTTTAGCACCACTTATTGAACACTTAGACAAGATGGCCTTGTTTTGGCCCCAAATTGATTTTGGAAAGTATCTGCAGCTTTTTTACTTGCGCTTTCACCTTTCAAAAGTTAAATTTTATCACTCAAACCTCTACTTTTCTCATAGATTATGAGTTTATTGTCAGTTTTCTCTCTTGCATATTTTTCATCACCCCTTATAGTTTTGGCCCTCAATAGGAAGAAAACTCTATATTTCACCAATAGAACATGTTAATCATTAGGAAAGAATTACAAAAAACATTTTTTCCACACCAATTCTCTGTTTTCTTATTTATATTTCAGCCTAAGTGTAATTCATGTACTGAGACTTTATTTTACATTACTCATAATTCATATCCATACTTTATTTTTATTCACATAACTTAGGCTTTATCAGTTCTATCACTTACAATTATCATTTTCCATTATTTTTCTTACCATTCCTAGTTTACATGCAGTAGGCTAAGTCTATATTTGATTGGAGGTTTGTGCTCCTTCATTCCATGATTGTTAATATATCAAGGGTTATATTAATCTAAAGACCATTTACGACCGTGAGTTAGATACTCAACCTTTAATTTATGGATATGTTCTTATAAGGTTGCAAAGAACAATTTTATAGGAACATTTTTTCACACTAGAAGGAGGGCCAAGAGGTTTTCTGGGTCTTAAAAGTCTTGCCTAGTAGTTGATAGGTCCTTTACAACACTTAGATTATTTTTGTGCTTTTATTACTTTCTGTAGTTTTATTTTTTACTTTATACTTGATCTTCATTTTTGAGTATGTATAGGAGACACTTCTAGATCTAATATTTGCCCAAGGATTCGACTCCTCATAGAACTTCTAGATTTATGGACTTATGAACAACAAAAAGCACAGGTTCTCACAATGCCCATGAATTAAAATAATTACAAGGTCACATGTGTAAAGAGAGAGTTGAAAACCTTGCAATTGAAGTTTCTCCTCATAGTTAAATGATGTGATGAAAAAACCCTGATATTCAAGTTTTTCATGCTAGGTATTATTCAAGTTTTTTTTTTAATTGTTAAGCTAGGCAACGCTTCAATGGTGCAACTTGTCCTAGATATAGGATCTTCTATACATAAGCATGTCATGTTGATCATCTGTAAGTGAACCTCAAATCTTGATGTCTAATCCAAAAAATATTTTAAAGTTCTATGTTTTCTTAAGTTATTTTATCTTTCATTAATCTTTTAAAACTTGAGTAAGAAAGTGTTAGTCTTCTTGGTCCCATTAAGCATATGGAATGTATTTCCACACTATTGCATTTCTATAGATGTTTTTTATGTTTTATGAGTATTAAAGTAACCTTACACCTAGTCATACAAATCACAAGCATTTATGCACGATTTGATTGGATTTTGTAAACTTCAAACGAGTTGGATGCCTTAGATAACTAAGAGTTAAGATGCTAATCCTCATCTTCCCAATCACACTTGTGTGAGCTTATGTTGCATGGTTAAGTGTGACTGAGCCATATGATTATATTTTTACTATAATAGTTTTTAAAATATTAAAATATTAATCTAACTAATCTAAGTGCAAAAAGTAAATCTAAACTAACCTAGGCATGGAGTATTTATTTTTGATTTATCTCACACATCCTAAATATGTGCTAACGCTACTAGATTAGCAAGTGTTTCACCGTTGGGCATACCAAGTGATTCTCCACTAGCATTACTAAGCATTATTATGTTATGCTTGAGATTGATCATGCTTATGCTAATTGATTAAATATGATGGAATAAAATATTTAACTAATTTCATGAAAAGTAAATGAACAATTAAAATAAATTGCATATTAGTAAATTTATATGCTAATCCAAGTGCTACAATGAATGGAACAAAGTTTAATTTTACTTTTGTTTGCAAATGTGTCCAAGTACATCATACACTTAAATAAAACTCTATAAAATTTATTCAATCCATACTGTACGCACTGAGGAAGAATTCTAACTTTCACAGAACCAAACTACAAGAGTCTAGCTACTAGAATGATCAAATGGTGCCATAAATGTAGTGGATGCATGTATTTATGGAAACATGAAACTAGAAATTTTTAATACAATTGGAAAATTATAAAGGATTTATATAAAAATTTATGGAAGTTGTGTCAACATTAATGCATTGATGCATCTTAGGCTACCTTGACACATATACGTTGATGAGGTTACGTCGATGGATATGTGTTGAAGTGGTTGATAATTTTATTGTTCATTAGTATTGAAATCAATTTTCTTAATTTTAAAAAGAGATTAGTATTGCAAGTAGGTGAAAAGACTTACATTCAACCAATTACATATTATAATCTTCATAATTCTTACACTTTTGTGATCATGATGGATATTTGTTTAATGCTTGTTGTTGTTGTCGTTGCTATTTTTATTTATTAAAACCAAGGATGAAAAAAAAAACATAATTTGAAGCTAAACAAACAAAAAATCAGTTTAATATCAATGGCAAGGGTGATTAAATGACAATAAAGAAACCATAGAAGATAGAAAACTTTGTAAATATTTTTATTGCAAGAAGTATTCATTAGTTCTTATAAATAACACACAGGGAAATTTTTTTCTTATATTATAAAATAAAATGAAACTTTATTATATCTGAAGACCCATAGGATCTATTTGACATATATAGTATATTTTCATGAAAAATAAAGATAGACTCTACAAATTGACCAAGCACTAATAGGGGCATCAAAACAAATAATATAGTCCTTTTGCTGTAACATTATAATGTTGTCTCAAATGGGTAGTCATAACACAAGTGATGAGTGGCAAGGTACCCCTACACTCAACCATATGAATACAAACGTTACACGTGCAATTCGGTCGAACTCCGCAGATGGACTAGTTGTGGCATCTAGATAGTTAGCCTTAGGTCGTAGTTCGTTGTCTTCCCACCTAGACTAGTATTAGCTTTGTCACGTATAGTTTAGTCCAGAGTGAGGTGTATGATAGGTTTCTAATCTAATGCTACTCCTGAAGGCAATGGAAAGTAATATTATCGAAGCTAAGAGAGAAAGGGTAATAGAATCTAAACTAGCCTAAGTGCAATGAGCATCCGTTCCTTGACTATCCATACACATCTTGGACTTCGTGCATGACTACCATTGGGATTACCAAGCACAGATCCTAGGTACACTACTGGGTTACCAAGTAGTCACACTTAAATGCTCGTAATCAAGTTGTACTCATTCCGCATTTTAACATGAGTTTAAGGGTGAGAAGAGATTAACTAGGAAAGCAGTAAATAACAGTTAAATAATTAATTAAACTAAGTGAGTGCTGCAATGATGAAGTAATATTGATCTTTATTTTTGGTCATGTGCGTGTCCAAGTATGTCACACTCAAATAAAGGATGCCATACAATTACAATCACCACACTGCAAGCATACACTAGAAAATAATTCTAACTCTGGAGGGCTAAAACTGCTAGAGTTTCACTAAGGGACTAAATCTAAGTTGCAAAACAAGGGAGAGCCACCTCTTATTTATAGAACTGGTGACGGTATGCGATATCGCGTACGCGATAGCACGGTCGCCCAAAATGTGACTCATCATACCCCCACGACTGAATGAAAACTCATCCTCGAGTTATAGTTATTACACAGTGGATGGGTATGGGATTATTGGATGGTGAAAATGGGCTATGCCACAGTGTGAAATGAAGAAAAAATAAAGACACAACACCAATGTTCTACACCTACAAAAATGGATGGAACTCATGTAGTTCCAGGTGGCGGTGGCTCCTCCATTGGTGCCTTCCCTTTATCTTTTGCTCTAGGTTTTGAGGCTTGATGGTGTTGAAGTATGGCCTGGAGCTTCTCCTCTTCAGTTTGAGGGTCTTGTGCCATCCAAGCTAATGTTCCAACGTTTGACGAAGTCGGCACTTCCCATGGACAGGGTAGTTGCGGAAACATTTGATTGGCCTTGACATACCAAGCCGTGAACACCTGTCGTTCCTTCTTATAGGCTCTAGCTTTATCCTTGTACTCCTGAAAATCTACTAGCCATTAAGCCAAGTCTATTGTGACACCTTTCTATCCTTGGTAGCTGGCTTTTACCACCTCAAGTTCAGAATTTACAACTTCCAACTTTTCCAATAGCTTCTTACGCTTTGCAAATTCTACTTCGTATTTGATGTGGATGGTTGCTACCTACTGCTCGAGCTCTGACCTCGGGTGCCTTGCTATTAACATGGCAAGGTTGGCATATCTCAGATTTGTCAACTCCATGTATTCCATCAAATCCTGAATTTGCAGGTCCCAACTTTTAACTTTTGCTTGGTGGTTGAAGGCATATGTGTCTAATATGGCCGGCAGTCAGTGTGTTGAGCACTGATAGTGTTGATTTGGGCCTTGGCCATATGGATCTCCTTTTCAAGGATCTATTTATACATCCCCACCTAATCGCGGAAGTGCTCCTTCATCTTCTCATGTCGTTTAGCCTCGTTCTACGATGCGCTTATCTCAATAGCTAACTTTTGACGAATGGCACGTACCACCTCCATCGAGAGGGTTTGATTCTCTCTAGCTAAACGACTTATGTCTCGGTTGACCTGGATGAATTGTTCTCGCAATTGATGGAAGTATTCCTCAAGAACGTTCTTTTGCTTTTCTGCAGTGATCAATCGAAGGTTGTCAGCAACAAGCTGCTTGTTTTCTTCTTGTAAGGCCTTGAGTGCCTTAAGATGCGCATGAGTTTGTGCTTGTGCTACGGAGGCATCCCAAACAACCTTCTCCTTTTTGTCAGCTACCTTTTTATTCTCTATGATTAATTTGGTTAGTTTCTCAGTTCTAAAGTTATCCAGCTGGTCTGTGGGAACATATTGCAGAGGGTCCCACTATGCTGCTTGTAGGGTTATGAGCTGTTCTTGTAATTTTTTCACTTCTACTTCCGCATGTTTGGCCCTCACTTCTGTTAAGACCAGCTTCCCCTTTGTGGAAATGAGGTCTGATTGAATTTCCGTAACATCCTGAGGGATGTCAAACAGGGACGTCATTACTTGTCCTATTTGGAGCAATCGATCAAGCACATCCTCATGTTCTGCAGGAGTCATTGAGGTTCTGGCCAAAGTTTGAGCATCTCGTGCTCTTGTGAGATCTGCCAGTGGCACAACAGGTACATTTAAAGATTCTTTGATGTGGTCTGTGACCACTTCTGTAGCTCTCGTAGCATCCTGGCGTTGCATGACCACCACGGTGGCCCCTTCACCAGTTTCTAATTGCACCTGAAAAGATGTCGTGTTTCCTAAGATTTTTTGTGACCATCTACTTTCTCCTCCTTCTATGTGAATGGATACATCCCCCTTGTGCGATCCAATGAAACCGTAGGCTGAATGGCATCATCAATGATGCGGAAGAGGTTTGCGTCATCATGACTTCCCCAACTGACCATCTTAGTGATGGCCCTAAGATGGCTCATCGACAGTTTGTAGTCTTGCAACGGTTGTTGATCCTAGCCTGTGCTAGGCCCTGGTTCCTGTTGTTGGCTAGGACCCATGCCTGGAGGTTAACTAGGTCCTGCAAGTTAAGTTGCAGTTGGTCCAACCATCTGTTCTTCTTCTTGTTCTGGTCCCACCTCTTCGCCAGTGCTTTTTCTTAGAGCTCGTGCCTTTAGCAATTCAGCATATGAAGCAGTCTAGGCTTTTCGAAGGATGTCAATGGTGTACCCATGAACACCGGCACATCGGCAAATCTTTCTGATAAGACAAGGGAAAGGCAACGCCATTTTCACTATCTTTCATTCCTCGAAACGCCTTAAGATCTCTATTAAATATAGATGGGGCAGGTTAGCATTAACCTTTCCCATCAACACTGCACATCCTCTAGCCGCATACATTGATATTCTTTTTAGGCCCTTTGTGGGGAAGAGGTGATATGTTCTAATTTTGAAGTAAACCCTCTCTTCCATCGTCAACTCACCAAATGTTTTATCTCTATCATAAGCCTTCTCCAACCAATCCTTTTGCACATCAGGGTCTAAACAGGTGGATAACTGAGCAACTCTAGGCCCTGTATTCAAAAGGTTTAACACTTCCAAAATGGCCTGCATGGAGAAGTCAACTATTACACCACAAATATTGATTGTGGTGCCTTGCTCCCTATTGTGCCAAAATTGATACATCTCTCATAGGTACCAGGCACTGCTGTCAGAGAGGATAGGCCATAAGGGAGATCTTTTGAGGTGATCCCTAATGACCTCAGGAGCGAACTCTGCAAATGATTCAAAGTTCAATTCCACAATCACTGTAGTGAATGTGGACTTTTCATACATGGCCTGAACGCAATCTTAAGACAACGTGAGTTGTTGTCCCTATTCAAGCACTGCAGCAGCTCCTCCTTCTGCCTACCCAAACCATCCAGTAGGAGGTTCTTCTTGATGAATGCTAGATGATTGCTCCTCTTGTTCTACATGTTGTCTGGCAGGACCTTGTCTTCCACCTCTCCGAGATCGTTTGCTTCCACCCTGGGCAGGACCTTCCTGTTTTCCACATTTCGGGGCCATCTGCAATCACACGGAACCAAGCATTAGTAAGGTTGTTTTTAAAGTTAGGTTATACCTTACTGCTTGCCTTAATTAATGATCTTATGTTATCACGTGTGATATTGCCCGAAAATTGTAATAATGAGTCCTGTGGCTTAGGTTGTTTTACATTTTAGTTTCCTGGTATACCTATGAATTAAATGATTTTGAGGCACAATTATTCTAAGTGTTATAGTTAATTACCCTAAATGATGTCCTTTGGGTGATGATAAATTCCAAAAAAGTTAGGCACTTTTCGACAGATGTCCCTCCCCCACGATTAAGCTGAACACTCCAGGTTCAAGCAGGTTTAGATAGAATTAAAATCGGAGTACCAGTGAGCAAGATATAGTTAGAAAAACAAGGGTCGCTCAATTGTAAGTCATAGAAAAAAAATTCAAAAACTCCCCCGTGTGAATGACAAAAATGATGCTAAGTGTTGCAGGGGGGTCACCTATTTATAAACTGCGGCGACGCGATATCGCATACATGATATCACATCCCTAGTGATATGAGGCACAACAAAGATACCAAATTTTTAAAGGGTTATTTTGAAATCAACGTTGTAAATTGAGGACATTGGGCTATTATGAAGGAGTTCTAGGGTAATTCCATTAATTCAAAAGGCACAATTAATGATGATGATGGTGTGAATTTCATTAATAAAACCTTGGTTGGTAGGAAAAAGGTTATGTAATGGTACATAGGAACATTATTATTCGGAGGGATAGTAGTAGGGAAAGAAAATTGTAAAAATTATACTGAGGGTAAGAAATGGTCTGTGTTAGCTATGTTGCAAGTAAAGATTACAAAAGATTACACAAGTGGGTCCTCCCCAAAGTAGGTTTTTACCTATAATGCCCTTGTGTAACCACACTTAGAGTGTCCGTGGGCACTAGAAGGGTTAGATGTAATCCGCACTAACTCCACAAAACACACACATGTAGTTATCACCGGAATGAGGTAAGAATTCTATGCTACACAGGACACGAGCAACAATTACACGAATAATGAGATGAGACGAACTATAGAAAGGGATCGTAGAGATTGGGACATGAGGTAATTGACCCAGGACATAGTGAATCCTAAGTGTAAAGCATGATTAAAGTATCATTAACCCATCGTTCCAAGATTAGGACCAAGTGTATCCTTCTAATCAGTAACATCACATTGTTTCATCTCATGGTGAGCAACTATGAGAGTACCACAACAACAAGGAGTACAATCACTTGGTGTTTTATTCAAGGGAGGAGTGATTTTTGTTTTGCGGCACTTCCTTCTTTTCTTTTCTTTTGCTTTTTCTTCTCTTTTCTTATTTTTTTGAATATTGAATCCAGAGAAGCCGCCAACCTTCAGGCATGGGTGCATGTCTTTCTAGTGGGGCCCCCTAGAACAGCTTTGGATTTTCGAGTGCCCTTTTGATTACTCTTACTCCCATTTTTCATTAGACCTACAAGGATCTTAGTACAACCACGTTGCATGATAACTCACACAGATGTCACCAAAGAGAATCCACAAGTCCCCTTGATGTCACACCCTAATCATTTCCTCTTGGTCCATCCTTCTTCATTCTAGGTACAATGAACACAACATTAATTTTAAGTTTGAAGAATTTCAAGGATATCACTATACCCTCAAACAGAACCTCTTATTTGTAGAGTGGATGAGTGGGTGTAATGGGCTCACTGTCCAAATAATTGACCACTTGAAACATGATAACATAAAACACACCTTGACCAACGATCCACATGAGTGTTTTATTCATAGACGAGATTACTTACAAAAAATGTAAAAAGACAAAAATACCAAAAAGACAAAAAGATAAAACAAGAAGTTAAAAATTGAAAAACTGGAAAACAAAAATTGAAAAATTAAAGAAAATGAAAATATTTATTAATCCTGCTTGTTATTAAAATGGGGGATATCCCTCATAACTAATCGGTTGAGGATGGCAACGATTAATAAATGGAAGATGAGGATCCTTGCATGTTGGAAATATTCTAGCTTGGTCATATTTACCCCATTAGGGTTCACACACTTGATTATAGTGAACATAGTGGGGCAATTTGTACGATGTAGTTCTCGGATAATGAGTTGACCCACTATGATATTTGGGACCATTAGAGGATATGTGAGGATTGGGTTGTCGCTCTCCATTCATGCGTTCATTGGGCCGTATTGTTGTTGGAGTGTGAGCTGGTGGCCCTAATGAAGTTACATGAGGCATTGGGTTTGAAGATCAGGGTGCACCATAGTGTGGAACTTGTGTTGAGTTGGAGGATGTAGTGGCCTTGGAATTGTGTTGTCCCTTTTTACGATCATGTTTAAAGAAGGGACACTTTGGATGTCGTGGAGGCTTTTCACTGTTATTGGGAGTAGCAGCACAAGTAACATCCATGGGTTGTTGTTGTGGTGCAGGTACCTTAGGAACAGTTGGTGGCAATGTAGAAGGAGGGAAAAATGAGAATGTTGAAAGTTAGGAGGAGTATAAGGTGCATAAGGTGGTGGTTGTGTTAAAGGCATGGACTAATAGTATTGAGGAGAATGGTACTGTGGTGAGATAAAGTGCGTTGGCTTAGTTGGAGAAATAGGATGTTGAACAAGATAAGCGTTTGGGTTCGGATGATACAAAGGGTGTCTCCAGTTTAGTGGTGGTCTCCTCCACGATTGGGATTGTTGCCACTATGATCGAACACAGTATCTCTGTACAAACTCTAGATGTAACGTATTTCCCCAATGCTCATGTAAATATAATAATATTGGGCATTGGCATTTAGGGTGATCATACAGGCATATGTTGCATTCATACGTATGATGGGCAGTTGAGCTCTTATTCTCCTTATCCCTTCTTTCTGACTGTCTAATGTTTTGTCCTACTGCTTGGGTTATCAAAACTCTATCTTCAATAATATTGATAAATTCTCCACACTTTTGATATGTCCATTCCAACATCTTATTGATCTTTGCCTCGACTTCTTCTAATGATTGTTGTATTGGAAAAGATGAAGTTTCCACCTTGAGATTGGTTGATTTTTCCTTTTTATGATCATGGACCTTTATTAACTTGAGATTTTAGTCCCGTTGATGTTTTTCAATACTCTCCCATCTAGCCAATTCTCCTTCTTCTTTTGCTACCCACTTAATAAGCTCTTAGACTTGATGGGTTTGTAGTTCGTATAGTTAGCCTTGGGCATAAATCCCTAAGGTCTCTCTTGTTTCATTACGTAGTCCATCAATGATATGGTACATTAGCCTTTCCTCAGAAAACCCATGGCCTAGACAGTTGTTTAATAGTGCATAATATCTTTCTAAGGCCATGTCCAAGGGTTCATGTTGTGCTTGTCTCCATCCTTGGATTTGTTTCCTCAAGGCTGAAACTCTTGCGTAGGTTTGATATTTTTCGTTAAAGAATTCTACCATTGTTGACCAGCGTCGTATTGAATTTCGTTTTAACAATCTATACCATATTTTTGCTTGGCCAACGAGCGTCATAGGAAAGAGCTTATGTTTTTGCCAATCATTGTCAATGTTGTTCCATGCATAGGCATCGTAGAAGGCTTGTAAATGTTGATACGGGTCTAATTCATAGCCTCCTGAAAAAGTAGGGAAGTTGTTTAAATCGAGCCTAGGTAGACGGCTCTCTTTACGATGCCTATGTAAGATTTGAATAGCCTCTTGTATTTGCGTTAGGCTTGTAGTGGCCAGTAGGGGTTCATCGTCATCGGGTAAGTTATGCTTTCATGTGTTGGGATGACGTTGCTTTCGTTCAGGTTTATAAGAAACCCCCACTTCAGGTTGTGTACTCCAATCTTCATCGTCATATAGTTCGTTGGTTCTCCAATGAACTTCCTCACTAAGTGTGGCATTATTGTGATCTTGTAGGAGAGGCATTGTTGTAAAGTTGTGTGTGAATTTACGTGTGACTTTTAATAATAATAATTATTTTTTTTCTAAAATATATATCGTTAAGTCCTTTACAGCGACCTTGTATGATATAACTAATTTAGATAACTAGCACCATCCCTGGCAACGGTGCCAATGATGAGTGGCGAGGTACCCCTACACTCAACCATACAAATACGAGCATTATACACGCGATCTGGTTGAACTCCGTAGATAGACTAGTTGTGGCATCTAGATAGTTAGCCTTAGGTCATAGTTCACTGTCTTCCCACCTAGACTAGTATTAGCTTTGTCATGTATGGTTTAGTCCAGAGTGAGGTGTATGATAGGTTTCTAATCTAATGCTACTCCTGAAGGCAATGTAAAGTGATATTATCGAAGCTAAGAGAGAAAGGGTAAGAGAATCTAAACTAGCCTAAGTGCGATGAGCATCCATTCCTTGACTATCCATACACATCTTGGACTTCATGCACAACTACCACTAGGATTACCAAGTGTAGATCCTAGCTACGCTACTGGGTTACCAATTAGTCATACTTAAATGCTCGTAATCAAGTCGTACTCATTCCACGTTTTAACATGAGTTTAAAGCAGTAAATAACAATTAAATAATTAATTAAACTAAGTGAGTGCTGCAATGATGAAGTAATCTCGATCTTTATTTTTGGTCATGTGTGTGTCTAAGTACGTCACACTCGAATAAAGGATGCCATACAATTACAATCACCACACTGTGGGCATACACTGGAAAATAATTCTAACTTTGGAGGGGTAAAACTGCCAGAGTTTTGCTAAGGGACTAAATCTAAGTTGCAAAACAAGGGAGAGTCGCCTCTTATTTATAGAATTGGCAGTGGGCTGCGATATCGCATACGCGATATCGTGGTCACCCAAAACATGACTCACCAACAAGAAATAAATGCATATAACTCATCTTCAAGGGTTCTTGATCTACACAACCTACAAATGCACTCTTCTCGATAGAGTTATAATGAGCGGCAAGGTACCCCTACCCCTAACCATACGAATCACAAGCATTCATGTGTGATTTGGTCGAATTCTACAGACTATAGTTACTAAGTAAACTAGAGCTAAACAATGTGTGCATGTTGTTCATTCTTTGTCTTCCCACTCCCACTTGTGGAATGCAATTGTATGGTTAAATGTGACTGAGGCATATGATTTTTATTGACTTGTGTTTTTATGGAATTACTCACCTAGAATAAGAATAAAAGTAAGAGTGATTAAAAGTAAAAGCGATTAATTACTAAGGAAACTAAAGTCTAATATAGCCTAACACAAATAATCGTTCCCACTTCTTGAACACATCCTAAACTTTATGCAAACACTAAGAGGTTGTCAAATGCTGATCATTTCTAAGCTACCAAGTGTCACACATATGCTCAAAGGGGTCGTGCTTGTGTATCTTAATAAGTTTCTTGATTAATCAAAATTAATTCCTACATAAATAACATTAATGTAAATTGCATGAAATATAAATGCATAAGAAATAAAATCTCAAGTGCTGCAAGGAATGGATCAAAGACCTCGTCTTTATTGCCAACACAATGGTGTGCTTAGGTACATCAATGCTTGAATAAAGATCTGTTCACACTTAGACCTCCTGCTGCGGGCACTTGGAAAATATTCTAACCTTCAAATGGAGAAACTGCAAGAGTTTCACTACTTGACTACTAAAAAATTTCTCACAATTGTGCACCTGGGTGCTATATTTATAGACCCGGGAGTAACCCTGCGATATCAAATGTACAATATCGCATCTTAGGCTACGATATTGCGTACCTGATATCGTGTACCTGATATCGCGGCCACCCCGATATCAGAGTGATGAAAAACATGATTTATCATACCCCCATGACTTGAATGAAAACTTTTCCTTGAGTGCAGAAGAAGAGGAACAAGTCCTTTAGAAAATATAATAAGGGGTGTGGACTTATTTGATTGACATGTAGAGTGAGATAGAGAAAACAGACAAATACAAAAGTGGTCGAGCATACAATATTACAATGGTGTACATCATTGGGTGTTCATGACAAAAGGAGAGAACACCAACTGATCCAAAGGACATCCAACGCCTCTTGACAATAGAAGAATGAGGGAGAGGTAGAAGGGATCCAGCGGTCATGAACAATCTCCTGCGAGTGATATGGTTGCATCCTTCTTGGTGACAACAATCCCGTTTCTAGTCCATGCTTTCCACTGCAATCACAACAAAACCAAGGATTAGTATATATAGTGTAATAGATAATGGCTGAATAAGTTGTCTCATCAATGATTTTATCTAGCCAAGTTGTGATTGTGATAGATTGATTACTTGATATTGTTAGTGGAAAGACTGATGAATGGGTTAAATAAGAGAAGCAATCCAAATAATTCAGAAAAATATTAACACAAGAAGTACTGGAAAGAGGGTATTCACAACAATGAAAAGGAGTTCATTACAAATAGTTGTGAAGGTGCGTACACTTGGATGACATGGATGGGGTAAATAAAAAGAATTTAATTGTAACAATATCTAAGGGTAAAGAACTTAACTTAATCAAACCAAAAGATATGCAAGTGGGTGCTCCCCAAAGCAGGCATAGGCCTTTAATGCCCTTGCATAACTTCAAACTAAGGAGTTCGTGGGCACCATGGATGATTAATGATTACAGAAAGTTAAGTACAAAAACCCAAAAGTAATTGACTAAGAATCCTGACACATTAAACCGGAACATTGAATGAACAGCAAGATGAGGCATGAAAAGCATAGATGGATGATAGAGAGAGTGGAATGGAGTTCTTAATTATGGTCACCTAAAGTCCCTTGTGGAGTTTGTGATTAATTGACTTGGTAGGATCCTTCCTTAGTCTGGATCAAAACCAACCACTTTTAATTACTTTACATTGACATTCTAAGGCAACTCCATTCCCTAAAACATAAGAATACTCCCAAAAAACAACCATCATTCCAAATTAGAGTGAAGATAGGAAGTGAGAAAGGGCCTTAGTTAGAGGAGACAAGACAAGTCTCATAACCAGTGCTTGTAGCCCTTTTATTTGGTCTAAGAGGTGTGCTTTGAATTCTTTTTTTTATGTGATGGGAACCAAACCATGCAAAGACCCCATGCATTTTTTGCATTTATTTTTTCTAAGGGGTGTGCTTTGAATCCTCATCTTTTTTTTTCTTTTTGATGAGAACCACACCATGTAAGGAATTATTGGACTTCCTATTATGAAATGACATTGAATGGTGAGAAGCTTACGAGAACACTCCTGCACATAGGAAAATAGAAAAGCACAAAGAATACTACATCCTTTTGAAGCCACACCTTGTCCAAACCTTTTATTCCTTCCCAATTCTAGAAAATACATAAGTCAACAATTTATTAAAGTTGTATTAATGAAGAAGAGATTGCACACTTCCAAAATAAGGAAAACCATAGAGTATGTGGATGGGTGGATGACGTGGACTCACTACTTGTTATATGAAAAGAAACCATGTCCTAGTCATCAGTAACAACATTCAAAGTCAAAAACTAGACATCAATAATCAAATTACAAATAAAGCATACCATCATCGAACAGTACATTATCATTATACCTGCCACCTTATTAGCAGAAAAAGTAGGGAAACATATCAAACACAAGCAAACAAAACCATAAAAGGAAGTAAAGGAGTATACAATAAATATTGAATATATTAACAATAATGTAAAGCAAAAACTAAGGGAAAACCAATGACCTTAAAAATACAAATATGTAAAATAAAGACATAAAACAAAGAAGATGAAAACAAAAATGTTGTAAAACCAAAAATGTGTAAAAAAAAGGTCAAAAACTAAGGAGCCACCTAATGTGTTAGTATGGATGGCCATTTCCCCCACGACCCTGTTGAAAGGGAGAGATCCGAAAGATTGAGCGTGGTTGTCCATCTGACAAGGTGTTTGTTGAGTTGGTTGGCTTGGGTTCATGGAAAGGTTTTATTTGTTGAATATTGACTAGTTGCTTTTTGTCTGGGTTGTCAAGTTTGTAGATGATCATGACCCCTAGTGGAAAAGTCTCATCTATGATGTAAGGTTCTTTCTACAATGTTTGAAATTTGGTTCATTGGGGTACATGTGTAGGATTCCAATAGAGAACCTTGTCTCTTGGTTGAAGCTTGAATTTTCTTATTTTGAGGTCATGGCATTTCTTGTTGAATGTATTATGCATTTCGTTGGATGAAAGGGCCATTAACCAATTTTTTTCTAGCAAGTTGAGACTCATTAATTATTCTTTCTATGCTAGACTTAGAGCTAGGTCTAGATCATAGGCTGTAGATAGTATACAAAGCTCAGATTGGATGGGCAATGTTGGTAGTTTTTCATACACGATTTCATAGGGAGAATAACCTATGAGAAGTTTCCATGTGGAGTGATAGGCCCAAAGGGCATCATTTAATTTAGCACTCCAATCCCTTTAGTAATTGCTAATGGTACGTGTTAAAATTTTTGTAATATGCTAATTAGTGACCTCAACTTGACCATTGGCTTGGGGGTGATATGGTGTTGTGAGTTTATGTTCAACCCCCAAGCGTTACATCAGTTTTCGAAAAGTGGACACCTATAAAATGAGTTCCATTATCAAAAATTAATGCACGAGGTACACCAAACCTATTTACGATGTTTTGTTGTACAAACCAAGTAGTGGTGGTGGATGTACAGTCGATGACGATTGCTAATTTTGCCAACTGAAACTATTATATATGCCTTTCCATTTAATAAAGGTGCAATGGGATCCATAAAGTCAATGCTCCAAATTTTGAATGGTTCGAGAGGTTGTATCCATTTTTGTGGTCCCTCCATTCGAGTTATCATTCCACCATCCCTCTGGCAATGATCACAAGCACAGACAAATTGATGTGCATCCCTGAAGATTATTGTCCAATAATACCCTGCCATGAGGATTTTTATGGCCGTGCATCTCCCAGCATAATGGCCCCCACAAGGAGCCTCATGAGCATCTTGAAAAATGCAAAGTTGATCCATATCAGGGACACATCAATGTACCAGGAAATTGAGACAAACTTTGTAAAGGTTTTCATTAATCTCCATGAAATATTTAACCCAGTGAAGAAACTATTGTTTCTTTGTAGTGTCCAGCCCTTGTAGCAATTCTTGCTTGAACAAGTAAGTGAGGATGGTGTCATACCATTTTGGTTCATTGGGCATTTGTGCATTAATAGCACCTACAAGGAGAGATTTGTCAGGGAATTGATTAGATAAAGGGCTCTCTTTCTTCTTGTCATCCCATTTTAGTCGCGATAGATGATCCGTGACCACATTCTCCACACCTTTATGAGCTACCAATGTGAGATCGAATTCCTACAAAATCACAAGCCATCGTATGACATGGGGGCTCACCGTTGGCTTGTTCATTTAAAATATGATGGTGCTATGATCTGTGTGCACAAACACTTTATAGCCAAGCACATAGTGCCTGAACTTCTCTAAAGTGAACACCACTGCCATCAACTCCTTTTCTATGGTGGTGTAATTCAGTTGTGCACCTGCAATGCTCTAGCTTGTGTAGTGAATGTAATATGNATATGGTGGTGTAATTTAGTTGTGCACCTGCAATGCTCTAGCTTGTGTAGTGAATGTAATTTGGACATTTTTTATCATCCATCTGTGTAAGCACTACCCCCAAAGCATAATTTGATGCATTGGTCATCACATGAAATGGTCTAGACCAATCTGGTGCTTGAAGAATGGGAGTTTCAACAAGATTTTGCTTCAACTGTTAAAATGTTGATTCACATGCAGGGGTCCAGACGAATGATGCATCCTTCTTTGTCAATTCTACCAACAACTTGGCAATTTTGGAAAAATTCTCGATGAATCACTGGTAGTAGCCAGTATGACCAAGGAATGACCGAACTTCTTTGACTATTTTGAGTTGACAGGTTATTCCTTAGATGATCCTTATTTTTTCAGGGTCCACCTCAATTCTTTCTTTTGAAATGTGATGCCCCAAGATTGTGCCTTCCTAGACCATAAGATGGCTTCTTTGCCAATTGAGCAGGAGGTTTGTTTCAACACATCTTTTCAATACTTGCTCAAGACGATCTAGGGCTTGCTTGCATGTAGTTCCGTAGGTAGAAAAATCATCCATAAAAACTTCTACCTCACTATCGATCTGTTGTTGGAAAATGCTGAGAACCAATCGTTGAAATGTGGCTAAGGCATTACATAGACCAAATGGCATCTAGCGGTAAGCAAAAGTCCCCTAAGGACTTGTGAAAGTTGTCTTTGCCTAGTCCTCTGGTGTAATCCGAATTTGGTTATATCCACTATAACCATCAAGAAAGCTGTAATAGCTGTGTCTCAAAATGGTGTCCAACACTTGGTTGACGAAAGGCAATGAAAAATGAACCTTGAAAGTTGCCATGTTGAGCAACCAAAAATTAATACACACTTTCCATTTGCCTCCTTTCTTTGGTATGATCATGAGTGGGCTGACCCACTCACTATCTACGATAGGGTAGATGAATCCTACTTTGAGGAGTTGTTCAATATCCTCTTTGAAATTCTGTTTTAACTTGGGATTCAAATGTCACTATGGTTGTCGTTTTGGCTTGACGATAGGGTCAATGTATATTCGGTGCTAGCATATTCTTGGATCTATCCCAATGAGTTCGGAATATGACCAGGCAAAGGCTACTGACCATTTTTCCACAACTTTTATGAATTTTCTCTTTAGTTCTGTAGCAAGCTTGGCATTAATAATAACCAGCCTCCCATTTTTCAAAAATACGTCCTCTATTCCAGCCGGTAGCATCTTTAATTCAAGGGACTCTTGTTTAAAATTGTCAAGAATTTCCAGCTCATCCCAATTGACATCATCATTTGCTCCTTTAGAGAGCTAGTGATGAACTTGCTCAAGTTCATCCATACTTGCAACATACTATTTTAAGTTTGAGCATAGATATGAAAAATATGTTTAATACAATGAAATACACTTCAAATTGGTTTTTTTTATTTACTACATTTGATTCTTTCTTCATTCTATTTATACTATTCATTAGAGACGATCTTTGGTGAGAAGTGAATTCCTAAAAGGGTACTTCTTTCTTTTGTTATTGGCTTGATTGTAAGGATGAAATCCTAAGTAGGTAACCCTAAATCCATGGAGACTTTACATAATTTTTATCTTAGGTGCCAACCCAACAATTTGACCAGTTGGCAACTGAAATAGAATACATATTATCCTAAATCAATCATAGTATTCTTAATCGAATGCTTTTTTTTAATTATTATTATTACTCCAAGGAATAAAACATCACACCTACACTCACGATCTCAATGGATCCTACAAGTTAAAAGATAATACTAGTAATTTTATTTTAACTTTACCTAATCCATTTAAAAGATTTTCTTAACTAGTTAACTCATTGTCTGGTAAGGATTTGCCAACACAAAATTGCTTATTTGAGTCACACTTAGACACCTTTACAATGAGGTGTTAGCTTAGTGGTAGGACTCTTGATTTGAAACCTCCAAGTTATGGGTTCGATTCTGATAGGTAGTGCTAAGTTATAAAGTTATATCTAATTATCTATCTTAGGGTGTACCTAGGTTTGAATTATTTCAAGTTCCAATACCCCCATACTTAAGGCACCTTTATGTTCTATATAAGATCGTCAAAGATATCATGTTACATATATATCTTAGAAATACACATAGTTAAAAAAAGTCTAACCTTACTAGCTAATCTTTGTACAAGTGCTAATCTTTAAGTTATATAGAGTCTCTATTCGAGTGGTTATGCTTATATGTATCCATTGTTATACCCACTTGATCGATTCCACAATGACCAAAACAAGTGTGGTTTTGACATTATCTTATTCAAGTTTGAGCATTAAAATGGCCCAAAAATAGTATCATAAGATATATTTCCAACTTCTAAAGGCCTCTAAGAATCATTCCAACTCATAACTTAGCATATGAAACAATTTCAATAACCCTAGAAAATTCAAGAAATGAAAATTTTTCTAAGTTCGATAGGTGATGTTGGCATAGTGTCAACGTCACCCCTAGACCATCACCCATGCATCACCTTTACCAAACCCACCTCCAAGCCTTAATTTTGACTCCACAAGGTCTTGAACAACTCATCTACAGTGGTTTCATCATGGTAAGTAGGAATTTTTAGTAGTTTGACAATTTTCACTTTAGCCCTAGAAAGCAAACTTTTTCTAACTCTTGTGGTGATGTAGACATCAACATGAGAACTTGTGTCACTAGTCTTGTGTCAAGCACAACACTTCTCCACCTAGGAAAACTAGCATTTTGCCTCTAGTTGTCGCCTCATGAGTACTATGATGATCAGTTAACATCATTCCCAAGGTTTCAAATGGAAAATTCAATAGGTTTAGAGGCAATTTGGAAGGTTAGAAATGGATTTTAAGCTAAGCATTACCAGGTGATGCTAGTGTTAGTGTCACCCTAGCACCACTAGCACTAAGCAACACCTCTAGGTTCAACATTCAACATCATCTCTCAAGTCCAAAAGCTTCTTGCCATCTTGCAAGCATTAATATGGCATAATTTATCATCAGTTTGAATGTCGAAAATAGTCTCTCGGTCTTGATATGACAACATGGTATATGCCAAGAATTTTTTCTAACTCCCTAGTGATGCTAACATTGTTAACATTAGTACTCACATCACTAGTATTGCCCAACCTTTTCAAGTCAAATGTTTCAAAATGAACTCTAAGCTAACTCCACTTGACCTCAAGGTAAAATCTAGATCACTCTTTCAAAGAGTCCAAGAGCATAAGCATATCTCTTTTTAACATCTCCCACATGCCCCATGATCATCATAGCTCCTCCTAGTAGTCCATGAGCTTGACCTAATACCCAAGTTCACAATAACTTCCATGTTAACACTAACTCTAGTGTTAATGTCACATTAGCCTTTCTTGCATTGCTTGTTCAAAGTTAGAATTTTTTAGCATTAGTATCATTGGTTCTAGAATTATAAAATTTTGAGCTTTAGCACCACTTATTGAACACTTATATGAGACAACCTTGTTTTGGCCCCAAATTGATTTTGGAAAGTATTTGCAACTTTCTTAGTTGCGCTTTCACCTTCCAAAAGTTAAATTTTATCAGTCAAACCTCTACTTTTCTCATGGATTATGAGTTTAGTGTTAGTTTTCTCTCTTGCATATTTTTCATTGCCCCTTATAGTTTTGGCCCTCCATTGGAAGAAAACTCTATATTTCACCAATAAAACATGTTAATCATTAGGAAAGAATTACCAAAACCATTTTTCCCACACCAATTCTCTCTTTTCTTATTTATATTTCATCCTAAGTGTAATTCATATACTAAGACCTTATTTTACATTACTCATAATTCATATCCATACTTTATTTTCATTCACATAACTCAGGCGTTATCAGTTCTATCACTTACAATTATCATTTTCTATTATTTTCCTTACCATTCCTAGTTCACATGCAATAGGCTAAGTCTATATTTGATTAGACGTTTGTGCTCCTTCATTTCATGAAAAGTAAATGAACAATTAAAAGAAATTGCATATTAGTAAATTTATATGCTAATCCAAGTGCTACAATGAATGGAACAAAGTTTAATTTTAGTTTTGTTTGCAAATGTGTCCAAGTACATCATGTACTTAAATAAAACTCTATAAAATTTATTTAATCCATGTTGTATGCACTCAGGAAGAATTATAACTTTCACAAAACCAAACTACAAGAGTCTAGCTACCAGAATGATCAAATGGTACCATAACTTTAGTGGGTGCATGTATTTATGGAAACATGAAACTAGAAATTTTTAATACAACTGGAAAATTATAAAGGATTTATATAGAAATTTATGGAAGTTGTGTCAACATTAATGCATTGATGCATCTCAAGCTACCTTGACACATATACGTTGATGAGGTTACGTCGATGGATATGTGTTGAAGTGGTTGATAAATTTATTGTTCATTAGTATTGAAATCAATTTTCTTAATTTTAAAAAGAGATTAGTATTGCAAGTAGGTGAAAAGACTTACATTCGACCAATTACATATTATAATCTTCATAATTCTTGCACTTTTGTGATCATGAAGGATATTTATTTAATGCTTCTTGTTTTTTATTTTATTTTTTATTTTTTGCTTAAGAAAAAAGATGTTGAGGAAAAGAAAAAATTTATTAAAACCAAGGATGAAAAAAAACATAATTTGAAGCTAAACAAACAAAAAATCAATTTAATATTAATGACAAGGGTGATTAAATGACAATAAAGAAACCATAGAAGATAGAAAATTTTGTAAATATTTTTATTGCAAGAAGTATTCATTAGTTCTTATAAATAACACACAAGGAAAATTTTTTCTTATATTATAAAATAAAATGAAACTTTATTATATCTAGTATAGTTGACATATATCTAGACCCATAGGATCTATTTGACATATATAGTATATTTTCATGAAAAATAAAGATAGACTCTACAAATTGACCAAGCACTAATAGGGACATCAAAACAAATAATATAGTCCTTTTGCTGTAACATTATAATGTTGTCTCAAATGGGTAGTCATAACACAAGAAATAAATGTGTATAACTCATCTTCAAGGGCTCTTGATCTACACAACCTATAAATGCACTTTTCTCAAGGGAGTTATATCCATCTTTCACTCTCAATTCTAATATGATGAGAACTTAAGCAAAGCTTGTTGATAATATTCCAATACTTGATTCAAATAGCACCTGAGAGATAGTAAGCTTCTACATCTAGTTTATTGGATCTAATGTTGTATAAATGAAATTTTCTTTTGCCTTTCACATTAGCCCATATCTATGTTAAAACCTTCTACTTGAGTAGTTGGCGAATAAGCTTAGGATTTTGTTACATGTTCTTCCAAGAGATATTCTATTTCTCAACCATTGCATCCCTTGAAAATACTTACCATGGTCTCACAAATCCTTAACTTCTTTAGAGAATTTGACTTGCCTCGATATATGCAAGCTATGAGTGTATGTAATGAATTAACATAAGAATTTTACTACTAAAGGTAAAAAATCATATTTATATAATAACATTAAGTAAGGTGTTTACATATTCACCTTTAACTCATCGAGAAGAAAAGCTTTTTACACTCTTTCAATATCTTTCCAAAGTTTAGTACTAAGTCTAGGTCCCCAAATAAGATATCCATAGAATATAGTAGGATAAATGATAGTATGAAAAATTTGTTTTTTGACTTCTAAGCTCGAAGGCCTAAATGCTTGCACTTGGTTTTGAAAGCATGCATAACCTTTAAACCTCTTACTATTTTTATTCGATGCAGTTCCTCCACATGTAATTTTTCACATAAATGAGACCTAAATATTTAAAAGGATCTATCATTTAGACATTGGCACCTCCAAAATTAAAGTTATAATAGTTATTTATTATATCATAAATCATCAATTTGGTTTTATCTACATTTGCTTGAAGACCAAATGAATGATAATATTTTTTGAAAACTTGCAACATATTTTGCATACATTCTTCAATGGTCAAGATCAAAGCAACATCATTTGCATAGAAAATATGATTCATTACTTCGGATCCTATTTTGATAGCATGACTATCTTGCTTGTTGCACAACCATTCTTGAATTTCATCAATAAAAATACCAAATAAAGTTGGAGAAAGTGGATAATCTTGCTTAACTTTAATTTTGCTCAAGAATTCTTTTAAAATATCATGATCCCTATATGTCTCAAGGTGTACTTATTTTAGAACACTCGAGAGACAAGTTGAAACCTTTAGGTAGAAATTAGACTCTAGGATCTATTGTAACATAATTTATCATACATAATGATCACAAGTTTATTCTTAGTTGTATGATGGAAAAGAATATCATTATGGCCAAGGTAAGAACCTCTTATTATTGGAATGGATGGATGGCTGATGTGGGCTCATTGTGCAAATAATCAATCTCTTATGACTTGATAACATAGAGAAATCTTCACCTTATTGGGCTACATCTTGCCTTTATTTGAATGTGTTTTATTAACAATCAAAATTATTTACAAAGGGTTTAAAAATAAAGTATAAAAGAAATGGAAAAGATAAAAAATTATGAAAAAGTAAAAATAATGAAAAATGGAAAGGAATATGAAAAATTGAAGAAATGGAAAAGTATAAAAGAATAAGAAAATGTCAAAGAATATGGAAAATGAAAAGAATGTTAAAATAAAAAAAATAGAAAAATCACTTATGAATTCTTTTGGATCATACACTTAAGGTTTCGTACTTACTATCCTTAGTGATTTAGATTTTTTGTTATCATCCCATATAATTGTGATGGTAATTGAATTTTTATCATTTAAGTCCTTAGTTCCTCTTTCTATTGGTGTATGATTGTGGTTTAGTATTTTCATTTGTAAGTTCTTAGTTGGGGTCATTTTCTTAGAATGGGAATTAACAAGTGGTTTAGATGTTTTCATGCATGTTTTAAACACTTTTAGGTTCTTAGTTTGCGACCATTAGGTGTCTTCTGATTTAGTGGCCCTTTCTCTCTCTTGTGCACGCACTTATCTTTCATATTTAGTGTGGGCTGGTGTTATGATTGTGCTGTCATTTTTAAGTGTCAGTCCACAACTACACCCTTATTTATCATTAGTGGTGCATGGAATTTCTTGTCTCTCCATAGTGATAGGTTCATCTATTATGTTTTGCATTGGAGTGGTAATGGTAGGATTAGGAGACATTATTTTGCCGAGGAAGGATGTTGCATTTGGCTGGCCTTGTGCTGGTTTTGATGAGCCAGTAGATCTACAAGTTTTGTGCTCAAGTGTGGGAATTGTCCTAAAGAAAGGATGTTTTCAAGACTATGGTTGAGATCTACTAGCATTATCATTTATGTGTATGTTTGCAGCACAAGTGGTATTCTTCCGTTGATGTTGTGGTGCTGATCCTTCCTATGTTGTTGATGGTGACATATGGTGGAGGGAAGTATGAGAATATTGAGGATGTCATGGAGGATAAGAGGTTTGAGATGGTGATCCCATAGGAGATGTTGTAGGTTGATAATATTTAGGAGAGTGATAGTAGTGATTTGAGGTAAAGGAAGTAGAACCATTTGGAGAAACATGTTGTTGAACATAGTAGTCATACGGGTTTGACTAGCAATAAGGGTAGTATTGGCTTGATTATGGGATCTCCCATGACTATTGGTTTTGCCACTATGGTTGATTGTGATTTTGAGGCTAATAAGAAGTCCCACTAGAATAGTACAGTTGGTTGTAGGATTTTCTATAATTACCTTGTGAGTAAGGCAATTTCGTAGGCATTTGCTTTTGTACGAACTTAGGATTCAAAGCAAAAGCTCAGTGCTTATGTAGATGTAACATGACTAGGCAATAGCCCTTTGGATGGTCATATAGGCAGATGTCACATCTAGTATCCTCTTTTGTGGTTGAGTCTATAGCCTCTTCTCCTACAACTATTTTTTCTTTTTGCCAATACATGTTCATACCTATTTCTTTGTTCTTTTTCCTCTTCTTTCTTTGCTCACTATATTCTTTTTGTATTACTCTCTCCTCTATGGTTTTCACATAGGTTGTAAATTTGTCATTTATCAACTCCCACATCTTATCTATCCTTACTTCAAGCTCAACAATAAACTTTTGTATTAGTAGGGTTTGTTGTGAAATCACCTCATTAAGAGCTACATTTTTTTCCTCATCATAGATATGGATCCCCTTTTTTTGAAGAGTGGGGTCCTAGTTATATTCCTCTACATTTTCTAGTTTACATAGCTCTCCTTCTTCTTTTTCCACTTGCTCAATTAGCCTTTCTATTTGATGGGCTTTTAATTTGGACAACCAACCTTGGGCATAAATCCCAACGGTCTCTCTCGTTTGGTTATGAAGTCCATCTATGACATGGAAAAGCTACTCTTTTTGAGAGAAATCATGGCCTAGACATCTATGTAGTAGTGAATAGCATCTATCCAAGGCCACATCCAAGGATTCATGATTTCCTTTCTTCCACCCTTGGATTTGTTTTCTTAAATTGGACATCCTCACATAGGTTTGGTATTTCTCATTGAAGAGTTCCAACATTGTGGACCATTGATGGATTGAATTTGGTTCTAATGACCTATACCAACTTTCAACTTCTTCTATTAGTGTCCTAGTAAAGAGCTTAAGCTTTTTCCACTCACTCTTAATGTTTTGCAAAGTGCAGGAATCATGGCAGGCTTGTTAGTGATGTTGTGGATCAGAGTTATAGCCTCTTGTAGATTTAGGAATGTTATTCATATCAAGTCTTTTGATGTGACTTTCCCTTTGATTCCTGTGGGGTATTCTAATTGCCTCTATTATCTACATCTTGCTCCTAGTAGCCAACAAGGGTCTATCATCATTAGACATGTCATAGTGATGCCTTCTATTTTTATTTGTCTAATTATGATGATCGCATTTATGCTCACTTTGATGATCTCATCTATTTCTAGTTCTATCTTCATCTTAATCCCTTAGTGTATCTATATTTCGATACCTATGTTCATCCTTGTTAGAACTAGATGTGGAAGAGAAAGAGGAAGATGGGGAACTGGGAGAATCACTATGGCTACTATAGCTTCCCCTATGGTCCATTGATTTATCTCTTCTAGGTTTGGAGGAGGTCCTATGACTTGAGGTCCTCCTTATTCTAGGACGTACTTCATATTCTCTGGGATTGTCTGCATTAGTTGAACATGGTATTTGAGTGTAGTAAGGATCTAACTAAGCATATGAAACTCTTGCTTGTGATTGTTCACTCCAATTCACTTCAGTATAGATCCTATCATTTCTTCTACAATTTTTTTTATCATACAATGCATTATTGATCCTATGTGAAGAAGACATGGTTTTGTTTAATAATGTGTGTGACTTCAAATATTAATGTTTCCTAAAAGATAAATCGTTAATACTTTTATAGTAATCGTTTATGATATAACTAATCTTAGATAATTAGCACCATCCCTGGCAACGAGGCCAATGATGAGTGGTAGCTACCCCTACACCCAACCATACGAATCACAAGTGTTCATGCATGATCTAGTCAAATTTCATAGATGGGACTAGTTGTGGCATCTAGGTTATTAAGCATTGATCACAAGACACTATCTTCCCACTTTGACTAGTGGTATCTTTGTCACATATGTTTTAGTCCAAAGTGAGGCATATGATAATTGATGTTGTTAGGCCTTGATTACTCTTAATGATAAACATAATTGAGAATAAAATTTAGTCCTAAGTCTAAGTAATGATAGTAATGTAAATTTACTCTAGCCTAGAGCGATGAACATTTGATCCTAGCTTACCGTACACGTCTTGGGCTCATGTAATCGTTACTGGGTTACCAAGAATTATGCTACTGGGTGAACCAAGCAATAACATTACTAGGATTACCAAACAATTACACTTAAATGCTTGAAACCAGTTGTAGTCATTCCACTTTGCTAATGAATAAGAAAATAATATACTTAGAAACGTAAATGATTAAACTAAGAAAATAGTAAAAACTATGCTAAGTAAAACAATAAAAATAAGTGGATGCTGCAATGATGAAAAGCAATCTTGATCTTTATTTCTAGTCATGAACTGTGTCCAAGTACACTTTACTTGAGTAAAGATTTTGGACAATTGCTCAACACCACATACACGCATTTACTCTATCACTAAAAATATGAAAATAAATTACAAGAGTCTTCCTAGGAATGAAATGAAGGTTCTCCAAATCGTATGCCCAATTGCTGTATTTATAGGTAGGCACACATCCTATGATATCATATCTACGATGACGTAGCATGCACTATGATATCGAATAAACAACATTGAAGATATGATATCATTGGTGGACACAAATTAACTTTTTGTCAAACAGATGTGATATAGCATCAACGATAACATAGATGCGATGTAGCGTTAGCAGTATCCCAGCCAGCTGATGATTCATCACGAGTCATTGAGGAAAATTTAATAGTTATTTGTTTATTACCTTTTATTAAAAATTTATGTTTTTAATGCATGATTGTGTTTTGCTTACTCTATTTTGTTTGTTATTAGGAGAGGAGAGGAAATGAAAAAGATTTTTGAAACTCAAGCATTATGCAAGAAGGAAAGGCTAAGAGACAGATTAATAGAGTACCAAATATTAAAAGGAGAAAGGAAGAAGAAGGCAAAGATGGGGCTACCTCTTCAACTTTTCTACATTTTTAAAAGGAGCTCCAACTATTCCCTTACATTCTTCATCTTTTCTAATTCTATCTCTCTTATCTTAATTACTTATCCTTGTTGTAATTTGGAAGAAAGATAAAATTAAGTCCTTTTAAAATTCTCCTTAGTACCTCTTGTTTGGAAGCTTTGAAAGTAACTAGTAGTGTCATTTATGTTGTTTAAGGATTATTTCCATTAAAGAGGTGATGATTAATAACTTCTTTAAGAAATTTTCATGAATTCAATTTAAGATAAGTTGTTATATTTCTATTTTATATTCAAAATTTTATATGGAATTCATTATTTTATAAAGTATGTTTACTTTGATATTCATAAGATTTTAAATTTTAAAATATCATATTTTCTTCTATCATATCTTAGTAAAGTATGTGTTTAATTTGGTATTTCTAAGTTTTAAATTCTTAAAATTTAGATATCAAATTACCATACATTCTTTTATTAGATTTAAATATTTTTCTTAAATAAAATGTGCATCATCATAATCATCCTAGCCTTGTCACAGCAAAAGAGGGTTGACTACTTGACTTCTTTTTTTACCATTTTCCTCTATGAAGAGCTAGATATTTTGTTATTTGAAATTTCTTCAGATCATCTTCAATTACTTTTTTCCTATGTCATTTTTGGCTTTTATTGTGGTGGCTTTCTTTGAACAATGATGTGGCAACTTTTTTTCTTTTTTTTTTCTTTGCATATGCCCAAACTATCTAAGTGGTAATTCTTGTAATGTATCTAAAATAGGAGTCACTCCAAGTCTTCCTCTAATGTTTGTGTTGTGCACTTTATCTTTTCTAGTAACATTCAACATATATCTAAGCATTCTTATTTCTATCACATCGATTTGTTGTTCATGCCTTTTTGTACTACTCAACATTCAACACCATATAAGTTAGCAAGTTTGATTATTACCTAATAAAATTTTCCATTTAGTTTTATTAGGATTATTTTATCATGTAGAACACTACTAGCCTATCTTCATTTTAACCATTTTCCCTCAATTTGTTTTCTTATATCTTTATTAATTTCACCATATAATTGGAACATTGATCCAATGTAGCATAACTGTTTGTAGTGAGGGACTTTTTATCCTTGAATTGTCACTTTTATTTTATAATTATGTATGCTATTGTTGAAATTGCATTCTATATATTTTATCTTACTTCTACTAAATTTTAAGCCATTTGATTCTAGAGCATATCTCCACTTCTGCATTTTAAAAGTAGCATTTTCAGGGGATGTATCCACTAATAAAATACCATATGCAAATAACATACATTAAGGGATTGCATATTGTATTTTATTTATTAATTCCTCCATAATAACAGAAAATAAGTACAAGCTAAGTGCAAACCCTTTATGTAGACTTATTGTGACTAGAAAATCATACGTTATTCCACAAGTTGTTCTAATTTTAGTGGTATTCCATTTATACATGTCTTTAATCACTTTAATATATTATCAAGGATGTTTTTCCTCCACAAGGCTCATCAAATAATATCTTTAGAAACTTTTTCATATGCTTTTTCCAAGTCAATGAAGATCATATGTATATTTTCTCTATGTTTTTTTTTTAATTTCTCTATCAATCGTGGAATCAAGAAAATAGTTTCTATAGTAGATCTTTAATGAACACCATTTTAGTTAATCACATTAATGCATCAATGTTGACATACCCATAGCTTCATGAATACATCAATATTAACATAAGCTTCATAAGTGCCTATATAAATGCATATACCCACCACATTTATGGCACCGTTTGATCATTTCCTTAGCAAAACTCTATCAATTTGAGTTTGTAGAAGTTAGAACATTTCTTGTTGAGTGCTTACAACATGGATTAAATAGGTTGAATAAAGTTTTATTTGGATGCTTAATGTACCTAGACACACTTGCATGATGACAATAAAATTGAGATTTTTTCTTTTCATTGTGGCACTTGGCCTAGCATTTAATTTATTTTATTACAATTTACTTTAAGCATTCCTTTACTTTATATGCATATAGTTAATTATTTTATGTCATCATGCATAAGTAGTTTCCATGAGTACAACTAACTTCGAGCATAAATGTACTAACATTTGATAATCCCAGTGGTGAATCACTTGGTATGCTTAATATTGAAACACCTAGTAACTCAATAGTATTAGTGCATGTTTAGGATGTGTATAGCAAGTCTTTGTCTGTTCATTGCTTAGGCTAGATTAGACTTATGTTCCACTCTTAGGTTAATTAGATTAATATTTTATTATTTTAATATTTTCAATATTTTAATAATAAAATTAGATCATATGCTTTAGTCACACTTAACTATACAACTTGAATCCAAAAAAGTGTGATTGGGAAGAAAACAATAAGGGAATTAGTGCTTAATTATCTAAGGCATCCAACTAGTCTTCATCAATGGAATTTGACTAGATTATGCATGAATGCTTGTCATACGTATGGTTGGGCATAGAATTACTCCATCACTCATCATTGGTGCCATGGATAGGGAATGGTGCTAGTGTTTAAGATAGTTAGCATTATTCAAAGATTGTTGTTAGGTCTTAACATGATTTATTATTTAAAACTAATAATAATATTTTATCCTAATACATACCTATAAATTAGAAGATGTCTTCTTCTTGTAGGGTAGACTCCCCACCTACTAATTGTTCAATAAGAAAATGTGATAGAACTGCAAAGAGTTGTGGTGAGAGGCCATAGGAAATAAAAGTTTTCTACAAGAATCTAGATCCATGCTATCTACATTTCACCTTTATTATTCACTAAGATGAGCAATTGCGATGGAGAGACTTGGAGTGCAACATCGTGTTGCCACCTGATCAAGTAGTGACATCAATGCTCATGGCAACACTGATGAAATTGGGGCTTGAAGAAGTAGCTCTAGTATAACAAATAGTTGATGAAATATCTAGAGATTACCAACCCATAGAGGCCTATCTTCAAAAGGAAAAATTCATGGAGGCATGTTGTGAGACTTCCAAAGGAAAGGGAACTCCTATTCACTTAATATTGCAGTAAGAAAATGACGATATCCATGATGATGGTAAAGTCCCCCTTACAATCATTTACATGAATTACCAAGAAATTAGCAAGATATGATCAATTGATAATGGTGATCACAATGTCTTCTACTAGTCCCAAGGAAATAGTAATGGACTAGTTTACAAGTTTCAACTTGATGTTACATTTCTTTAGTGCTAGTAGGTTCCATACTTTATACATTTCATGAGAGATTAGATTACCTCTAGAACCTGAGTCCAATAGAGGCTTGCACGATGCATTCTCTAAAATTTGCAAATAAATTAGAAAACTTTCTAGATCAGTTATTTTTCTAGGTAGGTATCCTAGCTTATCCAATTTGTAAAAACATGAGTGAGCATGATAGTTTTATGTTTGAAGCACTTTGATTTAATGATAACTTGCATGTTACCTAGAAGGTTGCTTATATGGCATTTGCAGCCATGAATGCTTGCAAAGGTTTAGGTTGACTAGCTAGCATATAAAATAGTTTTTTTAAGGGTTACGCTTGGAACCACTTGAGTTACCATCCACTTGTGAGTTCATTACACGAGTGACATTCTACTATTGAGGTTGTGAAGGAATTTCTATTTATATTAGTAGAGTAGGTGGTAAAGGATTCAGGGCATGAGGTTAAATCCCAAACTCAAATAAGTAGTCAATAAGGATGTGTAAGAGCTCCTTAAGGATGGATTCATCTACATTGTTGTAGATAATGAGTGGGTGAGCCCAATTGTCATTGTGTCAAAGAAAGAAGGATAATGGAGAATATACATAGATTTTCAACTATTGAAAATGACAACTTTGAACAATCACTTTTTACTACCATTCATGGGCCAAGTCTTGAACACCATAACAAATCATTGGTATTACAGCTTTTTGGATGGTTATAATAGCTATAATCAAATCTAGAAAGCCCCAAAAGATCAACTTAAGATAACATTCATAAGTCCTTGGGAGACCTTTGCATATAAGAAGATTTCCTTTATCCTTTATAATGCACTTACAACCTTTCAATGCCTTTTCCTAAGCATCTTATAGCAATAGATTAGCAATGATGTTAAGGTCTTTATGGATGACTTCTTTTCCTATGAATTTAATTTTGAGTAGGCATTGGAATTTCTAGAGCATGCATTGAAATGATGTGTTGAAACAAATCAACTAGTGAAATAAGCATGACCAATTTTGAGCATAAACTTATATTCATTTGGTAATCCTAATAACATTATTGCTTGGTTAGCCCAGTGGTACAACACTTGGTAATCACAATAGTGGGTACATGAATTCAAGATATGTACAACAAGTTGGAAATGGACATTCATCACCCTTAAGCTATTTTATGAGTTAATTTCATTGTTAATTAGATTAAATAATTAATTTTTATATTATTAATTAGTTTACTTCAAGGTTCCAACAACATCATAATCTTATGCCTTACTTTGGACTAAATCATATGTGATAGAGCTACCACTAGTCTAAGTGAGAAGATAATGACTTATGATTGATGCTTAATGAGCCAGATACCACACTAGTCACATCCATAGAATTCGATGAGATTGCACATGAACATTTGTGATCTATATGATTGGGTGTAGGGAGCACTCATTGTTCGTCACCTAACAACATTTACATCACTTTCAACAACTTTATTTGAATTTAAAATAGCAAAATAATTTAAGGTAGCAATGGGATGTTAGCTTAGTGATAAGAGTAGGTTTGATTCCAATGGGTTGTATTAAACAAAAAAAATAAAATATTCAATTTTAGTTTTTAATTTCACAAATCTATAGTAAAATATACTTAATGTAAACCTTATGTTAAAAGTCTTTAACATCAATGATAACCTACTTGCCAACATTAGTTTTGATCTATAAGTTAACATTGTTCTTATTAAATAAGGATAGATTTAACAATGAGTATTAGCCTAGTGGTACGACTCTTAATTTGAATGCTCCGACAATGAGGTGTTAGCCTAGTGATGCATGTCTTGGCTTGGAAACTTAATGAGTGGCAAGGTACCCTTACACCCAACCATATGAATCACAAAGCGTTCATGTGCGATTCGGTCGAATTCCGTGGACTTTATTGTTTCCAGTGCACTAGCCCTTTAGGAAGTGAATCTAGCCTTAAGGTTAATTTTTGTTGATGAGTGGCGAGGTACCCCTACACTCAACCATACAAATATGAGCATTTCACACACGATCCAGTCAAATTCCAAGGACTAAGTGCTTATGTGCCCTTGTGGAACAAGGACGGGTTGGTTGATCGTTGTCTTCCCAAGCTTACCTATATGTCACAATTGTATGGTTAAGTAAGCTTGAGGCATATGATTTTTATAGCTTTTATATTGTTATGTCCTATGCTAGTAGGGAAGGAGAGAGAGATAACTAGGTAACTAATTTAACTTAACTACTCATTAACTAAGTTCTAA